>JAUIMM010000944.1:1200000-1802500 GCA_031769625.1 Taudactylus pleione | reverse complement strand
CTAGTAAAATTTACCTTTGTTAACTCTCTTTCTTCAAAGTCCATAGGGTCCACAGGGAGACAATGGGTGTAGGTGGGACCAGACACCAACAGCAAAGCTTTTCAATCCTAGGATGCTCCGGTCCTTTTCCCTATACCCCGCCCACAGCCTGAGAGTAACTCAGTTTTGTTAAACAAGCCCAAGGCAGAAGCAGGAAAGGACCAACAGAAGAAACCCATAGAAGCCAGGCGCCTCAGGGCGTGTGACCTGTGGACCCTATGGACTTTGAAGAAAGCGTTAACAAGGGTAAGTTTTACCATAACTCTCCTTTTTTTCTTCAGGGTCCATAGGGCTCCACAGGGAAACAATGGAGATGTCCCAAAGCAGTTGTTCAAGGGCAGGAATGCTCCTGAGCCAATAGAACCCTATGCCCGAAGGAAGCATCCTGAGAGGCAAATGTATTAAAGGCATAAAACCTAAGAAAGGTGTGGACAGAAGACCAAGTGGCCGCCCTGCATAGCTATTCAGCTGAGACGCCATCCCGGGCTGCCCACAAGAGACCACAGAGCGAGTGGAATGAGCAGATACTGTAGCTAAATACAATACCCTACGGCAGATGCTATAGCCAGAAGAAACTTAGCAGTGAGCCACTTGACATCCACTGATTCCAGGTGTTCGAAAGAAGGTTCCTGAAGTGCTTGGAGCAGACAAAAGCAGAGACCCACACTTTCAGAGGTGCTAGGCGGAGGCTCAGATCCAATCCAGCCTGAAGAAAGGCAAGAATTCTAGACACCTTAAAAACTCGAGAGTCATAGTCTCTCGAGCACACCATTGGAAGTATGTATGCCATATTCTGTGATAAATCCTGTCTGAGGCCGGTTTAAGGGCCCCGAGCATGGTCTGGACCACAGAGCTGGAAAATTCCTTAGCCGTTAGGAGGGATGCCTCAAGAGCCAAGCCGTTAAAGACAGACGGACTAGGTCCAGATGTAGACATGGACCCCGAGACATCCATTCTACTCGTAGGAGGAAGTTGAAGAGGAACATCTATGGAGAGACTTTGAAGATCGGAGTACCAATGACGTCCGGGTAAAGCCGGAGCCATCAACAGGACTGTGCCCCCTTCCTACTTGAACTTTCGAAGAACTCGAGGAAGCAGGGATATTGGGGGGTGGGGAAGACATATGCCAAATGGAAGGTACATTTCACTGACAATACGTCCACAAAAGCTGCGTTGGGGTCCCTGATCCTGGTTCCATATACTGGAAGTTTGTTGTTGTGTCTTGAGGGCATGAGATCCACATCCGGCAGACCCCATTTGTCCACCAGGAGCTGAAAGACTTCTGGATGTAGAGACCACTCTCCTGCATGCATGTCGTGATGGCTGAGGAAATCTGCTTCCCACTTGAGAACTCCCGAGATGAATACTGCGGAGATGGAGTTCGGCCCATGTGAGATTGTGGGACACTTCTGCCACTGCTTTCCAACTTCAAGTGCCTCCTTGGTGATTGAGGACGGCCACTGCCGTAGCTTTGTTGGACTGTACTTGTACTGGCCTGCCCTGAAGAATATTCTGAGCCAGAGTGAGAGCTCTGTAGGTGGCTCGAAGTTCCAAGACATTGACTGGTAACCCTGCCGCGATTGGGGTCCAGCGGCCCTGGAAGGAATGCTTGCCGGTCACTGTGCCCCACCCTCAAAGCCTTGCTTCCGTGGTGGGGAGAGCCCAGTCCGGGATCCAAAAGGGGCAACCCTTGTCTAAATGGAATGTCTGTAGCCACCAGGCGAACCTCCGGGGGAAGGCCCATTGTCTGGGATCGAAGTAGATGGGGTAGCATGTTCCACCTGGAGAGGATCAGCTGTTCTAGGGGCCTGGAGTGAAACGGAGCGAACTCCACCATGTCATTGGTGGACACCATTTATCTCAATGTTTGCATTGCAGCGTGAATTGACATTTTGAAACTGCAAAGCACTCTGCACACTCGATGTTGTATTAATGAGATCTTGTCTGTTAGGAAGATTCTCTGAACCTGAGAGTCCAAGAGGGCTCCTAAACGTAGCATTCTTTGAGAAGACTTTTGCCCAGTGTATCACCCATCGTGCGTTGGTAGGAAGGCAATCGTTACCTGCAGATGGCGGTGAAGAATCTCTCGACGACCTCAGCAAGAGTTCGTCTAAGTATGTAAGTAGTCCGATTCCTTGACGACGAAGGTAGGCTGCCATAACAGCCATTATTTTGGTAAAGACCTGAGGGGCCATTGAGTGGCCAAACGGTAAGCCTGAAATTGGTAATGCTACTGCAGGATAGCAAACCGGAGATATTGTTGATGAGAAGGCACTATAGGTAGGTAAACATCCTGAATGTCCAGAGACACCATGTCCAATCCCCAGGCTCCATAGCTAGGATAAGAGAGTGGAGGGCTTCCACACGTAGCCTGGCCACCCTGATAAACTTCATAGATTTGTTGTTAAGGATGGGCCGATGAGACCCATTGGGCTTCTGAACCAGGAAAAGGGTAGAATAACCCTTGCCTCGTCGTGAGGAGGGGACCGGAATTATTACTGCTGAATTTAGTAAGGACTGAATGACTTTTTGGAGAAGCAGGGCCTTGCTTGGGCTCGATGGAGGTCCTGTGCAAAAGAACTGCTGGGGGGAGGGAGGGGGGGTGATTATCGCCTTAGGAAGGATAGGGTAATATCCATGGGAGACCACTTCTATTACCCAGGCGTCTGATGGAGAGGCCCGCCCAAATCAGGCTGTAAACTTGTCCTCAGACTTGGCAGGAGGACGTCTAGTAGTTCAGGGTTGTTTGGTCCTAGGCTTGGAGGCCTTGGCTGATGCCTGCTGCCGTGGAAAGGACGGACCCATAGCTTTTCCTTGAGGGCGAAAGGACCGAAAGGATGACATCCAAGGCTTTGTATTATATGCAGAAGGCAGGCATGCCATTTTGGAAGTTGACAAAGTAGTCACAATTTTATTTAATTCTGGACCAATTAGGATATCTCCAGAATAAGAAAGAGACTCCAGAGCCCTTTTTGAGTCAGAGTCTGCTTTCCAGTAACGGAGCAAAACAATACGGCGGGCCACTCCCAAAGTGGTAGATATCATGGAGGCCAGGAGAACCGTATCCACAGCTGCTCCTCTCAAGTAGGAGGCTGCATCTCTAATGTGAGATATGTAGGACAGCTGTTCCTTCGAAGAATCAGGGGGAAAGGTCTCTTCTACGGCCTCTGCCCAACTCTCAATGGCTTTTGCCACCCAGGCCGTAGCCCTAGCAAGAAGAGTAATAGCTCCTGTAAGAGAGTATATGGATTTTTGACAAACTTCTATACATCTATCCATCTGTAGTCTCCTTCAAGGAGGTTGCAGTATGAATGTGTAAGGTGGCATTTTTAACCAGACGTGTTACATGAGAATACACTGCTGGGGGAGCTTCTCATTTAGTGCCATCAGTAGCTGGAAGAGGGTTAAAGGAATTTAAACATTTCGGAATATGAAACCTTTTACCGGGCATATTCCATGCTTCGCTCATGTGATCAGATAGCTGGTCAGAGTGAGGAACCGCTGGTAAAACTACCTTTTGTCGTTTAAAAAGTGGTTGTTTTTTCTTAGGAGCAGGTTCTTCATCTTCTATTTTTAAAATAGATTTTACAGCTCACACAAAAGCAGGTATATTTAGTTTAGAGGGTGGCTCCTCTTCTCCTGAGTCAGAGTGTGAGAGGTCTGTGTCTTCTGCCTCCCCATATGATATATCAGAATCAGATAACTGGATGGACTGGGAAGATAAGATTTAGGGCCTGATTCAGACCCACTCGCGAGCGGCTGTCCGCTCGCAAGTGGGTCGATGTTCTGGACTGAGCATGCGCACGACGGAGGGAGCTCCGTCGTGCGCATGCGCCAGACGCGGCGAGCGAAGGAAAGTCCTTCGCTCGTTGTGTCTGATCAAAGGGGGCGTGCTGTCGATGTTGATTGACAGCACGCCCCCTTTGGTAGGCGTGCCACCCTGACGGGGGCGTTCCCACGGGAACGCCACCCGTCAGAAGCCGGCCCACTGACATCACTAGTGATGTCAGTGGGAGTGATTTTGGCTCTGATAGAGCCAAAATCACTTCGGAGCTTGCGGTTGAAAACCTCAACCGCAGGCTCCGGCTCACAGTTTCGATGGTCGCGATGGTCACGACCATCGCGGCCATCAAAATGCACGCTCGTATAGCCTGTGGGTGGTGACCCACAGCTATACGAGCGTCCAGGAGGACGCTCCATTTTCATGGAGGCCGGCTCTCATTCAGAGCGTGCGCTCTGCTCAGAGCGTACGGCTCTGAATGAGGGCCTTAGTAGGTAAAGGTTTTTCCTTTTGCAGTGTTTGCTGAAAAACTGTAGAGCAGTGGTAGCCAACCCTGGTCCTCAAGAGCTACCAACGGTGCATGTTTTGTAGGTCTCCTCACAGAATCACAAGTGATATAATTAGCTCCACCTGTGGATCTTTTCAAATGTGTTAGTTAGTAATGAATACACCTGTGCACCTGCTAGGTGGTCTGGAAAACGTGAACTGTTGGTAGCTCATGAGGACCGAGGTTGGCTACCCCTGCTGTAGAGGTATTAGCCAAACTCTGTACTGAGGTAGACAGTAAGTCTATCCATAGGGGAGGCAAAGGATTTGCAGGGAGTATCTGCTGTAGCCATCCCACAGGGGGGGCGCTACTATGGGGACTGTGTCCGCAATCTTTGCCAGCACCTGAGAAAAGACAGCCCAGGATGGGTCATGAGGAGGAAACACCGGGGGCTGAGAAGCAGCATCAGCCTGCTTGTTATTCTTTCCTCTGCCAGACATAGCCACAAGAATAATAAAATACACAGTATGATACAATGCAGTGAACACCCTGTAGTATGTGTAATACGGCAGTGTGTAGTGAGCAACCACTATATAATATGTGATAGCCCTCACAATTACATAGGAGATGTGAGGTACAATGAACCCCCTATACCTTAGTATGTCAGGGTATAGTAGGCAAGTCGCATACAAATGCAGAAAAACACTGTATATCTCTGCAATGGGCACTACAATCAACTACATAGACAGCAATGGCTGGTAGGATATAGCGCTGTATAACCTGGCCCGTGGGAGAGGTATACAAGGAGACTGGACCCATGGTTCCCAGAGACCTGTGAGGCAGAAAATGTCTGGCGTCGGAGGGTGAGGGAGGAGCATCTCAGGGAACGGCTAGACCGCAGTGGAATGAAGCCCTGAGCTGGAGGAGGGGCTGCAGGGAGAGCGCCTTCTGCCCGTGCTGACGTTAACCACCGGGTCCCCTGGCCTCTAAATATGCCCTGCGCCAGTATATTAATGCCCCGGTGGTCTAATGGGAGTCGTGGGCGCACCAGTGTCCACATCAGTGCCTCCAGTCCGTCTCCTAAGAACGGAGGATAAACTGCGTAAAGACGCGGGGCCTTGCTTTACCTGTCCCTTGGATTCCTGGCTGCAGTCCGGTGTCAGGGAAGCCAGCAAGATGGTCTTCCTCAGGCCCCGCCAGGAGTACCTAGTCAGGGTTTGGTGTCACGGCGCCATGAAGGGGTGATGGAGCAGCAGTGCAGACGTCCAAAACACTAGAAATAAAAATAAATCATAAAAATAAGCTTGGGCTGCTTGAAGCAGCCCCACTGTTAAAAATGGTGGTCCAGTTCCTGCCGGACACCAACGAAACTGAGTTGCCCTCAGGCTGTGGGCAGGGTATAGGGGAAGGACCGTAGCATCCTGGGTTCGAAAAGTTTTGCTGTTGGTGTCCATTCCTCCAGGTCCCACCTACACCCCATTGTCTCCCTGAAGAAAAAAAAAAAAAAAAGATATTACATCAGTTACAAAAGAGCGCATTTTAATCTATCTCTAGTACTGCATAATTCTTCTTATAGGCCGGATATTCTCTCATAAGGGACCCAGCAAATAAATGGACCCAAAAGATGAAGAAAAAAAGACAATCTAGCGTAATAATTTTTGTAAAACTCAAATAGATAAAAGCACTGATAAAAACAAGAATTGCAACAGTCAAAAATCACAGCAGTGGTACACACTGCCTGACAGAGGTTTAAAGTTTGACCGCCTTGGACAGCGGAAGGTGGCTCCCAGAATAGCACCCCTTTGTCCTGTCCAGAGTCCTCCAGTAAAAGTATGCATTATGCACACCGCATCTGTTCCTTACACCTGTTGCAGCTGACACGTTTAGATTGCTGTACAATCTTGACAATCGGCTTTGAGAAAGATTGTACAGCAATCAAAATGGGTCAGCGGCAACGGGAGTACGGAACAGATGCTGTGTGCATAATATGGACTTCCACTGGAGGAGCTTTGTGCAGCACAAAAGGGGTGGTAGAGCCAACTTTTAATGTCCAAGAAGTTCCAACTTTGGAGCTCTGGTAGGCAGTCTGTACAACTGCTGTGATTTTGTGTGTTGCCTTTCATTTCTATGTGAGCGTTTTTATCTATTATTAAGTCTACAACTGTAATAAATGGTATCATACTAGATCATCTTTTTCTTTATCTTTTGGGTTCATTTAACTGCTGGGACCCTAATGAGAGAATATGCAGTCTGCGAGAAGTAATAGGTAGTACTACATATTGAATAACAGTCACTTTTTAACTGTCTGAAGAGTAAGGGCATTACCTTAGGGGAACCGCTAAGGAACCTCTGAAAGTGGTGTGAATATACCTCACTAAACTATACTATACTATAGAGGGTGAGGTGTACTAAGCTCTGAAAAGTGTTAACCTGGAGAGTGATAAATGACCAACCACTCAGCTCCCAACTGTCATGTTACAGGCTGTGGGGTCTATTTACTAAGCTATGTTAGGACTGGAGATAAAGTGAATGGTGATAAGGTACCAGCCAATCAGCTCCTAACTGCCATGTCACAGGCTGTGTTTGAAAATTGCCAGTTAGGAGCCGATTGGCTGGTACCTTGTCACCGTTCACTTTGTCTCCTAACACAGCTTAGTAAATAGACCCCTGTGTTTGAAAAATGACAGGTGGGCTCTGATTGGCTGGTGGTTTATCACTCTGCAGAGCTTAGTACATCTGGCCCTGGGACTTGATTTCTGGACAAATGTATTCCTTTCCTAAGATAACACATATAGGTTATAGGTTGAATAAACTGCCTTATTACCTAATACACTGCGATTTGTTATCGTTTTATGTTTTGTTTTTGAAGGAAGACTGTCAGCAAACCGGAAAGAAGCAGATAAGAGAATACCTGTAGTAGCAGCACCATTGCGCTCAGATGTAATATTCATTTTTATTTACCATTATCTTATAGGAACCTGACAGACAATAATACAGTCATCACCCATCCCCTGGTGTTACTGTAGAATGTCCCATTCCCAGCAGTCACCTCTCCAGTCAGCAGCTGAATGATCTTGTTGGTGAGTTCCAGGATCTTCTTGTCATTGTCTCTCTCATGTATCAGTGAGTAAGGTGGAGGCTCCATGATGGGGCTCTGGGTCCTGCTCCAACCTCCTGATGAACAGGAGCCAATGGGTGTGATCATGCTGGCACACTTCACTACAGCGTAGTCCTACAAGATATAATATATATAACATTTCATATATTTTCTTATGTGTGTAATAATTACATACATATATATATATATATATATATATATATATATATACACATATATACATATACATACACACACACATACATACACGGGTTATGGTAAAACTTGCCTTTGTTAACTCTCTTTTTTTCGAAGTCCATAGGGTCCACAGAGAGACCTTGGGGTGTAGGTGGTGGTTGAGGACCGGGCACCACACAGTTAAAGCTTTCAGCTCCCAGGATGCACTGGTCCAACCCCCTACACCCTGCTCCCGAGCCACCTCAGTTTGTGACAAGCCAAAGGCCGAAGGAGAGGAGAGAAGGAAGGCTGGTACACACAAGAATCACACTCGCACGCAGAAGAAGGAGACGGGAAACCGATGACCAGAAACATAGCCCATATGAAACCAGGTGAGTCAGGGCGGGTGCCCTGTGGACTTCGAAGAAAGAGTTAACAAAGGTAAATTTTACCATGACGCTCATTTTCTTCTTCAGAGTCCATAGGGAGACCTTGGGGATGTTCCAAAGAAGTAATTTAAGGGTGGGGATGCTCCTAAACTGAGTGGAGAATCTGGCGCCCAAATGAAGCATCCTGAGAGGCAAATGTATCAAAGGCATAAAACTTCAAAATGTATGGACAGAGGAATACGTGGCCGCCTTACAAAGCTGTTCAGCTGAGGCACCATGGAGAGCTGCCCACGAAGGACCCACAGAGTAGAGTGAGCAGTAACAGTAGCCTGTACAGGAAGGCCTGTCTGCGTGAAAGCCTGTGAGATAGTCATGCGTAGCCATCTAGCCAATGTCCGTTTGGTGGCTGGCCATCCCTTCTTGTGAAATCCATAGAGTACAAATAAGGAGTCTGATCTCCGAAGGGAACTGGTACGGTCCACGTATATCCTGAGGGCACGGACCACATCCAAGGAGGCCTCACCTGCCAATAGGTCTGGTGATTGAAAGACCGGGACTACAATTTACTTATTAATGTGGAACTAGTAACTACTTTAGGATGGAAACCAGGGAGAGTCCGAAGCACAGCCCTGTCCTGTTGGAATATCAGAAATGGGGAGCAACAGGAGAGCGCCCCTAAAGCAGACGCCATAGCCAGAAGAAAAAGTCTTCGCTGTGAGCCACTTGAGTTCCACAGAATCCAGGGGTTCAAAACGAAGAACCCTGGAGGGCACGAAGCACTACTGTCAAATCCCATGGAGACACTGGAGGGACAAAGGGAGGTTGTACATGGAGGACACCCTGGAGGAAGGTGTGAACATCCGGAAGTGGAGCAAGTCTACGCTGGAACCAAATGGATAGAGCAGAGAATTGCACTCTTTCAGTGAGTCCAAGGTCCAATCTTGCTTGAAGGAAGGCCAGGACTCTGGAAATCCTAAACACTTAGGGGTCGTAGCTTCTGGTACAACACCATTGGAAATATGTATGCCACAATCAGAGCTAGAGAATCTTTTGGACCTCAAGAGGGATGTCTAAAAGAGACACGCCATCAAAGACAGATGACCCAGGTCTGGGTAAAGGCAAGGACCCTGAGACAACAGGTCCAGTCGTTGAGGCAGCAGGAACGGAAAGTCGATGGAAAGACTCCGAAGGTCTGAGTACCAATGACGTCTGGGCCACGCTGGAGCCACCAGCAGGAAAGTGCCTCCGTTTTGTTTGAACTTCTGAAGAACTCGAGGAAGAAGTGAGACTGGAGGGAATAGGTATGCAAACTTGAAGGTCCAATTCACTGATAATGTATCTACAAAGGTTGCCTCGACATCTCGTTTTGGAACCGTACACTAGCAGTTTGTGTGTTGGGAGGCCATGAGGTCCACCTCTGGAAGGCCCCATCTACTCACTAGGAGTTGAAAAACCTCTTGATGAAGAGACCATTCCCCGGGATGCCCCTTCGTGACAGCTGAGGAAGTCTGCTTCCCAATTGAGAACTCCCGGAATGAACACCGCAGAGATGGCCGGAAGGTGACCCTCGGCCCATGTCAGAATACGTGACACTTCTGTCATTGCTGCCTGCCTCCTTGATGGTTGATGCAAGCCACTGTTGTCGGACTGTACCTGTACAGGTTTTCCGTGAAATATGTTCTGGGCCAGTATGAGGGACTTGTAGACAGCTCGCAGTTCCAATATGTTGCTTGACAGGGTTGATTCGACCGATGTCCAGCGACCCTGAAAGGAGTGTGGACCGGTCACTGCGCCCAAGCCCTGGAGACTGGCGCCCATTATTAGGAGTACCCAGTCCGGGATCCAAAAGGGGCGACCCTTGGTTAGATGAGATGTCTGTAGCCACCAAGAGAGGGACAGATGCACCTTCGGAGGGAGTACCATTGTCTGAGCTTTGATCCAATGGAGTAACCCGTTCCACCTGGAGAGGATCAACCTTTGCAAAGGCCTGGAATGGAACTGAGCATCGAAGGTGGACACCATGGATCCCAGAACCTGCATTGCTGAGTGGGTCAACACCCGGCGACTGTGGAGACATCTGCGCACTCCTAGTTGAAGTGTGGAGATCTTGTCTGATGTCAGAAAGATGCTATTATCCCGAGAATCCAGTAGGGAGCCCTGATGAATCATTCTCTGTGAGGGATTCAGGGAGGACTTATTCCAGTTCAACCACCATCCGTGCTTGTGAAGGAAAGCAAAGGGTAGCCGTAGATGGCGGTGAAGCACTTCTGGGGATCCTGGAGGAGGAGGTTGTCCAGATATGGTAACAGTCGGACACCCTGACCACCCAGGTGGGCCGCCATGATAACCATATTTTTGGTAAACACCCATGGAGCTGTGGATAGTCCAAAAGGGCAGAGCCTGAAATTGGAAGTGTTGCTGTAGTATAGCAAATCGGAGATATCGCTGATGTAAGGGCACTATAGATACATGCAAGTACAAATCCTGAATATCCAGAGATACCATAAAGTCCCCAGACTCCATAGCTAGGATGATAGAGCGTAGTGTTTCCATCCTGAGATAGACTGACTGGCAAACTTACCCCTGCTTGCAGCAAGGACTGTATGGCTTTCTAGATTTGTAAGGCCTTGCTTGGGTCTGAAGGAGGGCCTGTGTAGAAAATCTGGTGGGTCGGCCGTTGAAGAAATGAGAGGGCATACCCGTGAGACCACTTCTCTTACCCAAGCATCCGTGGTGGTTTGCCACCAGCACTGGGCAAACTGAAGAAGTCAGCCTCAGAGGGCGGCCTGTCCTGTCAGGCTGAGGGCTTATCCTCGGATTTTGAAGCAGGGCGTCTGGTGGTCCAGGCCTGCTTGATTCTGGGCTTGGCGGCCCTAGTGGAAGCCGACTGCCTAGGAAAGGACTGACCTATAGGTTTTCCTCGAGGACGAAAGGACCTAAAAGATGTAGTCCGAGGCTTTGCTGTAGTAGTTGCTGAAGGCTGAAATGCAGTTTTTGATGCCGCCAATGTGGTTACAATCTTGTCAAGGTCTGGGCTAAACGAGATCTCCCCATTGTAGGGTAACACTTCTAGGCCTTTCTTGGAGTCCGCGTCTGCCTTCCATGAGCGTAGCCACAGTGTACGCGGGCAGACACTGCCGTGGCAGAGACTCTGGAGGTTAAGAGACTGGCATCCAATGTTGCTTCTCCAATTCAAGAAGCTGCATCTCGTATGCGAGCAACGAAAGACATCTGATTCCTAGAAGCATCTGAGAGAAAAAAAAAAAAAAAGTCTTCAAGTGCATCAGTCAAGCTCTCTATAGCTTTAGCTACCCATGTAATAGCCATGGTCGGATGGGCAACAGCCCTTGAAAGAGAGTATATCGATTTAAGGCAAGATTCAACCTTTCTATCCGTAGGGTCCTTTAAAGAGGATACTGTAGTGATAGGCAACGTATCGTTTTTATTAAACGCGTAACATGCGAATCCCGTTCAGGGGGAGTCTCCCATTTTGAACAGTGAACCGCAGTAAATGGATAACAGGTCATCAAGACTTTTTGGGGCTGAAACTTCTTACCAGGCGACTGCCAGGCTGCCGTCATGTGTTCAGCTAACTGATCCGATAGAGGCAATTCTGCTGAAGCCGCTTCCTGTCATTTAAACAGTGGGTGCTTTGATTTAGGGGCTGGCTCGTCATCTTCTATTAGTAATATGGATCTAACCGCTCGCACCAAGGCAGGAATATTAATTTTACACTGACTCTTGTCCTCCCCCGGACGACACTTCAGAATCCGAGAGCCGCGTGGACTGTGAATATAACACAGGATGCTTAGAAGGTTTACTGGGTAAGGGCTTTTCACCTTGCAACACAGTTGGAACGGGTGTAGAGGTAGCCACCAGACTCTGGACCTCATTCAGAGCCGCTCAAGACCATCGGGGCTTGCGACGAGACCCTTGTGGTAGGGTCTCGTCTACCACAAGCCCAAGTGAGCTTTCGGCTCTATTAGAGCCGGAAGCTCACCACTGACATCACGAGTGGTTAGTGGGGCCGCCCCCAAACGGCAGGCGTTCTGTCGGAAACGCCTCCATTTGTGTAGCCACCCCCCCTGCCCGCCTACAAAACGGGGCGAGCTGTCAATCACCACCCCTTTTGTAGTGAGTCCTGGAGCAAGAGAATCTCTCTCTCGCTCTGGGGCTTGCGCACGTGCAGTGCGGCCGTTGCGCGTGCACAGGGCCTCAACATCGACCCGCTTGCGAGCACATAGGCGCTTGCGAGCGAGTCTGAATGAGACTCTCTGTACCGAGCTAGAGGGAGTAGGTCTACCCATGGAGCAAGAACAGGCGATACCTGTATTGCCTGAACCTGTTGTGGCAACCCCAGAGGGGGAGTATTACGGCCTGCTGTGGTGACCCCATAGGGGGAATTACAGTCGATACCGCTATGCGGTCCGCAATAGTAGCCAGCACCTGAGAAAAGGAAGCCCAGGAGGATGGGGAAAGGGGGGGGGGGGGTCTGATGGACCTGGTGGAGTATAACATTTAAAACATAACCCATCTTGTATCAAATCCTCCTCACTTAAGCCAGCAGCACAGCAGTATGGGTGCAGATGCTTGCTTGCTACTCTTGCCTTTGCTAGACCTAGTTGTAGAGTAGTGTAGCACACAATATGGCACTGTGTATAATGCAACCACTGGGTATGTAGAATACAAGTGGGAATGCAACATACTGATCCTAGGCTTGGGCAAGCTGCAGGAGTGCACAGCACAAATATGTACTGTATATGACAACACTCACCAATACATTAATTGTTGAGATGTGAGGTACTGGGAAAAACCCTGAATACACCTGTATGTTAGGACAAAGTCAGAAAAATAGGCAAAGATATGCTGACAGTATAGAGAAATAAACAGAAACGCAGTGCTAGCATAAGTCACATACAATGCAGAAATACAATAGAACTGCAGAATGGCACTACAGTCAACTACACAGATTCTGTGGTCAGTGACTCAACATCTGGTAGGCTATCGCGCTACATAACTTGTCTCCAGGGAGAGTGTATGTAGGGGGACCAGACCCTGCGTTTCCCTGAGAGCGCATGGTCAGAGGAGGAGAGCAGTTCAGGAAAGTGAGACCTCAGAGGAATGTCACCCTGACCTGAGGGGAGGGGCCGCTGTAATGGGGAAAGCGGACATCCTCATGCTGATTTTTTAACCACAGGGACGCTGGATTCCTGCTCCATATGTACCCTAGTGGTCTAGCGGATCACTGCGGACAAAGCCTGTGTTCTCTCGGCATATCCGGTCTGTCCCCTGAGACTGGAGGTATGACTGTCAATCCGCGGGTCACCATGAGCAATGACCCGCCTTACCTGTTCCCTTGTGTCCGTCTGCGGGGCAGGCCAGTGAGGACCCCGGGATGCCCACTGAAAAACTCAGCCGAAGCTGGCATTGCGGCACCCAGAGGACAGTCTGCTGCTGCTCGCTCAACAGAAAAAGTATAAAAAAAAAATATATATCATAAAATAAAAGCTTTTTGGGCTGTCTTATCAGCCCACTGCATAATGGCGACCCGACTCCGGCCGGGCACCGACTAAACTGAGGTGCCTCTGGCTCGGGGGCTGGGTATAGGGGGTTGGACCAGTGCATCCTGGGAGCTCAAAGCTTTAACTGTGTGGTGCCCGGTCCTCAACCACCATCTACACCCCAAGGTCTCCCTGCAGAGCCCTATGGACCCTGAAGAAGTTATTTTTTTTTAACACCCACTTGCAATAAATGTGAATATACAATATGAGGGAGATGTGTCAAACCTTCTCAAGAGGACAGGTGGATAAGTATCCCATAGCAACCAGTTTCTGGCTATTTATCATGGTACATACTATTAAAATTATAGCTGCTTGGTTGCTATGGGAAACTTCTCCGCTTATTGTATTTGGAAGGTTTAATACATTTCTCCCTATATGTTGGAAAAAATAAAACTAAAAATAAAATCACAGCTGACAGCTTCCTAGATTAAAGAGTTAGGGCAGGTAAACAAATTACACATGCAATGGCGGGAGGAGAGAATGATGGGAGAACAAGTAATACAACAAGACGGTGATACAAAGAGACATTATTATCAAAGACAGAAAACCACATCATTTTCCTCAATTTGAGGATGTAATTATTGCATAACCACCTATACAGTTAGGTCTATATCTGAGCCCTCTGCTTGTACAGTGACTTTCCCGCTATAAAAAAAGTCCTTCCACCAATCAAACATACAAGCTCTCTCCATCAGATTCATCTGAACTTGAATATCAAGCATAAGGTGCGTACACACGGTACGATTAAAATGCACGATATGAATGATAACGATGTCGATCATACAGTTATCGTTCATTTTGTGTACTTTGGGTGCCTCCAACCCACCAACGACCTGCAGGTAGATATAAAGATATCGTCCATCGACCGTGCATGCAGGCCAACCTGGTCGATATCAATCAGGTTAGTATAGGGACCTGCGATCAATGATCGTGGGTAAATAGCCATCATTAGTGGTGTTCTGGATGATCGATATCGATCATCCAGCACACCCGGGAGATCGTTAAACGATATCGTTAACGATCGTCCTGTGTGTATACACCTATAGAAAAGGAGAGAACTTGCTTACGATTGGTGGAGGAACTGCCTTTGAAGGAGAGGTGGCAGGTGGGGAGTTGACTTGGACGGTACACCTGTGGAACCATAATACAGGTTTCCTAAAGAGGAGCTCAGAGAACAACAACCTCCTGTGCAACAGAAGGGCAAAATTAAAATGTAAAAATACGGCCCATTCATTAAAATTAAGTGGGTTTTTTTTACAGAAGCACCGCTTGACTTGGTTAGTTCTGTAAGAACCATTTCTAGATTTCATTAGACTGGAACATTTTGTACTGGATAATAAATGCCAAATATGGGCTGAAAAGGAACACCTCTATTTTGCCCAAACATTGTATTAATGGTCTACTTCTTTCTAAATCACAAAGTTTGTTTATAATAAAAGATTATGGGAAAGATTTCTGGACTGCAAAACCTGACACTAATATAAATATATATATATATATATATATATATATATATATAAATATATAATGGGAGGTGCTACCTGATGAGACTAATTGCAGGCACAGAAACAGACAAATCTCAGGTGCACAACTCCAAATTATTAATAATATATATAAATGCAATAAAATTTTGCAATCAATAGAGGTTTTTAGCATAATCATGGCCAAGGTTATGGGCCTACCCACCATATCCAGGTAACCTCTTTCGGGTAGGTCCCTAACAAGGGTTAAAATGTGTTATAAAGGAAAATGTGTTATAATGCAGTGCCCCGAGACAGCTCAACCAACGCAATCCAGGGGGATTCACGCCCCAAAAATGAACCCTTCACTGTGTGTTTAATATATATGTACTTCACTTTTTATTTTCATTCTTAATATGCAGCTGCTCCTAACTATCTCTTTACACTGCACTTTTCTTACTATGGTGGTGCCCTGGGGCAGCTTGGCTGGGCCAGTTTTGGGGGGTCCTGCGCTCTGGATTTGAACCCTAGTATGTTAGGGACCTACCCGAAAGGTTACCTGGATATGGTGGGTAGGCCCATAACCTTGGCCATGATTATGCTATGTTATTGCATTTATATATATTATTAATCATTTGGAGTTGTGCACCTGAGATTTGTCTGTTTCTGTGCATCTAAAAAAGTTCCCACTTTCAAGTGACAGTTTTCATAAAACAGTTCATTCTGCATTTAAATTTTTTTTTCTATTCACTTGGTTTATTTCAAAAGTTATGGGTCTTCTGTGACTAAAATAAATGTTTGACCCACTAGCGGCTCTGCAACAATTATATTCATTAAATTATAAACCAGGAATATTCCACATGCTGCTGTGGAATTACACATCCCAGCATGCTGTGCCAGTAGTAACATGCCCTAATAGCTGAACTATGGCATGTCCATATGCATGTTGACTACCACTGTGATAAACTTTCTCCAGTGATGACATTAATTTAAATAGAAAAATGTATATGCAACAAAAAAAATAAAAATAAAAGCATTTAAGGGAAAAAAAATAAAGTGGAAATAAATGCATATTATTGGTTAGGTGCACTTTTATTTAAAGATAATTACATTTTGCAAGTGTTTCGATATACAGTGCATCTGCAAAGTATTCACAGCGCTTCATGTTTTCCACATTTTATTATGTTACAGTCTTATTCCAAAAAGAAATAAATTCATTTTTCTCCTAAAAATTCTACACACAATGCCCCATAATGACAACGTGTAAAATGTTTTGAGATTTTTGCAAATTGAATAAAAAAAAAAGAAATCCCATGTAAAAACAGTAAGTAAAGCTCAAAATTGAGCTCAGGTGCATACTGTTTCCACTGATCATCTTTGAGATGTTCCCACAGCTTAATTGGAGTCCACTTGTGGTAAATTCAGTTGATTGGACATGATTTTGAAAGGCATACACCTATCTATATAAGGTCCCACACTCGACAGTGCATGTCAGAGCACAAACCAAGCATGAAGTCCAAGGAATTGTCTGTAGACCTCCGAGACAGGATTGTCTCGAGGCACAAATCTGGGGAAGGGTACAGAAAAAGATCTGCTGCATTGAAGGTCCCAATGAGCACAGTGGCCTCCATCATCCGCAAATGGAAGAAGTTCAGAACCACCAGGACTCTTCCTAGAGTTGGCCGGCCGTCTAAACTGAGCGATCACGGGAGAAGGGCCCAGGGAGGTGACCAAGAACCCGATGGTCACTCTGTCAGAGCTATAGCATTCTTCTGTGGAGAGATGAGAACCTTCCAGAAGGACAACCATCTCTACAGCAATCCACCAATCAGGCCTGTATGGTAGAGTGGCCAGACTGAAGCCACTCCTCAGAAAAAAACACATGGCAGCCCGTCTGGAGTTTGACAAAATGCACCTGAAGGACTCTCAGCCCATGAGAAACAAAATTCTCTGGTCTGAGACAAATATTGAACTCTTTGGCGTGAATGCCAGGCGTTATGTTTGAAGGAAACCAGGCACCGCTCATCACCAGGCAAATACCATCCCTACAGTGAAGCATGGTGGTGGCAGCTTCATGCTGTGGGGATGTTTTTCAGCGGCAGGAACTGGGAGACTAGTCAGGATAGAGGGAAAGATGAATGCAGCAATGTACAGAGACATCCTGGATGAAAACCTGCTCCAGAGCGCTCTTGACCTCAGACTGGGGCGACTGTTCATCCTTCAGCAGGACAACGACCCTAAGATCACAGCCAAGATATCAAAAGTAGTGGCTTCAGGACATCTCTGTGAATGTCCTTGAGTGGTCCAGCCAGAGCCCAGACTTGAATCACATTGAACATCTCTGGAGAGATCTGAAAATGGCTGTGCACAGACGCTTCCCATCCTGATGGAGCTTGAGAGGTGCTGTAAAGAGGAATGGGCGAAACTGCCCAAAGATAGGTGTGCCAAGCTTGTGGCATCATATTCAAAAGACTTGAGGCTGTTATTGCTGCCAAAGGTACATTAACAAAGTATTGAGCAAAGGTTGTGAATACTTATGTACATGTGATTTCTTAATTTTTTTTTATAATTTACATCTGCAAAAATCTCAAAAAAACTTTTTACACGTTGTCATTATGGGGTATTATGTGTAGAATTTTGAGGACAAAAATGAAATTATTCCATTTTGGAATAAAGCTGTAACATAACAAAATGTGGAAAGAGTGAAGCGCTGTGAATACTTTCCGGATGCACTGTATAATCTGTCCACATACATCCACATTTTGTCTTCCTTGCCTTATGAACTAGTCCCTGAGGAAATCAGGATATTTGTTAATTTCCGCATTTTTATCTTTTCTTAAAATAAAATCTGCTTGTTTTCCTGGAATAACCGGAATACTCACATTGGTAGGAGACCACCTTGGCTCCGATGAGAACAGACATTTGTCCTGCAAAGGTGCCTATCTGCCTACAAGGTGGGCTGGGATGTGCCATGATGAAGTTCCCCCCCAGATCTGTGATCACTGAGCGGACCTTGATGAAACGACTGACTACACTAGTAATCAAGAGGGGCTTGTAGATAGCTGGGCGGAAGACAAAAGGTTGGTGCTAAGGGGGTTATCTTGTTCTAGGTCATATGTACAAGTTTAAATCAAGATGTATTCTTTGTGAACCTACAACTCTCTCATGAAACTTGGACAGAGAGGTCACAATTTTGTCAGGGCCTTACTACGTAACAACCCTTGACTTCACAGCTCGGAGTTTTGTGGCCTTGTAACAAACCCAGAATGTCTCACCTCCCCAGTCAGCAAGTGGAGGATCTCCAGAGTGAAATGCAGTACCCTCTCAGATATGCCATCTTTGTCCATGTCCATCTTTTAGTTGTCAGATGTTCATATGCTAGGATACAGTCTCTGTAAGGAGAGAGAATATATTTTTATAAGCACATTATTACAAATATAATGGGGGCAATGTTTTACCACACCCTATCTCACATCTAAAGTGATTGGAGATCGGGGTGCGATATTCAATTGTTTTTGGGCACCCATGCATATCGCGACAAAATAGACTGGGTTTATCCGCGTAAAGTGGCTAAACCTGTATAAAGTCCTGCTTTGAGCACCCACTTATCGCATGTTTCTGCTCGCCTGCCCGGGGGCCGCGAGCAGAAAGGTGTGCTCCCACGGCTGAAAGCGCCCGAACAAAGCAACAATTTAATTGCTCTGTCTAGCACCCAGCACCATCTGCATTTTGCAGCATGGCATCGCTAACTATATCCCCAGATTGGACTGCATGTACAGATGACTGGGGAGAACGTTAACAACCCACGGGAGAGCACATCGTTCGTTGATAAGTGCATACACACTGGACGATTCGAATGATATATCGTTCGAATATATTGATATCGTTCAAATAAATTGTCCAGTGTGTATTGCGTTGATGTATGCATATAGTTTTTTTTTTTTTTCAAATATAAAGTTGCTACAAAACATTAAGTTACAGTGATTAACCAAACGCATGTGGAAAGATAGGTGAATCATCGCTTTAGGCTTGACTGTAAGCATGCATGTCAGACGCACTGAATTTGAACAAAGTGTTCAAAATAATGCACAAGTAAAAATTCAATTATGTATAATCTCACTTACCATTAGTTATCACAACTGACCTCCTTACCTATTTATCAATGATATGTATAATGAAAGTAATTCTACGTAACTAGTTTGTCATTTTTCCTTGTGTGTTTTTGCACCATTACATCTCAGCACTACCTTTTATGCACATTAATAACTAGCATTCATTGAAATGTAAAGCTTGGTAAACACTATAAGATGTATCGTATGGCAGGGATCGGAACGCTATAAAGTGCAGATCAATCGCGCATGCACGATGATCATTCATCGTATCTTCTCATCCGCTGTGTTGCACAGCACATGGAACAATGCAATGAACGGTGCCACGATGCTACATGTAGCATGCAATGATATATTGCGCCATCGTACACCGGATCGTGTGTAGTGTACAGTACGTGTTACATCGCTTCCCTGGGTACACACTTAAAAGATAGAACTGCAGATCTAGTGATCTGCAGATGATGGTTGTCAATCCACACTGAACAACCATCATCTGTCATCTGGCCGCGGGTCCTGCAGGGAGGAGGGGGGGTCGCGCCCCCCTCTCCGAGGGCTCTGCTGCAAATGCACGATGCCCCAATATATCTGCAGATATATTGGGCATCGGCTATGCAGCACAGCCGACACGATATGTCTGAACAACGTCATTCACAGACATATCACTGGTACACACTGGCCGATGCCAAAATATCAGCCAGTGTGTACCCAGCATAAGTATACATTCAATATAAAGATTCTAAGAAAAGTTTGAAAGCTCGTGTACTACATAGTTGTACCCAGTTGAGGAGCAAAATGCACCTGTCACCAAGACACAGTCAAATTATGAGACTATTTCTGAAAGCGTAAAACATCAATTCATAAGACACCAGGGGCGATTCAAATGTTCTGCCGGCGACTTTTTTTTTTCCCAAGACGCCCGACAGAGCAATTAAATTGTTGCTGTCAGGGTGCGATAGCCGCCACCACCACCAACATTTCTGCACGCACACTGGAGTGCGCGAGCAGAAAGGTGTCTGAAACACCCTGGTTAGGGCACCCTAACCAGAAATTAAGACGGGTTTAGCCATTTTAGACAGCTAAACCTCGTCTTTTAGGCGGCAAAGAGGGCGATAAATAATGAGCACCCACAACAACTGAATAGCAAACTAGGCGCTCATTAATTAACATGACCAAAAAAACATTTGAAGTGCCCCCACTGTCTTATGAATATTGGGCATTTAGCAACATCACCAAGTAACTGTGCAAGATTATGGGTCCAGCCAGACACAGGATATAACCACTTTCGGCCTCACATAGGTTACCTCCGGGTACTCCCATTTTCTCCCACAATCCAAAAACACACTAGTATGTTAATTGGCTTCTGACAAACATTAACCCTAGTATGTGTGTGTATACACGTTAGGGACTATAGATTGTAAACTCCACTGAGGAGGGGACTGGGGTGACTGTCCAAATATTCTCTGTAAGGTGCTGCAGAATGTGTGCGCGCTATATAATTAGCTGTCAATCAATAATTTGCACAGCAGTTATAGAATACAAAACAATATAAGTATATTAATAGAAGTGTCTTGCATAGAAGACCAACACTAGTATCCCAATTTAGCAGTAGCACAAAATAATAAACTCCTTGATAAGAACACAAACAACATCCCTTCCTCACCCCTAATAACAACAATCAACAATAACAACAACAACCAACCACAAATACAAAACACACATTATCCACCAACCTTGAAAGTGAATTAAGAATTGAAAATGTATAGATTCACCATCAAAGGGGCGATAGAACAGTACTATTCACCTATAGTACATTTATCTTAATGTTAAACCTCAGGGACGTGAAAATAATACGAACATATTTATATTACTAGAACATACAATGTTTGAAAATGCATCATTAGGAATCTATTTTGGGGTTCAAAGGTCAGATCTCCCCAGTGTGAATAATAGATTATATTATTACAATAACTCCAATTTGCAACATATATTGTATCTGTGGGGCGTTTCACCAGAACAAAGGAAGCCTTGGGAGTGTAATCAGATCTCTATGTAGTTCCCAGTTAGCATGGTCACCTGCCAGCCCTCATCCACATAGCACCTGGCTCCAAAACCCTACACGTGCTGGTCTAAATAGGGAGAATTGCTAAATAAATCGTCCAAATCTTCCATAAACAAAGCAGAGAGCTCCGGCTGTAGTGTGATGTTACTCCGGGATCCACTCCCTTCTATATGGTTGCTGGCTGCACAGATTTACTACAATAAGTTCCCCCAGAGCCCTGGCAGACATGCGCGATTAAAGCCAGCAGCATCACACAATCTACTGTATGCGCGTGCGCACTTCTTGCCAGTGGACCCCTCTGGAGTATACGCATGCGCAGATTATCAGCATCCCCGGAGGTCTACCCTGCGCCTTGTGCTGCGACTGAAGACTCTGAATGCTAGAGGAAAATTGTAGTATTACCCACTTGTCTGCTGATCACGGACCATTTTTATGTGGCCAATCGGATTGCAATAGCTAAGCATTCAATTTCCTAGTATTATTATGGTTCCTATCAAACATTAATTTATAATTTTTTATATTTTAGCCCATCTTTTTAGCTACACTAATAAAATCAGACTTTTCATATATGGGAGCCCATGATACTGTGCACATTTTTTTTTTCCAGTTTCTGTGCAAATAAAGTGGCACAAACAAATCGGTAGTATCTAGATGCCTGCACGGAGCGGACCCTGAAGTCATCAGTTACTGTCCTATATCATTCCTTACTATCTAGGTGGACATAGAGGGGGAACATAATCTGCTCGGCTCTCCATGCCTAAAGCGTGGCGAGCGGACACATTTCTTCGTTTGGTGGCCTTTATGGGCATGGAACCACACTTCTGCCTTCACCTCACGTCACTTCCAGGTCCTTACAATGAAGGGGAAATAAACTCAACCAAAGAAAACTCTTGACAAATGCAACCAAATAAAAATGGTAGTTTGGTTTAATGATCCCTAGACAAGGATTGGAGGAAAACATACTTTAGACAGGAATCTCACATAGAAGTTGTTTCGTGTCTTTCTTTCATTAAAGAACATGGTGTATTTAAGGCATACTTGCCTACTCTACTTGCCTGCCGCTCCCGACACCCCGCAAGACTAGGCAAGTGCCCCGGAATGGATGCCGGTACCCGGCTATCCCCCGCGCCAGCCGCAAAAATGGGCGGTGTGGGGGTGTGATGATGCGATTAGCGCTGAATCGCGTCATCATAGCCCCGCCCCCTGCCTTATAATTGCAGTAATATTGGCATTATAAAGCGGGGGTCGGGGTCATGATGAAGCGATCGCGTCGGCACGCCCCCGCTCCGCCTATTTGACCCGCCCCCATCCTCCCTGCTGGACGGACCTGCCAGCCCCCTCCCGGATTCCCCTGACGAAATGTCGGCAAGTATGATTTAAGGGCATGCAGTCAGGATACCGGCGGGCGCTTTCCCGCCCGACGATATCCCGATGCCCACATCCCGACATGGGACTAAAGATAGGTGTTGAAATCCCAGCACCTATCATTAGCCCCACTACTAAATCCCGACACCTGGCTTACCAGATGAAAATAAGCAGGGTTTCTTAGCGTATAGCCACGCGGGGGGGGTTCACTTTATGGACCCCCAGGGGGACTTAGGGTTAGGCACCCCCCCGGGAGGGTTAGGGTAGGGAAAGGGGGGGTTAGGCACCACTAGGGGGGGTTAGGGTTAGGCATCCCCATGGGAGGGTTAGGTATAGGGTGCGTGAAGGGGGGGTTAGGTTTAGGCACTAACGGGGGGGAGGTTATGGTAGGGAGATGGGAGGGTTAGAGTACTTACCTGCTGCAGTCGGGATTACATACAGATTCCGTATTTAAGAATGTATTTCTATCTGCTTTGCTCCTACAAGCCATTGATCATTTAATGTGGCGACAGGACTGGAGAAGGTGATTGATTGTAACACAATTAATTCACTCTGAATATTCCCCTCCTGAAAAAGTCTGCACGCACCGCTATGCAAAGCAAGTATAATAAAGCACAACATACAATTTGAGTACAAATGAAGCACAGTAATTAAAATACTACAGTACATACTAATATTTTGTCACAGAAAACATTTTAAAATAACATGTGTGCATGACACTTGCCGACTTTCTGGCTGCCCCCTCTTGGTCGGCTATGTGGGGGGTGTGGTGCGGCAAATTGTGTGGGGTGGATGTTGGGCAACAATTACACAAATGTCTGCATCGGTTCCCCATCCCTGATTAGGGGGCTGGTGGTGGACGGGAAACTTGCCCACTCTTCTGGGGCATCCACCGAATATTGGGACTCTCCCGGAGTATGCCTTTACATTTGCTAATTAAACATTTTTTAACATTCACAAGGATAACAGATGTATCTACTTTTTTGGATGTTTTGTATTTACGCGATGCAGCAGCCAGGAGAATTGCCTGCCTTCCTGGGAGGCTCCCGACCAAGTCCAGAGGGTAGGCAAGTATGCTACAGTCATCCTCTGAGCTTTTCTGGGGATAAAGTATCGGGCGTGTTCCCGCTTTATCCCCGTATTCAATTTGGAGCCGAAGAAAAAATAGGAGCCTGCGGAAAAGTAAGTATCGGGAAAAATGGGGGAATTTTCGGGAATTCGTCCTGGGACCCCCCTAATGATGTCCAGACATGGGGGATCACTGTGGGTACCCCCGTTTAGCCCTGCAGAATGTATTCTGCATTTTGAAATAGCTGCGGCAGTTTTTTTTTTCCCTACATTAAAGTGATGCAGAAGAGCACTTAGGTTTTAGTTTTCGTTTTAAAAAGTGGTTCCATCAAATTTCGGGTACATGAAAATGGGTACTAGCATATTCTTAAGTCCCTAAACCTTTTTTTTTTTAAATCTGCAAAAATGCACCTGTCGCTAATAGCCTATTCTAGAAGAAACCTGCCGCTTACTTGCAGAACAGCCCTGAACCTATTAAGCTATTTTTAAACACTGTTCCCCGTTTTTTTTGTGTACCCCTAAATTAAAATATTTTTTTGGGGGAGTCCCTATTTTTTTTTTTACACATTTCGATTTTAGGGACTATTCCCAGGGGTGCAGGCTATTTTTTTTAAAGCCTGCACCCCTAAACCCCAATTCTACACTTTTTTTCGCCATGTAGAACATGGTGAAAACGTATCCCGTTTTTTTTCAAAGACTTTTCGAACTTGCGAAAAGTCTTTGAAATTGAATATGGGGATAATTGAAATAGGCGAAAATGACGTAATCGTCGATAAATTATCGCAGATTCCGACTTTTTGCAGCCTAATTGAATACCCCCTTAATTTTTGTTAGGCAAAGAAGCTTGGTCATATAAAACAGCTGATCAAAATCTATGCGAAGTACCCGTCATGAAACCGACTGTCCCATAATTGGCTTTTAGTGGAGGTAAAACTATTCTGCCACTACTGCCGAAGAGGGCTGCAACCATGCTACCAGTAGAGCAGAGTTAAGCGATGGGCTATAGTAGCATGCTGAGAAGCTAATCCAGGATAGTTAAAGTTCTTCCCAATATTGGAATGGGTTCTGTATATCGTCAATAGAAGAATGGCCCAAGTCGGCAACTGACTGCCTCAGTTTGGATCCATACAAAAGAATAACAACAGCTCCCTTCAAAGTTCAGATGAAATCAGCGGAACCAGAATGCAGATGACATGAGTCTCGGGTAACCTCGGGTCCACACAGGTACCCCAACAGGAAACCCAAGTTTGCGTGGGGTATTGGGACATTGAAAGAGGATGTCCTGACCAGGAGATAAGTGGAGCAGTGAGTATAGGTCTCAAGATTAATGCCAGTCTGTGGATACTATGACAGCAGGTCCTGCAGGCTGAGATCAATTTGTGTCTCCCAGAGTTGGGGCCCGCCATGTTCACCCAGGATGCTGGAGGTAACAATCAGCTTGCAAATCAAGCTGGAAGAGTAGTTTAGGTTTGACTCCACTCACAGCGGGATAGGTGTCAGATACTGGCATAAAGCTGGCCACACACTAAACCATACCTCCCAACTGTCCCGAATTTAGCGGGACAGTCCCATTTTTATGGGACTGTCCCGCCCATGGGCCGCAGTGTCCCGCGGTGGGGGGCAGTTGCGGAAAGCAAACACCGCTCTGTATGCAGAGCGAGAATAGATGCATGCGCACAGCATCTATTCACAGTATGGGGAGGAAGCCCGGGGGCAGCCCAGCATCTCGGATATGCTGGGCACGCCCCTTAGTGATGTAAACGAAGCGTGCCGATAGGCCATGCCCCTTTATGTGTATACCACACCCCCTTTTCTGGAGCGCGCGTGCCTCCGGCGCACAGATGTCCCGACTACTTGTGGACAAATGTTGGGAGGTATGCTAGACCAACTTTCATCCAACCATCCAACTAGTTGATTGGTTGGAATGAAAATCTGGTAACGGATGGGAGTAAATGATGATCAGCAATTTGCTCCTAAATGCCTGAAAACAGATGAAAATGGTCATCAGACAATTTTATTAAATGTTTGATCTAAGCAATTTGTTCAAACAACAGTTTTTGTCCATTTTCCAGCATTTGGGAGCAAATTGATGATTGTATTCCTTACCAGATTTTCATTCCAACCAATCAACTAGTTGGCTGGTTGGATGTAAGTTGGTCTAGTGTGTGGCCAGCTTAATTGAGTTGTGTTTTTTTTTGTGTTTTATTTTAAAGGAAATTACTTTTGGATAATATTGGACTTTTTGCAAGGTTATCGAAAGTAAATTAAATGTGTATTAAAAGATCAGATTACAGCATGTAAAAATAAAATAAAAATAATTTATTTAAATATTTACAAATTCTATAGGGATAAAAACTATTTTGTAGTTCCTTTATGCAAGGCACCTAATGTACGTTAGGTGTCCTTTGAAGACTGTTTGTCTCCAGTGAACTAACTTAAGCCAAAGTTACTACTTGCCTGGAATAATACGTAAGAAAAGGAGGACATTATTATAATGTAACCCGCCTAAGGTGGTATCTCATAAGAGGTCGCAGCCAGCACAATCATTATCACAGGTAATGGACAGAACACACCCGACGCCGCCATGTTTTTGGAGCCTCTTGTCTCCACTTCAGTCACGGGCGGGGGCCAAGTCTGCTGTTCGCTGCTGTTAGGAGACTTACGGTTCCTTTCCGCGAGGGCGGGGAATTCTCTAGACGCGGCGGTGGCAGTGCAGGCAGTGTAGTCACTGTCAGCGTCCCCCCTTCTTCCGTCCCGTGTGGGTCACATTCACACTGCGTCAAAGCGTAGACTGGAGGAACAGCAGCTGCGGTAGCGGTGGTCTCCCGGGTGAGTGGCAGGCGCAGTATAGGCTTGCTGCAATTCCCAGTACCCATTGTACAGGCAGCTGCACAGTGCCGACTCTCATGCTGTATGTAATTCCCAGTAGTCCTTGTAGAGGCAGATGCACAGTGCCGACTCTCACGCTGTGTGTAATTCCCAGTATCCATTGTACAGGCAGCTGCTCTGTGCCAACTCTCATGCTGTGTGTAATTCCCATTATCCATTGTACAGGCATTTGGTCTGTGCCGACTCTCATGCTGTGTGTAATTCCCAGTAGCCATTGTAGAGGCAGATGCACAGTGCCGACTCTCATGCTGTATGTAATTCCCAGTATCCATTGTACAGGCAGATGCACAATGCCGACTCTCATGCTGTATGTACTTCCCAGTACCCATTATGGCTCTGCGCAGTGAACAGTGGAACGTATTAAATGTCACTTATGATGCACAGTACCACTTCTCAATATGTGTAATAAGAGCCTATATCACTCTGTACATATAGATCTGAATTTTGGATGTGGTTCTCAGTATCTATCTACTCGGATAGATTTACAGAAGTTTCTCAAAATGAAGAGTGGTGGTGTTGTCCATAGCAACCAATAGATTGTGTGCATCATTTTCAAGGATGCAATAGAAAAATGGAAGGCGGAATCTAATTTGTTGCTATAGGAAACCCACCACTTTTCATTTGTAGAAGATTAAGAAAATCTACCCTTCATTGTCTAGACTAGTTAGAGACACTCATAGCAGAAGCACCATGATGCAGCTAGCGGCTTATCATATATTTATAAAATATAATATGTAATGCATTTTATTTGCATATTGCAGGGTTTCTAAAAAACTGTGTCTCCAAGACACCCTGACAACCTGGGTTTTAAGGATATCAGTGCTTGAGCACGAATGTT
Source organism: Taudactylus pleione (assembly GCA_031769625.1). Lineage (NCBI taxonomy): Eukaryota > Metazoa > Chordata > Amphibia > Anura > Myobatrachidae > Taudactylus > Taudactylus pleione. Next base: position 1,775,181 of record JAUIMM010000944.1, on the reverse strand, counting down.
AAATCAAATTGACTGAGGTACTAATTAATCACATGTGCATATGCAAGGACAGCCTTAAACCCTAGTTTGTCATGCTGGGTAAACACTAGACCAGAGGTTCCCTAACGCGGTCCTCAAGGATCCCCAACAATTCAGGTTTTAGAGATATCCATGTTTGAGCACAGGTGACTTAATTAGTACCTCAGTTAGTTTGATTTAACCACCTGTGCTCAACCCTGGATATCTCTACTGGTACATACACATGGTCAGATTTGCTAGATCATCGCTAACGATGAACGATATTAACTATTTCATGAACGATGAACAATTTCTGACAGTATTTAAATGAATGATATCATCCAAATCTGACTGCATTTCTGATATAATTATCAGACATGCGGGTACCTGCATCGTTCGTCGATGCATGCCAAACATGTCAACAATATGAACAATGTAACGATTTTTACAATCGTTATCGTTCATATCTTCCAGAAAATCTGACTGTGTATGCAGGGCCGACTGGGGATGTCTGGGGAATTGAGGAAGGAGTTTGATAAACCCTGACTCATAGGAGTCAATCCAATTAGCTTGCCCCCTCGAGTCTGTGTGAGCATGTGCGACTACATGCCGCAATAATGGTAGCTCCGGTCTCGCAGTCTTTCTAGGCAGCTGAACGGGGCTGCATACAAAAATCTACAATGGGTGTGAGAGGAGGTGCTGTTAGCGTTTTCCACACCGTTGCAACAGCAATTTGCCCCCTCGCAGTTAATTGAGTTGACCCCGTAGAATGCTGGTGGCCTTTTTGCTAGCTTATTGTGGTGTGATATGGGAGACTCACCTCATATAGGTGCAAGGAAAAATTGCCACTACCGTAAATGGCAAATAAGTGCGCATCAATGCCCTGCAGCACTTCCTGCTGAATTTAACTCCCCCTATTGTGTTTTGTATGGGTGCATATTTCTCAGTACCTCTGCTTACTCTTGCTATAAGTATGGACTAGTGCATAGTGAAACTTCCCAGGTTTAGAGTTACATTCTCAGTATGGGGGTATATTTAATAAAGTGCAGGTTTTTAGAAGTGGAGTTGTTGCCTATAGCAACCAATTCAATTCTAGCTATTATCATCCAGAAAGTGCTAGATAAATGATAAGTAGAATCTGATTAGTTGCTATGGGCAACATCTCCACTTGTAAAAATCCGTACTTAAGTAACTATACCCCTATGTGTTTTTTTCCATGTATGTGCTGTTGGACATTACTGCTTCTCCTGTTTGGTATGGGTGTAATTCTCAGTATCTTTTTATATTGACCTCTAATTCTTAATATCTGTTCATACTCTAATACACCATATCGTCTAAATTCATGGTGTTATTCCCAGTATCTCTCTCATTCTGTATGTATGCGCTATTGCACAATATCACTTCTCATACTCTATTGGACTGGTGGTGTTCTCGGTATATGCTCTTTTGTTTTGACATTGTACAGAAGGAGACAGGGCCGGACTGGCCAACGGGCACTTCTGGCATATGCCGGAAGGGCCGATGGCCATATGGGCCGGTCTGGCAGCCGCTGTTCACAGGACCGTCAAGCACCGCCTCCCTCCCGGTAGATACATACACTCACTCACTGTCCTCTGCTCCGCCTCCTTCCTGATGAGCTCTGCCTCTTTCCCGACGCTGTCCTAGGGTCTCAGCGCAGCTGCCCGCTCCACTGCCTGTGTTCTATGCGTGTGACGTCACGGCGCACTCGCGTATGACGTCACCCGCACCGAGAGAGGAGCCGCCGGGACTCGAACTGAGAAGAAGGTGTTAAGGTGCGTGCGTGCTTCCTCCTGCCAGTGCCTTTATTGTTCTTCTCATTTTAGATTTCACATGTTCAGCCTGCTCTCATGCTGGGAGGGTGGGGTGGGGGTGTAGAGAGACCATTGTTATACCAAATTCAGTGTCAGTAACCGCCTGATTAGTGGGGTGGAGGGGGAGGGCTTGTGGGACACACTGACTAGAAAATGTATATCAATATGATATTATAATCTAAAAGTGCAGGTTATGTATATGAGATGGGGCCCTGTCTGCGACAATCTGGAAGGGGAGGCACTGATATATAATGCAGCCACACTGGCTGAGGGGTGTAATATTAGGTATTATAAGGGATGGGGGACCTGCTAGGCTGCTACAATCAAGGAGGGGGGAGGCACTGATCTATAATGCAGACACTGGCTGAGGGGTGTAATTTTAGGTATTATAAGGGATGGGGGACCTGCTAGGCTGCTACAATCAAGGAGGGGGGAGGCACTGATATTATTACTACCGTTAGTGTGTCTGCATTATATAAGTATTATAACAGTGCCTTCTCCTTTCCCCCTCACTGATTGTAGCAGCCCATCAGGTCCCCCATCCCTTATAATACCCATTATTGCATCCCTTAGACAGTGACTATATTCATTTTAAATGCAGTGATCGCAAAATATGCGCTATAACGCGTATATACGATGTACAGGCAGTTGGGGACCTGGTTTTTAAAACAGAACGGGTCCTGCAGGACGCACTGTGTGTGCTGTGTCCGCAGCAGCCAATCACCGCCAGCAGCGTCTCCCCAACCAATCACTGCCGGCAGTGTTTGGTTGCCGCGGACATAGCGCGCACACACACACACACACACACACACACACACACACACACACACACACTCACTCTGCATCCTGCAGACCAGCTCTCTCAGCCAATCGTTGCTGGCTGCATCTCTTAACCAATTGCCGCTGGTAGCATCTCATCCATCACTGCCACCGACCGGACCACCTCCTTCCCTCCCTGCCCGCCCTCGTACTTCGGCACCGCCAGTTCCTCCTTGGCTTCAGCAGCGCTGCCTATGCTCCATCCCAGCTCTCCTGTCCCAGCTTATAATAAAGTGCTATTACACCCTAAAAATTTAGTTCTCTCATAGAGCACAAAATTCCTATTCAAAAAGCATCACAACTGTGTTTAGGAAGTGCCAACCAAAGCAACAGGAAATGCCCCATCTACTATCTACCCTTACCCCCTCCCTACCACCAGCCCTTAACCCCCTCTACCCCAACTGCTGCCTGCCCTCACCTCCCATAATCTATGATGGGACCCAGAAACTGTGGAGTAGAACCCCCATTTTTAAAAGCGAGGGGTCCTCGGGACCCACAAATTTTTTCACTCAGCGCGATCACTGTAGTGTCAGTAATGTATAAAGCTTTAAAACGAATATAAGGAAGAAAAATGACAGATAATGTAAAGTTAGGTACACACCAGAAATATATATATGCAGATGGTGGTTGCTCATGCACACTGGCCGGTGTTCGCGTCACAACCCCCTTCCCGTTGGCCTCTGCAGCAAGTGTATGGACAGTCAGCTGACCGCCCGTACACACAGCATGATGAGCAGATATATCTGCCATCGGCTATGCTGCACAGCCGAAGGAATATGTTTGTGACCAACGTCGGTCACAGACATATCGTCTGTACACACTGGCCAACGTACACACTATATATATCAGCCAGTCAGTTGTTCCCTCCACCTGACAAAGCCATACCTGAATGGAATGCATATACTGTATATGATACATGAGCATTCTGAAATCTTCATTTTCTTTGCATTGTGCATACAATCATGTACATTACTGCAACTGCAGTAATTTCACAGAACACACTGATCTGACTACTGTATGTCCAGTTAACTGGGAAAACAAAGCTGGGGGCTAGCCATTGTGTCTCTAGGTATACACACCAGACTAAATTACAGTTCACTTATGTACGGCCCCTCCGTGTGACATCACACAAGAACGGGGCCACACCGCCGGTGATAACAGCAATGCCCGGAGCATCTGCTGTAAGGGCATTGGTGAGACCATCTGAAGTGTCCAAAGGACGCCCCAGGTGGCACTGCTGCATAGATTCTGGCTGCAGGGTGCCATTCTAGGCACCCTGCTAGCCAGATGAGGCTAACAGAAAAAAGCTCTTAGGCCACACCAAATGATTCCACTGGCCTTATACAACCCCCGGGCCTGAGGTTTCCCATCCCTGCTGTAGTTGAACATAGATTGAAAATTGTGTGGCATAATGTGTAAGGGGCATTACTACTGTGTGTGGCATAATGTGTAAGGGGCATTACTACTGTGTGTGGCATAATGTGTAAGGGGCATTACTACTGTGTGTGGCATAATGTGTAAGAGGCATTACTACTGTGCATGGCATCATATGTAAAGGGCATTACTACCGTGTGTGGCATAATGTGTAAGAGGCATTACTATATGTAGCATTATATGTAAGGGGCATTACTACTATGTGTGGCATAATGAGTAAAGGATTTTACTACTGTGTGGCATAATGAGTAAGGGGCATTACTGTGTGTGGCATAATGAATAAGGGGCATTACTGTGTGTGGCATAATGTGTTATAAGGGGCGCTACTACTGCATGGCATAATGTGTTATAAGGGGCACTACTGCGTGGCATAATGTTTTATACGGCACTACTACTGTATGGCATAATGTGTTATAAGGCACTACTACTGCATGGCATAATGAGCAATAAGGCACTACTACTGTGTGGTGTAACGTGAATAAGGGGCACTACTTTGTAATGTGAATCGGTATGAAATATCGATGGATGGGATGAAATCCCGACAGGGGAATTGTGAGTAATGTTCCCCTGTCCTATTTACCCCCTAACCCTCCTTTCCTGCACTCTCATACTAACCTTCCCTATCCCGCACCCTAACCCTCCCGGTAAGTGCCTAAACCTAACCCTCCCTCTTAGTGTCTATCCCTAACTTCCCCCCGGTAGTGCCTGAACCTAACCCCCCTTGACTAGAGCCTAACCGTAACCTCTCCCCTCCCGCAGCCTAACTCTAATGGAGCATACACACGGTCAGATTTGTCAGATGAACGACTGAACGATTGGACGATTTGAACGATTTTACCAAAGTTTTGAACGATTTGAACGATTGAACGATTTTTGACTGCATTAAAATGAATGGAATCGTCCAAGTCTGACTGCAAACACATCAGATGTCAGAAATCGTTATCTGACCATCGGGAACGCGCATCGTTGATCGTCCATCGTTCAGGCATGTCAGATATGAACGATTTTCCTTCAGATATGAACGACTGAACGATTTTTAAATCGTTATCGTTCATATCTGAAGGAAAAATCTGACCGTGTGTATGCACCATTAGTCAACCCCCGCAGCTTATACTCACCTTTCCCCGGTCTCCTTATGATCGGGATGCCATCTGCCAGGATTTTGATGTCTGCATCCCCAGTCATGTCGGGATTCCGTTGCCGGTGCTCTCTTGGCGATTGGGATTCCAGTGCCGGGTTCCTACAGACGGCATCCCGGTTGTCAGGATCTTAACCGCATCCCTTGTTATGTGACTAAGGTTGAATTGGCAGTACCGAAGTGTGGTTACGCCTCTACCAGATAAGACTATGTGTCTTTGGCGCACGCTTTCTCTACTTTACAATGTGTAGAGGAACACAGGGGACCAAAATGGTTGTTAAGGCTCTGCTTTGGTGGGACAGATGTTTCCTCATCTGTGTTCAGTGCCCTGTCCTTAAAATTTCCTACAGTGAACACTATTTAAGCCTCTACAACCGCTAAGCAAGGGCTTGGTCATTTGGAAAATACCTTCCCTTTTCTTTGTGTGTGACCTACACCAGTGAAGTGCCAGCTTTACCTAACAGTACCAACCAAATTCCAAATGTCTGACTGTGGCACATTTTTGAATCCCCCTGCAGGATGAGCTCTGTTGTGTGTATTTTAATTCAGAGAATGATGTTCACTTGTATGGTGTTTTGATATTATATTTGTAAGAGCAAAGACTAAGAAGTAGGAGGAGTCATGAATAGTAAGGGGAGGAGTCTGTGCTTGGGGCCAGATGCTGACGCGGGATGGGCTTGTGTGCTTTAAATGCCAGGGCCTTTTTTTAGTCCCAGTCCTGCCCTGGAAGGAGAGGATTACACTGTGCAATATCTGTTATGTTTCTGCATTTGAAGTTGCACAATACATATTTGTGTTCTGTTTGCTGATTATTTTCTTTTTGTTTTGTATATATGAAAAAAAATAATCAAACACACAATTTCTCATTGTACAAGATGGCTATAGTCTTCATTCTAGCACTTTGCACCTGTCACAACCCGTGCAGTTCCTCTCTTCTGCCTGGGCTGTTGCTCTCTGCTCTGGTGCTTCTTGCACACTCAGCTGATGCAACAAACAGCTGAGTTTGTGTGCTAGAAGCACCAGAGCAGAGAGCGACACCCCAGTCAGGAAAGAGGAACTGCACAGGTTTTAACAAGTGCAGGGTGCTAGAATGAACACAGGTTATGTATGTATCAGCATCTGTTCTTTTGTATGTATAGGAATAGCATGTATGCTCTATGCTGGATGTGATGCTGGGTACACACTAGACCAGTGTGTGGGAGCTACTTGAGAAAAATGAGATGTCTTGAAGAGCCACATTTTATTTTTGACAGCTAAAATCTGGCTAATAACCAAATTTGTCATAGAAAAATAACCATGCATTTATTAATGCAGTGATAAAGGGGTCTACAGTGCATCCGGAAAGTATTCACCACGCTTCACTTTTTCCACATTTTGTTATGTTACATCCTTATTCCAAAATGGAATAAATAAATTTTTGTCCTCAAAATTCTACACACAATACCCCATAATGACAAAGAAATCACATGTACATAAGTATTCACAACCTTTGCTCAATACTCTGTTGATGCACCTTTGGCAGCAATTACAGCCTCAAGTCTTTTTGAATCTGATGCCACAAGCTTGGCACACCTATCTTTGGGCATTTTCGCCCATTCCTCTTTGCAGCACCTCTCAAGCTCCATCAGGTTGGATGGGAAGCGTCAGTGCTCAGCCATTTTCAGATCTCTCCAGAGATGTTCAATCGGATTCAAGTCTGGGCTCCGGCTGGGCCACTCAAGGACGTTCAGAGTTGTCCTGAAGCCACTCCTTTGATATCTTGGTTGTACGCTTAGGGTTGTTGTCCTGCTGAAAGATGAACTGCCGCCCCAGTCTAAGGTCAAGAGCGCTCTGGAGCAGGTTTTCATCCAGGATGTCTCTGTACATTGCTGCATTCATCTTTCCCACTATCCTGACTAGTCTCCCAGTTCCTGCCGCTGAAAAACAACCCCACAGCATGATGCTGCCACCACCATGCTTCACTGTAGGGATGGTATTGGCCTGGTGATGAGCGGTTCCTGGTTTCCTACAAACATAACGCCTGGCATTCACACCAAAGAATTCAATCTTTGTCTCACATGGTCTGAAAGTCCTTCAGGTGCATTTTGGCAAACTCCAGGTGGGCTGCCATGTGCTTTTTACTAAGGAGTGGCTTCATTCTGGCCTGCTATGTCGCCGAAGATATGCTCTCCCATGCGTCATCAGCGACTTCCTCCGTCGGCACTACATGCAGGGCTGACGAGGGATATTGTTAGCAAGGGCCAGCATGGACCCCGCCGTCGCTTTGTCACTTCCCGCATCGGCAAGTGTGTATGCACTTGCTGATGGTCTCATCACCGGCCTTATCGTGCTTAGTACACATCGGCTAATGTGTACCCAGCTTCAGTCATTGTAGACAGGAACCTCAGCATAGTGTCAATTCTTTTGGTCATGCAATTCTCAGGGAGAAATTGTAATTACTGACGATGTGCCCCCAGGTATCTCCGAGATGTAAGCTCTCACAAGCAGGGTCCTCATCATCTAGTCCCTACTGCCTACTATGACCGCTAATCCTTGGGTTCTGCTGCTTAATAGAGTATTAAAACTGCTGATGCAGCAATGTTTATAACCATGTCCTTGACCTGCAATGTTCTGTAAATCATTTTTTTTTTTCCTGGTTTTGTTCATTCTGCGGACCCCTTGTGGCACCATATGTCAGATCGTTACAGTAGCCTGTACAGTGCATTTCTTCCTGCACACCTGTATGCCGACTGACCTACTCTCCGACTGAGTGATTTCAGCATTCCCACTGTCCCTGCTGCCACAAAACCTCTTTTACTTATTTCCTCCTTCGTTCTCTTCAACCCACTGTTTTTATTTTCTCATTTATCCTTGCCATCTGCTTCTGCAGTTATCCTGTTTTCTCCAGTCTGGCCTTCCCAATTTCCGACTACTGCCCCCTATTCTTTAGCCTCCCCTTACTCCACACCCCACCCCATTCACCTATTTCACACAGCAATACAAACATGCTCTCAACCTAATCTACTTCATGGTACAACAGACAGAACACCGGTTACCTACCAGAGTGATTCTGTACCGCCACATTTCACTTGAGCAACTTCAATGCCAGCTATAAATTCATACCGTTCTGTCCTTTCACTTGCCAAGCAAACATCCATCACTTTTCTAAAATCCACCCAGACTTCCACCACCCAGCTTTTTTAACCATCGGCCCTTACAGACACCAGCCACTTTCTCCTACACTCTCCCCCACCTACGCCAGTCCATTCTCCTTCACATCTTAAATTAATTTCACCCAGTGTTCGCAAAATACGCGCTATAGCGTGTTTTTATGCGCTACGAGGAGTGAGGGACCCAGTTTTTAAAAATGAACGGGTCCTGTATGACGCGCTGGGAACCTGGGACTCACCCGACATGTTTGCAATCCTCAGTGTGTCCCCAACCAATCGCTGCCGGCAGCCTGCCCTGAGCGGCTCCCAATTGGCCAAGATAATCCTCTAGCCACTCCCCCAGTGTTGTCCGTCTGACTCCATCTACAGTGTGACCAGCGGCAGCACGTGGATCTTTGCTCTGAACCAGAGTTTTACAGTTCCCGGTTCTCAAAGCCTCATCACCAGCACTTTCCAGCTGAGAGGCACCAGGCTGTCAGCGTGCACACATCCAGCACGGCTAGTCAGCACACAGCCTCTCCGGTGATATTGATATATTCACCCACCCATAACCTCCCCAGCGGCTCCGTTTAGTATGATAATGCTGTCAGTGTTTGCACAGGCTGGACAGCTAAACAATTCTAATATTCCGTGACCGGGTCACCACTTAATCACAGTACACATGCTGCTGTCTCAGCATTGACTACGGAGGCTGGAAGCCCGGAACACTGGGCCTGATTCAGAGCCGAACGCTCTGACCAGAGCGCTCGCTCTGAATCAGGGCCCTCCCTAAAAATGGAGCGACCTCTTGGACGCTCGCATAGCTGTGGGTTACCACCCACAGCTTATGCGAGCGTCCATGATGATGGTCGCGATGGTCAAGACCATCGCGACCATCGGGCTTGCGACGAGACCCTGCGGTAGGGTCTCGCTGCCGCAAGCCCTGGAGTGATTTTGGCTCTATCAGAGCCAAAATCACTCCCACTGACATCACTAGTGATGTCAGTGGGGCCGGACCCAGACGGTAAGGAACGCCTCCGTCTGGCAGCCACGCCCCCGGCACGCCCACCAAAGGGGGCGTGCTGTCAGTCACCATCGACAGCACGCCCCCTTTGGTGCGAGACCCCGAGCGACGTATTCCTCGTCGCTCGCCGGGTCTCGCGCATGTGCACGACGGAGCTCCCTTCATCGTGCGCATGCGGGCAACATCGACCCGCTTGCGAGCGTCCGCTCCCGAGTGGGTCTGAATCTGGCCCACAGTCTGCCCTGCATTGATTCTGGGCTCTGAAGGGTTAAATAGCTGGGAGTACTAGAGGACAGCTAACCTGTGAGTCTAGTGAGGGTGAGAGCAAACAGCTCACAGTTCAAATTCTATGTTATTTTCTGAACACCTTTTTATTTTTTACTACATGCAGCTTTCACTGACCAACAGTGGCTATTCATTACAATAAATTTTCACCACTAGTGGACATTGGTGCATTTTAATTTTTAAGCCTAACCTATACTAATATCAGTGGGCTTAACAATTGTGTGGACCCAGTTTAGTCAATGTGAATGTGCTCATATTGGAATGGTGTTAGAGACTGATTCAGAAATAATGGGAAAGATGTATGAAGCCCAGAAGCGGTATAAGCTCATGTTATGTGCAATGATACAGCTTCTCCCCGATGTATGATCGGGGGTCTGGGCGGTAAATGACAGAGGTGCTGTGCGCCCCTGTAATTATCGGCGCTGCTGTCTACAAGATAGCAGCGCTGATAGCATGACCGTTCGGCCCGCTGTAGCAATCGTTATCGACAGCTACAACCTGGCGCTGTCCTATCTCCACAGCAGGGACAGCGCTGTCCCTGCTGGGGCTGTTGCTGGCTCCAGGCTGTACGCGGGAATCTCACGATACTTGTAAGATCCCGCGCATGCTCAGTGGAGCCGGCCGGGACAGAGACACAGGGCATCAGCACTAGGCTGATGCGCTGTGGTCTCTTGCGGGTAGCGCCAGAGGGGGTATTAACGCTCCCCCTCTCCGGCCGATGAGATGTTCTTACATCTCATCGGTAGTTCTCGGTAAAGAGGCGAAGTGGGAAGCGTTATAGCGGCACTTTAAGTGCCGCTATCATACATCTACCCCAATACACTTATGCGATTGCCAGTTGCGATTTCGCATGGACCACCGCTGCGAAAACATGCTGACAGTTACAAAGCTTACCCGAGCTTAGGGACGCCCACTGCTGCCTTCTTATATGCGTCTGACATCACTTACCAGCGTAAATATTGGTAACATTGACCACCTATGCAGCCCTTGTGGAAGGTCTGACCTGTCTCTAATACAGCGTCTCTCCAGACACACAGAGGGCTCGCATTCTGCATATGAGATAGCAACTGCTAATTTATGACCGTCCATGTAAAGGTGTTTAAGCGGTCAGACACTCCTGCAATTTTCTAACCACCCCGTTATCTCAGCCAAAAGCTGACTACCTGTCGCTAACTTTGCAAATGGGTTCTCTGTATATAGGTGGGTTCTCTGCAAATGGGTTCTCTGTATATAGGTGGGTTCTCTGGAATAGCACGACAATCGCTGCACATGCCCAGTGTAGTTTACAAGCATGTGCCATAGCAAAAAAATCGCTTGATCAGCATAAAAATCGGCATTGCGAACATCTGAAATTATCAGGCGCTTAAGTGCTGAGTTATTTAGCAGTTACAGCTTGCTTCAGCTTACTAACCCACGTAGCCATCAGCACAGCATCACACAGCTGCTATTATTGTGTATATTTATTGAGAGAGTTTCTACACCATTATCATTCACCCACATGATTTTATATTGCCGGTTGATATTTGTGGATTTATCTAATTTAGACAATTTTATGTGATTATTGTTCAATTATTGTAGTCTGATATATTTTATATGTCTATTTTAATTTTTTGGATTATTATATATATTAAATTGAGATATTACGCTGCAAGTGAACAATGCTCCATATAATTCTTTGTTCTGTTTTAAATTGTTGCCTGACAACTACCTCCCTAAACCCAGCACTGCCTGGCCTTAACCCCTCTACCCTCTCACTGCCTGAATCCCTAGCTCTACCCCAACTGCTACCTGTCCCCCAGCACTGTCCAAGCTTTTTAACTGGTCCCGCCACAGCCTGCCCTTAGCCCCCTCTCCGCCTACAGCACTGCACCTGTCTGCTATTTGAGATCAAGGATATGTATTTATAATCACTATCTGTACTTAACTGAAAATATGAGTATAGTGGGTCACGTGGGATGGTCTCAAGGCATAGGATGAGCTCAAAAGCAAATATTGTGCTGGGACCCAGAAACTGTGGAGTAGGACCCCAATTTTTTAAAGTGAGGGGTCCCTGGGACCCACATTTTTTCTTGCTCAGCGCGATCACTGTTCACCTTACAACCTGCACACAACCCAATTCCCTCCTACGTCCCCTTCTCCACTCCCTCACCTTCACTGCATGCCTTTCTCTAACTCATCACTTCAACCCGTCTCTCTCCACTGGCACATTCCCATCTTCCATTACATACAATCAATCTCCATCTTCCATTCAGATACCATCTCTTGACCCAGCCCATCTTTACAACTACTGCCCTTGTTTTTGTCAGCTTTGAGTCCAAGTTGCATAAGTGACTTGTGTACAACCCCCTATCTCATGCACTGTCCTCTGCCATGGGGCCCAACATGCCACTGAGTGCCTTTCCAAATGCCTTACAGCCAAGTCTGAGAGAGGGAGATGGAGGATGGAGATAAGAAGGTAGAGAGGAAAAATAGATGAACTAATATTGTGCTGGTTATGGAAAATACAGGGGATCTCTACTCATTTTGTCCCCTGTATTTCCAAAACCAGGACCAGCTTGCTGAGCCCAGTGCTGGTTGTGCTAAATACAGGGCACCCCGTATTTTGTCCCCCTTATTTACACAACCAGGACTGTCTCTGAAAAGTCTGGTGCTGGTTGGTCTTTTAGGGGGGACCCTATGTAATTTTTTTATTTTAACACTTTACTTTTTACACACATACTCTCATGCACAGATCTCACTGATCTGTGCCTGCATCTGTCTCATAGTACAGCCCCCTATTTAAATCTTAAAGAAATCTTTAAGATGGTTGTCATGTGGTTTGGACAGCATACTATATATTGTTAACTATGTAATGATTTGGAAATTGTTAACGACAAACGATATATCGTTTGGTCGTTGGTAAAATTGCACTATATCATTAGTTCAGGGGAAATCATTAATGCCATTGCATTGTTTGCAAGTCGTTTAATGTGTACCCAGCTTAACCTGATTATGCACAAAAACAGTCTGTTTCAGCTGATGAACCATTATTTCACAATTTACATACCTAGCCAGGGAAGACAAGAGTGCACAATCTCTGGCCACACACAAAGGATTCAAGTTAGTAGTGCAACTAATTTATCTTCAATAAATTCCCACTAACACTCATTATTATACAACTAGTATTTTGGACCCGCTAGCTATTGTGCCTATCACTGCAGGGGTTTCTTTTTTTTTTTTTTTTTTTTTTTTACACACAATCAACCCGGCACCCACCGGCCAGGGAATCGATATGACATACCGCCGGACCTAATCCCGGCGGATGTAATACCGATGCCGGAAGGCAGGAGAGTGAAGATCCCGACAGGGTAAGTATTTTAACTATCCCTGGCCCTCTCCCCTCCAACCTTCCCTTAGGGGTGCCTAACCCTAACCTCCCTTCAGGGGTGCCTAAAGCTAACCCCCCCTCCCACACCCTAAGCCTAACCCTCCAGGGGGAGTACCTAATCCTAACCCCCTTTCCCTAGCCTAACCCTAACCCTCTCGGGGGAGTGCATAACCCTAAGTGAGTCCCCACGGGAGACCCTAAACTTAACCCTCCACCCCGCGGCTGTCTACTCCTGATGCCCAGCTTTCCTTAGTTCGGTATGCCAGGCGTCAGTATTTCGGCGGGTGGATAATAATTGGCGTTGGGATTTCGACGCCTATCATTACTCCCTTGCCAGGATTTCACAGTCGGGAAGCCGGCAGTCGGCATTTTGACTGCCGGCTTCCTGACCGCATACCCAGGCCAAGGGTGACGGGGATAGCTTCAAAAAGAAGTTCTTTGTGACCCTAAAAGACTCTAGTGTGGAGCGCTCTTATAGCAGAAGGAAGGAAAGGGAATGTGGTTTAAAACATAATATAAGCCATAACCCTTTATTATTTCAAGAAAGCTGGGATATAAATGACTTATAAGACAAACACCTTAAACATATGGTTCAACAGATAAATATGAGGGGTGTCCCTTTAAGGGTGGCAAAATATGACAAACAGTTATTACTTGAAACATATATAAAATTACAAACAACAGGTACACATATAACGCATAGACAATTATAATAAAATACACCCAGTATCACATCATATCGCAATGTTAAATCACTATGACAGAAAAAATATTGTTACTTTGTATTAATTAATTGAATACCATGTGGTTTAAGCACATACCTAGCACTATGTAATACCATGTAGTAAAGAAGGATGAAAAGTCAGGGTAAGGCACTAAGTTCTGCTGCTCCCCATCTTACCTACAGCATACGGTGGGGAGTGAGAGACCAGTGTCCCACAGTAATGCCGTGTAATGTCGCTCATTAATAGTTCACAAATCGGGCATTAAAATGTCGAAAACGACCCGTGATGTGCGCTCCTGCTGGTTGTTTTCGACATCAATCATCGCCAGAGCATGCTGGTCAATCTGCCGATAACGACAGATTGTGCATGTTCGGGGATGAGGGAGGGTGCCTGCACTGAATGACATATCGTTCAGTGTAGGCGCTATACAGGATGAGGAACGACTGTACGATTACAGTGTTGTAATCGTACTGTCGTTCCTAAGGATACGCACTTTAACCCTTGGAAATAACAGTCAATATCATTTCCCTAATACAGCTGTTTGTGTCTGCTTTCTGTTGTTTTGCTGGTAATAGCATAGGACAGTGGTTCCCGAACTGTGCGCCATGGCACTCTGAAGCTGGCCACACACATGGCGATGTGCTGACGATCAGCTGATGTGTATGATTTGCCGTGCACTCACAACGGGAGCTCCCCGGCAGTCGTGAGCACGATTTGGTCCAAAATACTTCCAATCTCACGATTCATCAGATCGTACGAATCGTGAGTTTCATCTTGACTTTCCCAAAACAAGAGACGAGGCTTTTCATGATTGGTGGGAAATTTTAAATAATAATAACAAGGGGAGGGGCTAGCCAGGGTGTATAAAAAGCAACCACCATTTTAACCCTGTGCACATTCTGCTCTGCTACTTGGTTTATACCAGCTGAGACCTGTACATTGCTACTGTGCTCTGCTTTGTATTTGGCTTTTACCTTTTACAAAGTGTCTTCTACCTGCAAGTGTGTGCAACTGCATTCTATCCTGTTCCTGAATTCTGTGCTGATGCATCCCTATCAGTATAAAGTGTTGGTCACCCAAGCTGGGGTCCAGTTGATCCAGGAGAGGGCCCAGTGAAGGAGAAGAACATGCTGGACCAAAGAGTGGCTTCAGCAAAGGGATACCCGACCTCACATGTCCCTGCTGATGGAGATCAAGGACAATAACCTGGACGACTACCACAACTACCTTCGCATGGATGACTCCGCTTTCCAGGAGTTGCTGACTATGGTGACCCCCCCCATATCCGGAGGCAAGATACAAGGTTGTCGGAGGGCGATCCCTGCTGAAGAGAGGCTGGTGGCTACCCTGAGGTACCTGGCTACAGGAAGGTAATTTGAAGACCTGAAGTTTGGGACCCTCATTTCACCTCAGTCCTTGGGCGTCATCATTCCAGAGACCTGCAAGGCTATAAGTGCTGCAGTACCAGTATTGCAAGGTAAGAAAGACACACACCACACATTGATTTCTTGTGAAAGAAAAAAAGTATTTTTTTTTTCTTTTTTTTTTCAATTTAACTCTTTATCATATCTGTGACAGCCAATAAGGCTGCATTAACAAAACTGTGCTGCATAGCAGTCATAAACATTTTAGTTGCAAGAACATTACACCACATAATTATAAATATATTACATAAACATATGTATAAACAGTACAAAACAGCATTATCACCAAATGTTATCAATCCCAATAGGTAGTCCTGCTGTATGTTGTACGGCGGGTCAGACACCAGATTGAACAAGCCAATACACACATGGCACAAGTACAGATTGTGGCCCCGGCTTCCAGCATAGCATACAGCCTGCACCTATTGGGAGTGATGAAATTTGGTGATAGTACAGAAGAATTAAGAGTTACGTGGCAAATCCTCCTCTGACTCCAGCAGAGCATTGTAAACGGCCCTGCTTGTTGTTTGGGGTGCTCGGTGGGGGAGTTATCTCCAACTGGGCTGGAGGGGACCTGACATAGGCTTTTGGAGAAGGGGAATAAAGCATAGGGTCAGTAATATTGGTGGAGTTGTACAAATTACTATTGAGGGATCGAATGAGAAGCTCATAGACGAGCCTATGGAAATTTTTGGAAGTTGCCGCATCCATTTTTCTCATATGACTATTAATGTGAGCAGTAAAGTCGTCACTATCATCAGGGGCTTTTTGAAAGATGCTTTCTGCTTTTTGTAGAAACAACTCCCCCTGTTCTGTGTGCTTTCGCGATGTTTGTGACGTTTTCCACCTCGCTGTCCCCAAAGTTAGGTTCGGCGTGGTGGACAAATCAGGATCTTGGCTGGGAGTCTATATAGGGAAAAAAAAAAAATTAATAGTCATGTTTTTCTAAAAACTTATTTTTCCAGTTTCCTAACACCGTGGAAAAGCATCGCTGAAGAGTTTGAACAACGTTGGACTTTCCCTAACTGCGGAGGAGCCATCGATGGAAAACACATCCGCATCAACCCACCTGCCAACACCGGATTATATTACTACAACTACAAAGTCTTCTTCAGCATCGTTCTCATGGCAGTGGTGAATGCCAACTATGAATTTTTTGTTTGTGGATGTTGGCAAAAATGGCTGTTCTTCAGATGGTGGGCCCTTCAAACAGACTGCTTTCTACCAGAGATTAACCAACAAACCCTCCACTTGACATCACTGGATGAGACAAAGCATGGCCTAAATTACGTTTTCGTCGCAGACGAGGCTTTTGCATTACATGAACATGTGATGAAGCCATTTGCACAGAAGAGAGGGGCCTGACCAGAGAGAAGAGGATCTTCAACTATCGTCTATCCCAGGCACGGCGCATTGTGGAAAATGCGTTTGGAATACTCAGCAACCCGTTCCGCGTTTTCCACACCACCTTAAACCTACGTGTGGAGAAGAAAGACTGGGTCGTGATGGAGTGCTGTGTGCTGCATAACTTTCTGCGAAGGAAAACTACTCAACGAGGACCAGTCCCAGCTAGGCCAGAAGATGTCTATGTCTGCACCAACAAATGCAACAACATCAACAGCACGTGCCAAAGAATATGAGGGAGGAGTATATGGCCTATTTCAATGGACCAGGTGCGGTGCCATGGCAGGAGGGCTGTCTGTGAGATAAATGACTATAGTGGACAACTGTGATTGAGCAACAAGAAAACTTACAAGGTTTTGGTTTATGAACTGTGGGCCTGATTCAGAGCTGAACGCTCTGACCAGAGCGCTCGCTCTGAATCAGGGCCCCCCTCTATGAAAAGGGAGCGGCTTCCTGGCCGCTCGTATAGCTGTGGGTGACCACCCACAGCATATGCGAGCGGCCAAAAAGATGGTCACGATGGTCTTGACCATCGCGACCATCGGACTTGCGACGGAGACCCTGCGGTAGGGTCTCCCTGCCACAAGCCCTGGAGTGATTTTGGCTCTATCAGAGCCAAAATCACTCCCACTGACATCACTAGTGATGTCAGTGGGGCCGGCTTCAGACGGTAGGCGTTCCCATGGGAACGCCTCCGTCTGGCAGGCACGCCCACCACGCCCATCAACATCGACAGCACGCCCACTTTGGTGCGAGACCCGGAGCGATGGAAAGCCCGTCGCTCCCCGGGTCTCGCGCATACGCACGACGGAGCTCCCTCTGTCGTGCGCATGCGCAGTGGGGAACATCGACCCGCTTGCAAGCGTACTGTTGCTCGTGAGCGGGTCTGAATGACCCCCTGTGTCTCTACTTACCAACAAATCCTCAGACGGTGCAATCACTTCTACTGCCTCCTGTTCTTCCTCTCGCTCTGCCATCAGAACCACTGACTGATGTTGTGGCTCTTGTTCGCTTATGAAACTTATAAGGTCATAGTACCAGAGTGTTGGCTGGTACACGTCGTCGCTGCCTGCCCCAGAACTTTTGGAGTCATCCACTTTTCGCTTCTCTGTAATATACATGGTACGCAGGTTCTGTATTTTGTGCCGTACTGCTTTAAGGTCAGCATCCGCAATGAACCTTTTTGTGTACTCCAAAAGTACCCCCAAAGCTGCCAATTTTGTCAACTTGTGGTGGTACTGTCGACAGGATATCCGCAATAGACACTCCTTTTCCTGGAGGATCTCTAGGAATCCGGTTACAAACTCTCGTTCACTATCCACAGACATTGCTAGGAGGAAAAAATTAGGACATTTTAATAATCTACAAATGTGAATTGTTTAGTACATTTTTAATGTATATTTTTAAATTTTTCAAGTTTTTTTGTATATTTTATTTGTTTATTATTATTAGATCTTTACAGGAATTTAATGTGTTTTTTTTTTAATGTATTTTTTTTTTTCTACAGGATTGTTTTGTGATTTTTATATGTATTTTATCAATCTTTTTTTTTCAAGGGATCTTATGTGATTTTATAGGTATTTTAACATGTTTTTTCCCCAGGGATGTTATGTCGTTTGTCTATGTATTTTCAACATGTTTTTGTTCCAGGGATGTTATGTTGTTTTTTTCTATCTACTTTAACATGTTTTTTTTTTTTCCAGGGATGTAATGTCTATGTTTATGTATAGTAATATATGTTTTATTTTTGTTATTGCAATATATTAGTTTATGTTGTTGGTGACATACATTGGTTTATGGTGGTATATTCAAACATAAACTAATGTATCACAGCCAGGGCCGGCGCTAGGCTGTGCTGCGCCCAGCGCCGTCCTGTGTTGCCGTCCCTTCCCTCCTCCGCTTCCTCCCCGTGAGCTTAAATATGTCCTATAGCGCTGGGAGGGAGGTGGGGGTTGCCTGCACCCTCCGGAAACAGTAGCGCTCCGGGCGACGGACCTGCTTGCCCGTGCCTGGAGCCGCTACTGATCACAGCAACAAAAACAAATTTTATTAATGTATTGATGTTGTAATGTTTTAATATTTGTTGTTAAACTAAAATTTTTTAGATCAAATTATAAAATTTTTGACTGATTTTTTATTGTGAAGTTATTTTATAGGTGTCACATGACATTGGTGGGTTGGTGGGTGGCACACATTGGTGAGCAGTGGGAGGTTAATGCATGGCCCAGCCACCCCCCGCCTCATTCCGGTGGGCGGTGGCTGGGTCATGCATTTCTAAACACATTGGTGGGTAGGTGGGTGGCACACATTGGTGAGCAGTGGGAGGTTAATGCATGGCCCAGCCACCGCCCGCCTCATTCCGGTGAGCGGTGGCTAGGTCATGCATTTTAGAAGTGGCTGGCACACATTGGTGAGCAGTGGGGTTGCAGTAAATACAGTACCAATACTCATCAAACTGCTGTGAATCCACACTTCACTGTGCAGGCTCTCTCGTGCTTCCTCCTTGTAGTCACGATGCTGCAGAAGATGGCGATTGGTCCTGTCAGTCAAATTTCCCAAAGTACGATGAATCGTGAGCAAAAAAAACACCTCACGATTTGGTTCAAATTGTGTCCCAGATTAGCAAATCTGGCCTACAGCACGCCAGATCTCAAGATGCGAGGTGCGACGAGCAGGGGCGCTCATCGGCATCGTGATCAGGAGTAGAACTTCACGATTTGGCCATATTTTACACGATTCTTCAAAATCGGGTAAATAATCGCATGTGTATGGCCTGCTTGAGGTACCTTGGGACGCTTGCAGGGGTGCCTCAAATTGGTGGTCCAGCACCAAATCAAATTCCTTTTTTTTTTTTTTTTCAATAAATTTTTATTGAGACAATATGTATTACAACATCCAACATAAAATCACATTGATCATTTTGTGAAGTACAACTTTCAAATTTATAAACAAGTCTTTATCCTTTACATTTATATTTCTATTTTGATAAACCATTACAAAATTATTGAGCCGGAGAGAAAGCAAACCAAATCTTTCTAAATGATATTAATAGGAGGATCACCTACCGCCAGTCTTGTGAGATACCATGTGGTATTCCTCAAACTGTGGTGTATTTGTTTCCTTATAGTAACTGGGAGTGTGTCTATGTATATTTCCCATAGTGAAAAGAAACATTCCACCTTTTTTTCTTTTTGTGTCAAAGTCTCTACCCAATCCATTTTAAAAATAAAATACAATTTTGTCATGAATAGGGACCATTACTATCTAAGGTCATACGCTGGTCTGGATCGAAAACCCCTAATATCGCCCACTCAGGAGTAAATGGAACATAGTTTATAAAAAATTTTCTGTATATCTTCTTATCTGATGCCAAAATTTTTTAACTATTGGGCACACCCATAGACAATGAAAATTGTCCGCTTCCTCCTGTTGGCATCGTGGACATAAATGATTATTAGATGAACCCATTTTGAACCGTCTAATGGGGGAAAGATAGACATTATGATAAACATTTATAAAGAGTTCAGTATACATACTGCCTTGCAAAGTTCTTCTAGAGAACTCCAATGCCTTTTCTAGCCTTGGAATCGTCAAATTTGGGAAATAAGTTAGCCATTTAGCCACACCTCTGGAAATTGTGGCATGATCAATTATATCTCTTATAAAATTATAATGGATTGAGATAGCTCTACGGTGTGGTACCTGATACGACAGAAATGTGTCCAACGTATTATCCCAATCCTTATTGGCAAAATATTGTAGAACGTGTGTAAGATAGGAACGCACTTGCAAAAATGCCAATGGATAAGGGTTTATCATTGGGAAATTATTTGAGACTTCCGTGTATGTGAGAATACGTTTTCCTTCAACTGAAACCAGCGATTTCAAATTGATTATACCCGCCAGACGCCATAGTGTGAAAGGGTGAGCAGCCATGACGTCAAGGAAACTAGGATTACGAATTAGTGGAAGGTGAAGAGTGTAGTAAGCATTTAATCCAGCCTTATGTCGTAAAATGTGCCACATCTTTCGAGTTGTCCATAGTAATGGATTTGATTTATATATTTCAGATATCTCTTGTTCATGTTGATGAAGAAAACTTATTAGATCACTTTCTAATAGGAAGCTTTGTTCCACTTGTACATTTGTATATATGGAGGACTGATGCAACCAATCACGTAAATGTCTCAAAAGTGCCGCCTGATTATATACAGTTATATCTGGAAAATGTATTCCCCCGTTACTTCTAGGTTGGCATAGTTTCCGGAAGGCTATTCTAGCTCTGCCACCCTTCCAAATAAATTGACCTAGCAGCCTATTTTAAGTGTGTCAGCTTTTGTTAAGAGAACAGGGAGAGACTGCAAAGGATATATTAAAAGGGGGATAGCCACCATCTTTAATAAATTAGCTCATCCCAAAAGTGATAAAGGAAGACGCTCCCACCCCCTAATATCCGGACTCAATCTATTTATCGCTCTTGTGATATTCAGTCTATAGAGATCATAGATATTGTGTGGTAATAATATTCCTAGATATGGTATGTATTGTTTAGACCATTGTAGGGGATATTGAGAAGCCCACCTAGGAGGTCTAGCAGAATTTTTAAAAGACATAGCTATTGACTTAGTCATATTTATGTATAGACCAGATATTTGACCAAAATGTTCTAATTTATGTAATAGAAGGGGCAAAGATTGTTCAGGATTACCTATATAAAGAAGAATATCATCCGTGAACGCAGAGATTTTTAATTCTTGTCTGCCCACAGAGATACCCTTTAGTTCTCACCAAGTCTGAAGAGTTCTAAGAAGAGGATCTAATGCCAAATTAAATAACAACGGTGAAAGAGGACAACCCTGACGGGTGCCCCTTTCCAGGTAAAAACGGGGACCTACTATGCCATTGACTAACAATGATGTTGACGGATTAAAATAAAAATACCGTATCAGCTCAACAAAATTTGTTCCAAAGGCTCTTCTCTCCAGCACCTCAAACAAGTATGGCCACAAGATCATATCAAAGGCTCTCTGAATATCCAAACTTAATAACATATTCTCAACTCCCGACGTTCCCGCCGACGCCACTACTGCTGCAATTGCCGTCCTTATAGCCTTTACTGCATTTCGCCCGTGCACGAACCCTGTTTGATGTTCTGTCACTATGTGAGGTAAGATTGTTTGGAGTCTTAACGCCATGATCTTAGCCAAAAGCTTAAAATCAACATTCAGGAGACTAATAGGCCTATAAGATGACATCAAATTTGGGTCTTTGTCCGGCTTTGGCAGCAGAATTGTATGCGCCTCATTAAAGGTATTATATGGTGTGTTATTGTCATGTATTGTTTTGTATAATTCTAACAATGTTGGGGATATGTGTGTTTGTAGTATTCGCCAGAAAAGCCATCCGGCCCAGGGGATTTGCCAGCAGGGAACAACGTTATGGCTTTATTAATTTCTTCCATAGTTATGCTACCCGCTAACGCCTCCCTCTGCTCCACTGTTAACTTTGGTAAAACGTCATCAGTAAGCAGGGTGGACTGAAGTGCCCCATCAATAGATGCGGAACGAAACATCTCTTCAAAATGAGATTTAAATTGATTAACAATTTCTTTGGAATCAGTAATTATGTCTCCTGTAGTAGGATGTGTCAGTGTAGTAATTGTATGCCGTTGTCTGTAGGGTTTAGATACATTTGCTAACAGTTTGCCTGCCTTGTTCCCCAACAGTAATATTTGTTTTTAGTGTATTCTATTGAATGTTTTGCCTGTGTTAGCAGATAGGTTTCTAACATCTGCCTAGCTTGTTTGTACTGATTAATTTTTTCAGGTGAAGGATCATTAGTATATTGTTGAAAGGTGTCCTTTACCACATCCCTCTAGGCCCTGTATTCCAACCTAGCCTCTCGACGCTTGCGTGCCACATAGCTTATAATATGACCCCTCATTACAGCCTTTGAGGCCCGCCAAAAAAGAATAGGGTCGTCCCAAGAGGACAAATTATCATCCACGTAGTTTGTCCAGTGGTGAATAAGGTATGTTTTAAACTCATCAGATTGAGCCAGATAATGTGGAAATCGCCAAACATAATCCACCCGTTTCATGTGCGGATGAGAAAGAGCCAGTGTAACAGGGGCATGATCTGAAACAAGTATATCATGTATATCCACTCCCTGTATCTCAGACATCAAACCATCAGAGATCAATATTTTATCAACCAAATCAAATTCTTAATGGTCAATGTAATGTAAATATGTGCACAAGCAAAAGCACAAACTTGTCCACCACTATATAACCAAACCGAAGGATGACAGGTAAAGCACAATGTACTTCACTGTACTACTTAATTAATTTTTTTCTGAATTTCTCAATAACAAACTTTTGGCTCAGTGGTGCCGTGAAAACAATGCTGATTTATAGGGCGCCCTGATTCAAAAAAGTTTGGGAACCTCTGGCATAGGACAACAAATGAGAGGATTACTGGACTGTGGGCGGGAAACGATAGGAGTGTAAAGCTAATTAGAATTCAAGTTTAATTTTTATATATACATTCACTATAGTTATACGGTAATCCACAGACCAGTAATCCTCTCATTTGTTGTCCTATGCTATTACCGGCAAGACAACAGAAAGCAGACAAGAGCAACTGTATTAGGGAAACAATATTGACTGTTCTTTCCAAGGGTTACTGTGGGACATTGGTCTCTCACTCCCCACCCTATGCAGTAGGTAAGATGAGTAGCACCCAGCATATGCAGATTTAGCTAAGTGATGGCAAGGCACACCCACTATGTCTTGGCGTGTGAAGACGCCCACTTCTGAACATCATCTCCAGGAAGTGTATGTACATCGGGGACAATCGGAAGCGAACGCAGCGCTTGAGGTTGACTATACCCTACCTCAAGCACTGCGGGCACTTCAGTGTGAAATACAACCATGTGACGTGTACTATGACGCTGCCTATTATGCACGCCTCTGAAACGGCGTTGAGATGCTCAGGCACGTCTGCGTTTGCATATCCACTCCCCCGTTTCTAGCAGACAGCCCCTGTTACCACCCACAAACGGCTTTTCCTGTCACTCACTGTGCTCGGCAGTCTATGCGCAACGAGTGATCGCTTCACGATCCCTCGCACTGATTCACGCACTGCGATGCATGCGCAGATTGCGACAATCGGCCAGCTACGAGCGAACGCATCCTAGCGAGCGGCTCTGAATCGGATCCTAGTGCCTTACTGGTCTCTAATACCTTTACTTTTCATCCTTCTTTACTACATGGTATTACATGGTGCTAGGTATGTGCTTAAACCACATGATATTCAATTAATTAATACAAAGTAACATTTTTTTCTGTCATAGTGATATAACATTGTGATGTGATACTGGTTGTATTTTATTATAATTGTCTGTTTTATATGTGTACCTGTTGTAATTTTATGTATGTTTCAAGTAATAACTTTTTGTCATATTTCACCCCTCCAATTTATCTGTTGAACCATATGTTTAAGGTGTTAGTCTTGTAAGTCATTTATAACCCAGCTTTCATGAAATAATAAAGGTTATGGCTTATTTCTACTTCAGGGTCCATAGGGTATCCACAGGATACCTTGGGGTATAGGTGTGACGTCAGTCATCGGGCACCAAAGAGTTAAGCTTTCAGCCTCCCAGGATGCACTAGGTCCCCCTCCTATACCCCGCCCCTGAGTCAAGGCATCTCCGTTTCGTTTGGTGCCCGGCCGTAGTCGGAGGCACCTGCTAGAGGGGGGCTTAGAAGAGCCCATGAAGCTTTTTCTTCATGCAGCTGTGGCTGCACATCTGGATGAACAGCATGGACAGTCAGTCCTGACGTCCATGCTGTCTTCCCTACACCCCGCCGGTACCAGAACGCCGGTACTGATCCGGGGATGCTGGTGGACATCTGGGGTCACAGCTAGCGGTGACCCCAGATGTTCCGGACCATGGCCGGATTCAAGGGGGACAGAGGTAAGCAGCGGGGTCCCGCGGGGGGTCCCCGCTTATCACATGGTCCTAAGTCCCCAGGCAGGGGGCTCCCTGGGGACTGGCTGCAGCGTGAAGCCAGGCGACCAACCTGCGCTTCCACTACCCCCTGGGACAGCGGGCCGCAGCAGAGCGGTAGCGCTGCGGCGTCCCAGGGGTTAAATGCATGCCAGGGGAGCGCGCCTTCCCTGTCTCACAGCCGGCGCCTCCCCCGCTGCACACAGCCCTCTCTGCACTGTGCTGACTGGCCCTGTGTCAGCGCTCCTCCCCCTGGCCAGCCTTCTCTCTGCTCCTCGGTGGCCATCTTTTCTGAAGCATGGTTAACGCTTCTGGAAGCCTGCATTGGAAGCATCGTGGTCTGGGTCCCCCCGCATACCTCTCCTCCGCTGTGGTCAGGTCTGTGTATGCAGCGCTGTGTCCTACCAGGCTCTGTGTCTGTGTAGTTGAGTGATCAGCGCTGTTAGTGCAGGAATTGTTATTTCTCTGCATTGTATGTGACTGTGCTAGCGCTGCTGCCTGTAACTTTTATTCTAAACTGTCAGCTTTATACTGTCCCTGTTTTTTCTGCTAAGCCCTTGCGGTGCGGTGCTGCAGGGTGGTCTCTCGCCTCTTAAATATATAATTGATGAGAGGGGTCACATACGTGGTGCCATCATGTCTGAAAGTGATTTTCCCCTCCGGCTACAGTGTACTACGTGTAAAGTACCGTTAGTGGAGGGGGAGGGTAGCGCGGAGGGCCTCTGCCGGCAGTGTTTGTCTATGGCGCGGCCTCTTACGGTTACTGCACCGGTACAGGAGCCGCCCTGGGCTTGTTTCGCTCAAGCGCTTACAGCCTTAGTGGGCCAGTTAGCTCCGCAGCCCACGTTTACACTGATGGGTTTGTCCCAGCAGTCAGTGGTGTCGTCACCCATGCAGGGTTTCCCACGACAATTGGTGGTACCCCACAGTCTCCCTATTTCCCCGCTCCCGGTTTCTCAGGAGCCAGCGTGGGTTAACTCCCTGACGACTTCTGTACAGCACTTGTCGGATGTGTTGCAAGGGGAGTCTGTGATGCGGCCGCATAAACGGTCGGTGGCGTCTCTGTCGGCTCCTTATGAGGATGACGAGGGGACGTCTGATGATGGGGAGATTCTGGATCCTTACGATCAGGAACCTCTCCATGCTAAGGACGCTGATGCTAAGTCCAAAGTATATATTCCTGGACTTATTCGGGCGGTCCGTACAGCCTTGGTGATTGAGGACGAAGTTCCCCCAGCGCCTAAATCTAAGTATGCCTTTTTCAAAGATGTGAAGGGCGATGCCACAGTCTTTCCTCTTTCGGGTCAGTTGGTGGACCATTTAGAGGAGGCGTGGAAACAGACTGGCAAAAGATACCAGCCGCAGAGACGCCTGGCGGTGGCTTATCCGTTCGCGGATAATTATTTTGCAAAGTGGGAATCCCCTCCACAGGTGGATTCTCACGTGACCTGTCTTGTCCGTAGTGCCACATTGCCGATGCCATCCATGTCCTCCCTTAAGGATGCTACGGACCGCAAGGTGGAGATCTGCCTGAAGTCCGCTTATTCCCTTGAGGGGGGTCAGCACGGCCGGCTATGGCCATTTGCTGGGTTGCCAGAGCGATGGAGCGCTGGGCGGATTCATTAGAGGCTTCTTTTGATTCCGACTGTCCGGCCGAACAGGCGGAGTTGATTGGAAATCTCCGTGATTCGGCCACCTACATCAACGAGGCGGCCCTAGACATTAGTACTCTGGTGTCTAGGATTTCTTCAGCAGCGGTAGCTGCTCGTCGCACCTTGTGGCTGCGATCCTGGAAGGCGGACGCAGATTCCAAAAAGGGTCTGGAGGCGTTGCCGTTTACCGGAGAAGTTCTCTTCGGTCCGGATCTGGATAAGATTGTGGCCACGCTGGCGGCAGCCAAATCGGCTTGTCTCCCGTCGGCCGCTGCTCCTTCTGGTTCTGGACCATCGTCCTTTCGGTCATCTAGGGCCCAGGGCAGGCCCAAACCACAGTCGTTTCCTCGACAGGCTGGCCCTAAGAAATCGGCCAAGCCCCGGAAGCAGACATGGAGTACCAGACTTCCGGCCCCCAAGCCAGATGACAAGCCTGCGGCCTGACGGTCCGGGCCTCCCTTTGGGGGATCCCAGGGTGGGAGGCCGCCTGCTGCAGTTCGCCCAGTGTTGGTCGACCACTACGACAGACACTTGGGTTCTGGAGGTGGTCTCCCACGGGTACGCCCTCTCCTTCCGGCACAGACCCCCGGCTCGATTCTTCACCACGGGTCTACCATCAGACCGGAACAAGGCTACGGAGCTGCGGAAGGTATTGCACACTCTGCTCCAGGCTGGAGTTATAGTGCCTGTTCCATTCTCCCAGAGGGGCCAGGGTTTCTATTCAAATCTTTTTTTTGGTACAGAAACCCAATGGGTCGTATCGTCCAATTCTCAACCTCAAAGCACTCAACAGGTCTTTGCGGGTACCGAAGTTTCGGATGGAGACCCTACGGTCCATCATTCTGGCACTGGAACCTGGGGACTACATGGTGTCATTGGACATACAGGACGCTTACCTGCATGTGCCTATTCTTTTGCGCCATCAACAGTTCCTCAGGTTTGCAATCCGCAGCGACCACTTCCAGTTTCGGGCGTTACCTTTTGGCCTGGCGACAGCACCACGGGTTTTCACCAAGGTGATGGCGGTCATGGCGGCTTCTCTGCGGCTGCAGGGAGTCCGCCTGTTGCCGTACTTGGATGACCTGTTATTGGTGGCAGGATCTCCAGAGCTCCTGTTACGCCACTTGGACCTGACCATTGCACTGCTGCAACGGCACGGCTGGCTAATCAAATGGCAGAAGTCCACTCTAATCCTGTCTCGGAGGATTCTGCATCTTGGAGCCTTATTGGACTCGGGACAGCAAAGGATCTTCGTGACGGAGGACAAGATCTCTGCTTTACAGTCAAGGGTGCGCAGTTGTCTGCACAGCCGCCGGGTGTCCCTACACTCAGCGATGAGGTTACTGGGCTCCATGGTGCCGGTGTTCGACATGGTGGAATACGCCCAGTTTCACTCCAGACCTCTGCAACACCTGATCCTGTCCAGAGACTGAGGCAGCCCGTTCCACTTGAAGTCCCAGACGATTGTGCTCACCCCGGAAGTTCGCCTGTCCCTTGCTTGGTGGTTACAGACGACCCACCTCAACAAGGGACGTATGTTCTGGGTTCCAAATTGGGTCCTGTTGACAACGGACGCCAGTCTTGGGGGCTGAGGAGCGGTTTTGGGTCCACACTTGTTCCAGGGCAGGTGGACGCCGACAGAAGCGGAGCTTCCCATAAATATCTTGGAAATCCGTGCGGTCTTCAATGCTCTCCAGCAGGCACCCGGTACAGGTCCAGTCGGACAATGCTACCACCGTGGTCTACATAAACAGGCAAGGAGGAACCCGCAGTCGGGCGGCTCTCGTAGAGGTCTCTCGGATCCTGGTTTGGGCGGAGCGCAATCTTCCGGCCATATCAGCGGTCCTCATTCCGGGAGTGCTAAATTGGGAGGCGGACTTTCTAAGTCGCCAGGACGTTCATCCGGGGGAATGGTCCCTGCACCCGGACGTTTTTCAACTGCTGGTGGACAGGTGGGGTCTTCCAGAGATCGACCTCATGGCGTCCCGGCACAACAACAAGTTGCCGGTGTACGGGTCTCGCACAAGAGACGAAGGGGCGTCTCTGGTGGATGCTCTGTCCGTCCGGTGGACGTTCCGGTTCGCATACCTGTGCCCTCCGGCCTCCCTTCTTCCACGGGTAATCCGGAAATTCAAACAGGAAGGAGGGACGCTCCTGTTGATAGCTCCCACTGGTTCTCAGACCTTCAGCGTCTATCCGTGGTCAGTCCTCTGCGGTTGCCGCTACGACCGGACCTTCTGTCTCAGGGTCCTTGTCTTCACCCGGACCTGACTCGGCTGTCTTTGACGGCGTGGCTGTTGAGACGGCCATGCTGAGGTCCCGGGGGTTTTCCAGCTCTGTGGTGCGTACCATGTTGCGAGCTCGGAAACCGTCTTCCGCGAGGATATACCATCGCGTGTGGCATACGTTCTTCCAGTGGTGTCGACCGAGAGGTTATGCACCGCGGGAGTTTCGTCTGTCTCGGATTCTCGCCTTCCTACAAGCGGGACTAGATCATGGGCTTCGCCTTGCTTCTTTGAAGGTACAGGTTTCGGCCCTGTCTGTCTGGTTTCACCGTAGGATTGCTACAATCCCGGATGTGCGCACCTTTATGCAAGGTGTTGTCCGCATTCAGCCGCCCTTTGTTCCACCTGTGGCGCCTTTGGATTTGGCTGTGGTCCTGAGGGCTTTCCAAGGACCGCCGTTTGAACCACTGGGCTCAGTGGATCTTAAATGGCTAACAGCTAAGACTATTGCTTCGGCCAGACGTGTTTCTGAGTTAGGGGCTCTTTCTTGTAGACCCCCTTTCTTGGTTTTTCATGGGAACAGGGCAGTGCTCCGCACTCGGCCCGAGTTTCTTCCCAAAGTTGTTTCCCAGTTTCATGTTAACGAGGAAATAGTTGTTCCGGCCTTTAACTCACCGGGTCTTTCCGTGGGTGAGGCCTCTTTGGATGTTGTGCGGGCCTTAAGGACTTATGTTGACCGCACTTCTTCGTTTAGGAAGTCGGACGCTTTGTTTGTCCTCTATGGCTTCCGTAAAAAGGGTTGGCCTGCTTCAAAGCAAACTTTGGCAGCCTGGATCCGTATGGCTATTTCTGAAGCTTATCTTCATGAAGGCCTGCCGGTTCCTCCTTCTGTGAAGGCTCATTCCACTAGGTCTGTGGGTCCTTCGTGGGCAGCTCGACGTGGTGCCTCTGCAGTCCAGATCTGCAAGGCTGCTACGTGGTCCTCTGTCCATACCTTCGTGAGGTATCACAGGTTTGACACCTTCGCCTCTCAGGATGCTTCCTTCGGGCGGCGGATTCTCCTTTCTGCACAGGAGCGTCCCCACCCTTAAAGGATACTGTTTTGGGACATCCCCAAGGTATCCTGTGGATACCCTATGGACCCTGAAGTAGAAAATATGAGATATGGTAAGAACTTACCCTTGTTATCTCTATTTCTACGAAGTCCTTAGGGTTCCACAGGACTCCCGCCCTGTCGCACCTGTGCTGCAGATGGGCTTTGCTCTGGTCACCGGTTTTCCGTCTCCCTCTGGTGAGAATGTGATTCTTGTATGTGTCCAGATCTTTGTTCTCTCTCTTCCTTCTCCTCCTCCGGCCTTTGGCTTGGTAACTAACTGAGATGCCTTGACTCGGGGGCGGGGTATAGGAGGGGGACCTAGTGCATCCTGGGAGGCTGAAAGCTTAACTCTTTGGTGCCCGATGACTGACGTCACACCTATACCCCAAGGTATCCTGTGGAACCCTATGGACTTCGTAGAAATAGAGATAACAAGGGTAAGTTCTTACCATATCTCATATTATTATGTTATAAATTACATCGCATTCCCTTTCCTTCCTGCTGCTATAAGAGTGCTCCACAATAGTCTTTTTGGGTCACATAGACCTTCTTTTTGAAACTGTTGCTTACTCTGGGTAGCACCAGCACAACTCCCTGATATACTTATTTGCTGAATAAGTAGAGGATACATGTGGAGATAGCATTTCCTATTTTCTAGGTTGTTTTTATTTTTATTTTTTCACATTTCTTAATAGCAACTTTACCTGTGCGGTGGTTTTCCCCTCCCCCCTCTTTTTTCCATCTTCCTGGAAGTTCCGGGGATAGCCCCGGGCTATCAGCCCAGTCCCTGGGGTGTCCTGAAGAGGGGGACTCTTTATTGGGGGGATCTCCACCTCCCCAGGGATCCCCGGCCTGGGTTGACTAGCGGTCAGGTGTAATGCTTTGGCCGGGGGACCCAGGGAAAGGGTTCCTCTGGCTTGTGGCATTACACCCCCGCTAGAAAGAGTCCGGTACTGGTTATGGAAAATACAGGGGACCCCTGCTCGTGTCCCCTGCATTTCCAAAACCAGGACCGGCTCGATGAGCCTAGTGCTGATTGTGCTGAATATAGGGGACCCCTTTGTCCTTTTGTCCCCCGTATTTTCACAATTAGGACAACTGTAAAGTCCGGGGCTGGTTGTGATTTTAGGGGGGGGACCACTCGTTGGTTTGTTTTTTTTACACTTTACAAACTTTTGACACAGTTGCATGCATGGATTTCACTGATCTGTGCATGCATCTGTGTCTGAAGCAGGTATGGGAGGGGAGTGGGAATGTCTGTCAAGTGACATCCGCATCGTGCAGATCTGAACGACATATCATTCGGCATTCGGTAGTATGTACACACTGCACGATAAAAGGGGAATCGTTAATGAGATTGACAGATCTTTCTGCTTGTACTAAAGATGCGACCAACGACACGCAGGAATGTGCATCGGGATCGTGATAGAATGTACACACTGGACGATATTAACGATTTGTTGTTCTGATGCGCCAGAATCATCCAAATCGCTCAAGATTTCTACTTCAGGGTCCATAGGGGTCCACAGGGTGACCTTGGGGTATAGCTGGATCCTGGATCCTCGGGCACCACGGAGTTAAAGCTTTCAGCTGCTCCCAGGATGCACTTGGGTCCAACCTCCCCTATACCCCGCCCCCGAGCCACAGGCACCTCAGTTAAGATGGTGCCCGGCCGGAGTCGGGTCACCCTGCGGGGGGGGTGAATTTTTTTAATATAGTTTTTTTCTCCAGAGCGGCAGCGATGGGCTGTCTGTACAGACGCCCACGCTGCCGCTCCTTCTCCCTGCTGGCGCCGCGACGCCAGCACTGAACTGGGGATCGCGGCGGGGGAAGCCAGAGTCTGTACTAGCCGGACTCTGGCTTCCCCCGGGACTGCTGCCGGAAGACGCCGGGGAGATTAAGGTAAGCCGCGCACCGCTGATTAGCGGCGGTGCGCGGGTTCCTTGTAAATGCAGTCCCATGCCCCCGGTCTAGGGGACAGACCGGGGGCGCTAGCGGTTGCGGCGGGCCCCCCCTCCAGCGGAGGCATACCCCACCAGACCACTAGACTACCAGGGTAAATTATGCGGCAAGCGGGATGCCGGCAACCCGGGGGTTAAATATGCTAGCCAGGGGAGGAAGCCTTCCCTGTCTAGCGGCTCCTCCCCTCAGCTCAGCGCGCCTTTCAGCTCGTAGTCTGGCGTCGCTGAGCTGCAGCTACTCGGGCCACTCCTCCTCTGAGGTCTCCAGCGGCCATTTTCTTCAAGTGGCAGCGCAGATCTTCAGGGAGCACGCGGACCGGTCCCCCTGTGTACCTCTCCCCCGACAAGGATAGCCCTCCCAGACACTGAATCTGGGAGGTTGATTGTAGTGGAAAGGTGCAGTGAGTATATCTTCCTGCATGGTATGTGACTTTTGCTAGTGCTGCCTGTCTGTGTCTTTTTTTCTACTTACTGTCAGCCTATACCTATCCCTTTCCTTCTCCTACAAGCCCTACAGGTGTGCGGGGGAAGGGTGTTTCTACAGGCCTCGCCTATATAAATCACGTATTTGTGAGGTCCGTCACATACAGTTGTGTGCTACACAGTACCATATTGTGGGCTGTTGTTCAGCACACTGGTGAGTGCGCACGTTTTTTTCCTAAGTCATGTCTGAGGAGGAGATTAGAGCACTCCGGGGCTCCGGTATTGTTCTCCTGCAGGCGCTATTCTGCAGGAGTGGATAGGGAGGAGTTGTCACAGGACGGCCTGTGCGGACGGTGCCAGGCGCTCCCTGGTATGTCTAAATCTCCCATGTCGCAGGAGCCACCAAGGGCGATGTTTTCCCAGGTGCTGGTGTCCATCGCGGACCGTCTGTCGGTCCCGACTGCCGCCCCTACTAGGGCGTTGCCCCTGCCTGCCATCCCCCATTCCCCGGGTGTCCCACAATTATTGCAGACTCCCCCGGGGTCTCAGCCTGTTGGTCCCTATGCGGGGTTGCCAATGTATATACAGTCATGGCGCAGGCTGCGCATCTTTCGGATTCTGAGGGGTCCTCGGATGATGGTGAGGTGCAGGATGACTCAGCCTCAGATGCCTCAGTCCAGGAGGTAGACACTAAGTCTTCCATCAATGTGCGGGCTCTGGTTAAGGCGGTGCGGGCCATTCTTCTGATTGAGGATGAGGCACCCGCTCCCAAGTCGAGGTATCCTAGTTTTAAAAAAGCTAAGGTTACTTCTGCAGCGTTCCCCTTGTCTGATCAGTTGACTGATCACATGGCGGTGGCCTGGCAGACACCCAGTAAGCGTTTCCTGCCACAGAAACGCTTGGCGTCCAATTATCCATTCCCGGAAGCGCATTGTAAGAAATGGGAAACTCCGCCTGCAGTCGATTCCCATGTAACACGCCTCATCAGGAGTGCTACTTTGCCATTGCCGTCTATATCCTCGCTGAAGGATCCTACGGACAGGAAGGTGGAGACTTGTCTAAAGTCTATTTATTCTCTCTCAGGGGCTGTAGCCCGGCCGTCCATGGCCATCTCCTGGGTGGCCAAGGCCATTGAGGGGTGGGCCAACGCCTTGGAGGACACGTTTACTGATGAAGCTCCGGACGTCCAGAGGGCGTTGTTAGGACAGATGAGAGATGCCGCCTCCTACATTGGAGAAGCATCGTTGGATGCTAGCCTGTTGACCTCTAGGGTTTCGGCGGCAGCAGTGTCTGCTCGTGGATCCTTGTGGTTGCGGTCTTGGAGAGCAGACGCGGATTCAAAGAAAGGCTTGGAGGCCTTACCTTTTAATGGAGAATTACTATTTGGTCCGGACCTGGACAAAATAGTAGATACCCTGGCAAAATCCAAGTCAGCCTTCCTCCCTTCAGCTACTACACCTGCTAAGGTCCGGAGCTCGGCCTTTCGTTCCTTTCGGGTTCAGGGCAAGGCAAAGGGTCAGTCCTTCCTGAGGCAGTCCGCACCCAAGACCGCCTCAAAGCCAAAGAAGCAAGCCTGGAGTGCTAGGCGCCCTTCTTCCAAGCAAAAAGATAAGCCTTCTGCGTGATGGGACGGGCCTCCCTCTGGGGGACCCCAGAGTGGGAGGCCGACTTCTTCAATTCGCCCAGTGCTGGCACAATACCACCACGGATGCCTGGGTGTGAGAAGTGGTCTCCCAGGGGTACGCCCTGTCTTTTCGGCACAGGCCGCCTGGCCAGTTTTTTTGCACAAGTCCTTCTCAGGACAAAACCAAGGCCTTGCAGGTTCAGGAAGCCATAGAGGCCTTGCTGACGGCGGGGGTCATTATACCCGTGCCACAGTCTCAACGTGGGATGGGGTATTACTCTACGCTGTTTCTGGTGCAGAAACCCAATGGCTCTCGTCGCTCCATCCTCAATTTGAAGTCCCTGAACAGGTTTCTCAGGGTTCCCAAATTGAGGATGGAAACTTTGCGTTCCATCATTCTGGCGATGGAACCAGGTGACTATATGGTCTCCCTGGATATCCAGGACGCCTACCTCCATGTGCCTATAGCAACATCGCACCAACGGTTTCTGCGGTTTGCTATTCTCCACAACCACTACCAGTTCAGGGCTCTACCCTTTGGTCTCTCCACGGCACCAAGGGTATTTACCAAGGTGATGGCGGTCATGGCGGCTTATCTTCGGAGCCAGGGAATACGGTTGCTACCGTATCTAGACGACCTCCTCTTGCTGGCAAGCTCCCCGGAGGTACTGATCCAGCATCTCCACCTGACGGTCGCTTGTCTACAGGCGCACGGCTGGTTGATCAACTGGAAGAAGTCCTCCCTCATCCCATCACAGCGGATGGTTCATTTGGGGGCCCTGCTGGACTCTCGTCAGCAACGGATTTTTCTGACTCCAGAGAAGGTCTCCTCCTTACAGCTGCGGATTCACAGTTGTCTGAGCAGTGGCAGAGTGTCGGTGCACTCAGCGATGAGAGTTTTGGGGTCCATGGTGTCGGCATTCGACATGGTGGAGTTTGCCCAGTTCCATTCCAGGCCCCTGCAGGGGCTGATTCTTTCGGAATGGAACGGATTGCCACACAGGATCCGCTCTCAGATGCTGGTGTTGTCCTCGGAGGTGCGTCTGTCCCTAGCCTGGTGGCTGCAGACTGCTCATCTCCTAGAGGGGCGCCCCTTTTGGATCCCGGAATGGGTTCTGCTCACGACAGATGCCAGTCTCTGGGGTTGGGGGGCGGTGACAGGCTCCTTGTCACTTCAGGGTCGTTGGTCGGCGGAGGAAGCGCTTCTTCCCATCAACATCCTGGAACTGCGGGCAGTATACAGAGCCCTGCAGTTGTCCGGCATCGCTCTTCACGGAAGGGCCGTTCAGGTGCAGTCAGACAACGCCACCACGGTGGCGTACATCAATCACCAGGGAGGGACTCGCAGTCGAGCTGCGATGTCGGAGGTGTACCGCGTCCTGGCTTGGGCGGAGCGCTATCTTCCAGCTCTCTCTGCAGTTTTCATCCCAGGAGTCCTCAATTGGGAGGCAGACTTCCTCAGCCGTTACGACGTGCATCCCGGGGGAATGGTCGCTTCATCCTGAGGTATTCCAACTACTCGTGGACAAATGGGGGCTGCCAGAGCAGGACCTGATGGCGTCCCGTCACAATCACAAGCTGCCTGTGTACGGGTCAAGGACAAGGGACGCAGGCGCAAGTCTGATAGACGCGCTGTCGGTGAAATGGCTGTTTAAACTGGCTTACTTGTTCCCTCCGATATCTCTGCTGCCTCGGGTCCTGCGCAAGTTCAAACAGGACGGAGGCACACTGATCCTGGTGGCCCCAGCGTGGCCCAGAAGGCCGTGGTACTCCGATCTGCGGAGCCTGTCCATCGACGCTCCGTACCTCCTACCTCAACGGCGGGACCTGTTGTCTCAGGGGCCCTGTCTTCACCCGGATCTGGGTCGACTATCTTTGACGGCGTGGCTCTTGAGACAGCCGTCCTGAGGTCTCGGGGCTTTTCTAGCTCCGTTATTACCACCATGCTGAGGGCGCGCAAGCCTGCTTCCGCGAGGATCTATCACAGAGTGTGGCACACTTTCTTTCAGTGGTGCGAGGCCAGAAACTATGATCCCCAGGTGTTCCGGGTTTCGCGTATTCTGGCTTTCCTTCAGTCGGGTTTGGATTTAGGATTACGTCTTTCCTCGCTGAAGGTGCACGTGTCTGCTCTGTTGGTGTGGTTCCAGCGCAGGATCGCTGCTATGCTGGACGTACACACCTTTTTCCAGGGAGTTTTGAGAATCCAGCCTCCCTTTGTGCCACCTGTGGCCCCGTGGGATTTGGCGGTGGTTCTTCGGGCCTTACAGGGTCCGCCTTTTGAGCCCTTGGAGTCAGTGGAGCTCAAGTGGCTAACTTTTAAGACTGTTTTCCTCTTGGCGATTGCTTCTGTCAGGAGGGTTTCAGATTTGGGGGCGCTTTCTTGTCGTCCCCCTTTTCTGATTTTTCATCAGGACAGAGCGGTGCTTCGCACTCGTCCTGAGTTCCTGCCTAAGGTGGTTTCCAGGTTCCACATTAATCAGGAAATTGTTGTACCAGCCTTTCTGTCGCCTGATCTTTCGGCTGGGGAGGCTTCCTTAGACGTTGTCCGTGCACTCCAGGTTTATGTGGACCGGACTAGTTCTGTGAGGAAGTCGGATTCTTTGTTTATCCTCTTTGGTTTTCACAAGAGGGGTTGGCCTGCCAACAAACAGACTCTAGACCGTTGGCTTCGTTCTGTTATTATTGAGGCTTATATGCAGGAGGGTTTACCTGTTCCAGCCTCTGTTAAGGCTCATTCCACTCGGTCTGTGGGCCCTTCTTGGGCTGCTAGCCGTGGCGCCTCTGCTGTTCAGCTCTGTAAGGCGGCCACCTGGTCTTCCATTCAGACCTTTTTGAGGTTCTATGCGTTTGACACCTTTGCCTCTCAGGATGCATCCTTTGGGCGCCGGGTTCTCCTATCAGCACAGGAGCGTCCCCGCCCTTAGTTGGACTGCTTTGGGACATCCCCAAGGTCACCCTGTGGACCCCTATGGACCCTGAAGTAGAAAACAAGAGATATGGTAAGAACTTACCTTTGTTATCTCTGTTTCTACGAAGTCCATAGGGTCCACAGGGCACCCGCCCTGACGCACCTGGCTTCATATGGGCTCTGTGACTGGTCACCGGTTTTCCGTCTCCCATTTCTGTGAGTATGGTTCTTGTGTGTTCCAGTCTTCCTTCTCTCTGTTTCGTCTCCTCCTCCGGCCTGGGCTGCTTACCAACTGAGGTGCCTGTGGCTCGGGGGCGGGGTATAGGGGAGGTTGGACCCAAGTGCATCCTGGGAGCAGCTGAAAGCTTTAACTCCGTGGTGCCCGAGGATCCAGGATCCAGCTATACCCCAAGGTCACCCTGTGGACCCTATGGACTTCGTAGAAACAGAGATAACAAAGGTAAGTTCTTACCATATCTCTTGTTATCGTCTAGTGCGTAGGGGCCTTTAGACTTAAGGAATCTGCAATGACAATTAATTGCTTATTTAATTTGAAATGTGGTAATCTTTCTTCCACGAAATAATGCGTTGAACAAACGATGTTCTTTGCATTATAGTGATCATTCTAGGTCCAGCGCGTGGCAGGGTGCCGGACCGTAAAAAGGGCACAAAAGAGGCGTGGCAATGAAACAGGGAGCATATTAAGACACGCCCCCTTGTCATCTCTCTTGGGGCGTGCCCAGCAGTTACAGACATCTATTCACTGGCGACGACTCCCCCCAGGTGGGGACGGCACCCAGCAGGGTGTTTCAGCAGAGTACCGCCGTAAGGGCAGGGTGCATTTTGCCGTTTTGAATTCGTGCAGGAAGCTGTATGTTTCGATCAGTCCAGGAAGCCTATCAGATCTTCCACATTCCTACATAAGAAACCTCTGGACCCTTCTCTCGAGTGGGGGCTTCTTGAATCTCCCGCCCGGTATGGCTGTATTCCTTTATCAGCCAACATCAAAGATGTGCTGCCCAGCAGAGGAGTATTTTGCTGGGATTTGCATCTGCTGGTCCCAGTCCTTAAATAATGTGGGAATATACTGTATATGTGTTTTAGCTACAGTAGACCTGTTTATCTCCATTCTATATGTTAAGAGTTCATAACCCATCACACCTAAAATTCCACATCTTTACAGGGATTGGGGGATGGGTAATTCATTGCTTTGGAGCGGCAGGGCAATGGCAGCAGAGGTTTCCTACTGACCTCCTTTTATGTACTTATTATCCGGCTTACATTATTTTTCTCGTCTCTTATAGAATAATATACAGAATATCTGCATTACAGTATCTGTGAATGTGACAGTCATGTACGCATTATCAGTGCTTAAGGTAAGAGTTGTATTCTTAATATAGTGTCTGTTTTTTTTTTTCATTTTACTTTCTCTAAATGTTCATTTAGTCATTGACATAAGTCAAGCATCTAAGCACCATCTTTGTTGGTAGCATTTGTGGATATGAGTGATATGTTTTACATGGCTGAGGTAGAAGGGGGCAATTTTTAGAGAGAACTTTTTATTTTTTTTTACCCAACAAGCAGATCTCTGTTGCACAGCATGATTATCCATCGAATACAGTTCCTTATTGCGCAATTCTATACACGATACTGCTCTGAAATACTTAGTGATCTATATACATTGAACATTTGCATATCAATGTGCTGTGTAACATTTCCTAATGTCGACATGGTTATTATGTCGTCAGTAAATGTGTTAACATTTAGCTTGTTGATACCGATGAAATGTCGACATGGTCGACTATGTGGTTTTTAGGTCAGTCTAGCGTTGTAATGCCCAATTTTGTGAATGTCGACATTCTGTCCATGTTATTTATCCAGGTGTCAACATGTATGATGTTGACATTTTAGCCACGTCTACATCACGAATGGCAACATTGTCACCGTCGACAATCTGACTTCATACCATGTTTTCATCTTCTGGCTTAGTGACATAGACCTGTATGAAGGTCACCATTGGATGCACTTGTATATGCTACTCTGATAAAACTAAGAGTGCAGTTTCAGTGTATGATGATGGGTTTTTATGCAGGTGACGGATCCAAGCTGCTTTTTTTGTGAGATACTGAAGGTAGATGGCAGTAAGGAGTATGACCAGCTGTTTGAGGACCTGAACCTGCTGTATGGTACAACGTACAGGGATGTAGGAGAACTGAAGCCGGCGTCTTTACCTCTTGGGACGGTAACTCACATTCTTCTGACTTGAGTAGAATAAGTGTGGGGCATATTGCTTTTTAAGTGAGAAAGATATATAATGACTTCATTCTATAATCTGAGTATAAGGGGATGGGAATCTGTCTATATGGCCACTTGTGAAGTTGCATCACGGCAAATGTGAGTAACGCCAGCAAATTTAGATAATGTATTACTTAGCTACAGGACACAGGAATAGTAGCCATCAGTGTCAAAGGCAAGGAAAAGTTCTCGTCAGTAGTAGGTTTCCTGAAGAAAGTGTAGCAACTGTTTCTCACAATCCAGGCACAAATGAGCGCTGTGATGTTCCCCGAATTTCCAGTTCTACTGTACATGCCGGTTATCCTTCTTACTGAGGAATCGGTATGACATACCGCTGGACATAAGGCGGTGGATGAAATACTGACGCTGGAAGTCCGGCAGATGAAGATCCCGACTGTGCCTGCTAAGTATCATACCCCCCTCCTAACCCTAACCTTCCCTTAGGGGTGCCTAACCCTAACCCCCCCTCGCCCACCCCCAGTGCCTAACCCTTACCTCCCCCCCAGGGGTGCCTAAACCAAACCTCCCCTTCCCCATTCTAATCCCCAAGTCCCCCCGGGAGTCCCTAAACCTAACCACCCCCTGCGGCTAACAAGTCCCGACGCACGGTTTACCTACGTTCAGTATGTCAGGATTTCGGCATGGGGCTGATGATAGGCGTCGTGATTTAGTCGCCTATCATTATTCCCATGCCGGGATTTCACAGTCGGGAAGCCGGCGGTTGGCATTTCGACCGCCAGCTTTCTGACTACGTACCCTTACTGAGGCAGTCTTTTAGTTCCCCAGCATTTTATGATTGTTAGATTATTTTCTAATGGTGTCCCCCAACAGGACTAGGTGTTCATGAACAACAAAAATATTTTTAATGCTTCACTATTATGTCTAAAAACAATATCAAGTGACACAAGTGCGTTTGTTTACCTCTAGTTTTGTGTAGTTTTCTGTGAAGACATGAAGAGCTGGTGCCGGGCTACACTGGAATCCGCCACTTGTAGCGCACAGGACGAGATGGTCGAGTGTTTTCTGCTTGATTACGCTGTACACTGTCCCATAAAGAAGAGCAAGTGAGGAGCTGCTTCGTGATTTGGGCCAGTACCGCACAATCAAATAGGTTTATTTTGAACAGCTTATAATATGTATGGTGTTTGGGACCCTCGCTCTATTAGTACATCTCAAACCTCCCATTGTAGGCCAACTTCTTTGGCAATCAGTACTGGCTTCTTCAGTGCGGTGGAGGATTAACTTTATTCACAGATAAATTCATGTTGTTAATTGTAACATTATTTATTCTACATGATCTCTTAATCCCCTTCGCTGCGGAGGACAAGTGTGGCTCGTCATCTGCATATACCTTAAAACTGTGTGTGAAGAGTGCTAGAGAGATGGGGTTACCCTTGTTTGAAAGAGACCTTCTTTCAAACTATTTGCCCCCCATAGAGATTATTGCCTGGTGATCAAAACCTACACATATAGAATCCGACTATTTACTATTTCTTCTTCAGAGTCCATAGGGGGTCCGCAGGGTTGACCTTGGGGTATAGGTTGGGAACCAAATCCGGGCACCATGCAGTTAAAGCTTTCAGCTGCCAGGATGCACTGGGTCCACTCTCCCTATATTCCCGCCCCCAAGCCAGAGGCACCTCAGTTTTAAGTTGGCGCCCGGCCGGAGTCGGTCAGCGTTATCGCAGGGGGGCTGATTAACAGCCCCTAAGCCTTTTTTGGGAGTTTTTTATTAGTATTTATTTTTTTTTACTTTAAAGACTCATCAGAGCGGTTGCGTCAGACTGTCCATAGGACGTCCAAGCTGCCACTCCTACACCCCGCTGGCGCCGCAACGCTAGTACAGATCTGGGGATCGCGGGGGGACCCCAGAGTCTGTAGTAGCCAGGCTCTGGGGGATCCCTAGACTGCTGCCGGATCAACAGGGAGCAGGTAAGACGCGGATCACCGCTTGCAGTGACCCACGTGTACAACATGCAGTCTCATGCCTACGGTCTCTGGGGAAAGACCGGAGGCACTGGCAGTGGCGGCGGGCTCCCTCTCTCAGGAGGTATACCCCGTGCGTCCACTAGACCACCAGGGATTAAGCAGCAAGCGGGAGCCGGCATCCCGGGGGTTAATAGCCGGCCAGGGGAGGCAGCCTTCCCTGTTCAGCGGCTCCTCCCCTCAGCTCAGCGCGCCTTTCCAGCGTGTGGTTTGGCATCCCTGAGCTGCATTCCTTGATGGGCCACGCTTCCTCTGAGGTCTCCAGCGGCCATTTTCCTATATGGTGCAGCAGATCTCCTGGGATGACAGTGAGTTCCAGTCCCCCTGCGTACCTTACCATTTGGGTCAGTGTACACAGCGCTATAGCCTTCCCAGACACTGAATCTGGGCAGTTGAATGTAGCGACATTTGCAGTATAGTATATGTAATGTGTGTGTGTGTGTGTGTGTGTGTGTATGTATGTATGTATATATATATATATGTGTTGTATGTGACTTATGCTAGTGCTGACTGTCTGTGCTTTATTCTCTCACCTGTCAGTGTATGTCTATCCCTTTTCTTTACAATCTGCCCTAATACAGGTGTACTTAGGGTGGTTCTGAGACCTCACGTATATATACTTGTCAATATTTGTGAGGTTTGTCACATACTGTTGCATGCTGCGCGTTGCCATATTTTAGGTGGAACTGTGTGTTGGATACACTGACAGTGGGTCCCTGCAGCTAATCTTGGCGTCAGTCAGGACCAGTATAGCGCTGCTTGATATTTCCACGAGGATGGTTAGTCAGAGAGGTCTGACCAGGAAATAGAGCATGATACTGCACTGATTTTTGCTATCCATCAAGTCATGTGCTGCAGGTATGAGTACGGAGGATTTGACTCAGAAAGGGTTATGTGTCCGGCGCCATCAGGTGCCGGGTCCCTTTCAGGACCCCCTTGGGCGATTTGTTTCTCAAGATCCTGGCCTCCATTGCGGATCGCCTGGCGACCCCATTGTTGGAACTCACTTGGGATTACTTCAACATGCTACCCTTCCCTCTCAGGGTATCTCGCAGTTTCTTGCGCTTTACTCTTACTTGTGACACAGACTATCGCTCCCTACCTGGATTTTTCACAGTACATGCAATTCCCTCAGGTACCACAACAGTCTGTCATTCCCATTGCAGGGATTACCACGACAGCCACCCTGGGTGGATGTCGTTTCTACGAAACACAAAATGGCGTAATAAACGCCCTGTGGATACTACCCAGTCAGCACTGCTGTCTAACACAAGGGGGAGCCTAAAACAAGTATTGTTATCCCTGCTTGGGTGCTGGCAGTCAAGTCCATCCTAGTTATAGAGGATGTTGAACCTGCACCTAAATCAAATCATCCTCAGTTAACACATTAAAGTGTCTTCGGCTGTTTTCCCCCTCTCTGACCAGCGGGTGGATCAAATGGCGGGGGTCTGGCAATCGCCAGATTGGAGCTATCACAAAAGTGTTTGGCCTCATGTTACCCATTCCCTGAGGGTCATAGCAGGTAATAGGGATCACCCCCTGGGGTGGATTCTCATATTACTCGTCTGATTAAGAGCGCTACTACTCCTCCCATCCCTGCTCTGACAGATTGTACGGATACATAGGTGGTAGCTTTGTCTGAAATCAATATACTCTCTTTCAGCCAACCATGGCTATCACTTATGTGGCTAATGCTATTGAGAGATGGACTGATGCATTTGTAGACAGTTTTTCCCTCAAAAACTTCTGGCGATCAGATGTTTCTTGCTGCTCACATTCAAGATGCAGTTTTCATATGTTGGAGTAACAACATTGGATACCAGTCTCCAAAACTTCAGGGTTTCGGCCACGACTGTATCTGTCCACCTTACCCTATGGCTGCGCTCCTGGAAGGCAGAGGTGGACTCCAAGATAGGCTTTAAAATGGATTACCCTATAATGGGGAGATCTTGTTTGACCCTGACCTTGACAAGATTGGAGCAACGTTGGCAGTATCACAATCGACATTTCCGCCTTCAGCTACTTCCACTACACGGCCAC
The DNA here is from genome assembly GCA_031769625.1 of Taudactylus pleione. Classification (NCBI taxonomy): domain Eukaryota; kingdom Metazoa; phylum Chordata; class Amphibia; order Anura; family Myobatrachidae; genus Taudactylus; species Taudactylus pleione. Next base: position 1,732,384 of record JAUIMM010000944.1, on the reverse strand, counting down.
GGACTACATCTGTTTAGTCCTTTTGTCCTCAGGGAAAGCCTAAAGGCCAGTCTTTTCCTAGACTCTCGGCGTCCACGAGGGCCGCCATACCCGGAACCAAGCAGACCTGGAACTCCAGTCGCCCTGCTTCTAAACCTGAGGATACACTTTCAGCCTGATGGGACAGGCCTTCATCTGGGGGATCCCAGAATGAGATACCTACTTTTTCAGTTCGTCCAGTGCTGGTGTCTAGTCACCACGGACGCTTGGGTAAGAGTTTAAGTCTCTCACGGGTACGCCCTCTCATTGCTCAGATGGCCTCTCCACATGTTTGGCTATACAGGCTTTTCTTCAGACCCGAACAAAGCCTTACAAATCCAGAAACAAGGCCTTACAAATCCAGAAAGCTATGCAGTAAGCAGGGGTAATTATGCCAGCCCCAATATCTCAGTGAGGGACTGGTTATTCTACTTTCTGGTGCAGAGGCCAAATGGTCCTCATTGGCCTATCCGCTATCTGAAACCCCTGAACCAATTCCTAAAAGGTGCCTAGATTCAGGAGAGAACCCCTACACTCCATCATCCGAGCTATGGAACCTGGGGACTTTATGGTATCGCTGGATATTCAGGACGCGTACCTACAGGTACCTATGGAGTCCTCTCATCAGCGTTGGTTCAGGTTTGCTGTACCACAGCAACACTTCCAATTTTCGGACTCTGCCCTTTGGACTGTCCACAGCCCCACCGGGGTTTACCAGATTTATGACTTTTATGACAGCCCACCTGTTCAGGGTATCCGACTGCTCCTGTATCTGGACGGCCTCCTTCTCTTGAAGGATCACCAGGGTGCTTTAAAGCCATTTCCAGTTAACCATTGCTTTCATTCACAAGTACGAATAAGTTAATAAACTGGGAAAAAGTCCTCCCTGAATCCCTCACAGGGTATGATTCATCTGGGAGCCCTGCTGGATTCTCAGAATCAGAGAATCCTTCTGAGGATGTCTCCTCAGTCAACAAGTGTTGTTACACTTAGTAACGCAGGTTCTAGTATCCAGGTTGTCTACCTATGGAAGGGTGGAATATGCTCTGTTCCATTCCAGGCCTTTGCAAAAACTGATCCTCTCCAGATGGAACTGGTTTCTCCATCGGATCACTATTCAGACGATGATGCTTTCTCCGGAGGTGCGTCTGTTTCTATCTGGGCGGCTATGGCTATCTCATCTCACCAAGGGTCGTCCCTTTTTGGATCCCGTACTATTTAATCCTTAAAACGGACGCCAGTCTCTGGGGCGCAGTGACAGGTCCGCACTCCTTTCGGGGCAGTTGGACGTCTGTCGATTCCACCCTGCCACTTGACTTATTGGAACTTCAAGATGTCTTGGGCCCTCGCTCTGGCCTAACACACACTTCTCGGTAAACCTGTAAAGGTTCAGTCCGACAATGTCACAACAGTGGCTTACTTCTAGGAGACACTAGAAGTTGGGCAACACTGACAGGAATTTCACACATTATGACATAGACCAAGGGTCTCATCCCAGCCATCTCTGCAGCGTTAATTCCAGGAGTTCTCCATTAGGAAGCGGACTTCCTCTGCCGTCACGACTTGCATTCCGGGGACTACTTTTCTCCAAGAGAGGTTTCAACTCCTAGTGGGCAGAATGGGCCTCCCAGAGGTGGTCCTCATGGCCTCCTGACTCTTATCACGCACTGCTGGTGTTAGGGTCCAGAACTAGAGGTACTGAAGCAACTTTCGGTGACGCATTATCATTGAAGTGCTCCTTCAAATTTGTGTACCTGTTTCCTCCCTTCTCCCTTCTTCCTCGAGTTCTTCGGAAGTTAAATCAAAACGGAGGTACTGTCCTACTGGTAGCTCCAGATTGACCCAGATGTCACTGGTACTTAGATTTTTGGAGTCTCTCCATCGACTCTTGGTTCCTACTGCCTCAATATCTGGACCTGTTGTCTCAGGGTCCTTGCCTTTCCCTGGACATGGATTGTTTGTCTTTGCGTCCCTACTGTGGTCCTAAGGCTTCTCTGGCTCTGTCATCATCGAGATGTTTAGAGCGGGTTGGCCAGCTTTTGCTGGGATCTACCTCAGAATGCAGCATACATAATTCTTATGGTATCGTACCTGTAGCTATGATCCTCAGGTGTGTAGGATTTCCAGAAGTTCTGGCATTCCTTTCACCGGGCTTGGGTCTAGCCCTCCGCCTGGCTTCCCTGTAAGTGTGGGTCTCTGCACTGTCAGGATGAATTGCTCCACTCTCTGGTCTCCAGATCCTCCTCTTAAGGGTGTTTTCTGGATTCTACCTCCCTTTATCCCCCCTAGGGGCTCCTTGGGTTTGGCAGTGGTTCTTTGTGCCCTCCTGGGGCCTTCATGTGAACCACTAGTTTTGATAGCCCTTACGTGGTTTATGGCTTAGATTCTTTCTCTTATGGCGTTGCATCTGCCAGGAGAGTGTCGGAATTGGGAGCGTTCTCATGGGGCTCCCTCTTCCGGATATTTCACCAAGACAGGGTTGTGAGTCGAACTTGCCCTGTGATTCTTCCTAAAGTGGTTTTTGAGTTCCATATTATTCAGGAACTTATTGTACCGACATTTCAGTGTCCAGTCCTATCGGCTGGGCTGGCCTCTGACTGACTGACTGACTGACTGGTCCGTTCAAGTTCCTTCAGGAAATCAGACTCCTTATTTGTGGTCTATGGATTTCACAGGTAAGGATGGCCGGCCGATAAACAGACATTGGGTAGATGGCTTCGTATGACTATCTCAGGGGCCTACACTTAGGAAGGCCTTTCTGTTTCTGTTGATGCTTATTCTACTTGGGATGTGGGCCCCACGTGGGCGGCTCTCTGTGGCACCTCGGCTGTTCTGCCTTGCAAGGTGGCCACGTGATCTTCTGTACACACCTTTCTAAGGTTCTGTGCATTGGATTCCTTTGCCTCTCAGGCTGCTTCCTTTGGGCAATGGATTCTCCTCTCACCACAGGAGCGTCCCCACCCTTACAAGGACTGCTTTTAGACATCCCCAAGGTCAACCCTGTGGCCCCCCTATGGACTCTGAAGAAGAAAATGAGAGAGATGGTAAGAACTTACCCTTGTTAACTCTTTCTTCAAAGTCCATAGTGTCCACAGGGTACACGCCCTGACGCACCTGGCTTCATATCGGCTGTGTTACTGGTCACCGGTTTCCCGTCTCCTTCTCTGTGAGTATGGTTCTTGAGTGTTTCAGTATTCTCTTTCTTTCCTTCTCTGGCCTTTGGCTACTTACAAACTGAGGTGCCTCTGGCTTGGGGGCGGGGTTATAGGGAGAGTGGACCCAGTGCATCCTGGGAGCTGAAAGCTTTAACTGCGTGGTGTCTGGATTTGGTTCCCAACCTATATCCCATGGTCAACCCTGTGGACCCTATGGACTTTGAAGAAAGAGAGATAACAAGGGTAAGTTCTTACCATGTCTCTCATTTTCTCTTTCGTCCTATCTGGGGCACCAAGTATTTTTTTGTGGTGCTTATAATACATTTGTTATTGGTCCCCTTTAAAATATCAAAACTTTTTTTTTTTTGGCCATTTGGATAACCTTTTTAGGGACATGTTAGATTGAAATCAAAGACTAATTGTATTTTCTGAAAATTCAAAATATTCTTGAAAAAAAGGGGAAATATGTGTTTGGGTAATGCATAAAAAAAATAGTGCTATTAATGTTGGAGTGTGACAAGCCTCCGTGCAAGGGTGAACCTCAGCAGCAAAGGGGTTAAAGGGAGAGCCTGCGAAGGCTGCTTGAAGTAAGGCCTGAAACTGATTTACCACATAGTGCAAGCCACCTGTTGAATTGCTATCTCCACCTTCCAAGTCTTCCTTTGTAGACTGTACTAAATAACTTAATTTGTAATATTGTGGCCCTCTACCCACCACCATGCTGATCTTGTCTTTGTACTGTGATTGTAGCATACGATTTCCTCTGAAGGAGTGTGAAAGGGTTCCGTTCCGAGCAAGGAAGTTTAAGTTACACCAGATTCAGCCGATAACGCTGCACTTCAGCGTGAATGACAACAAATCGGGCTTTCGGTGAGTGAATTTATTGTCCTGAGCAGGTGATCGTGGCCCTGTAAATGCAGTGCGGCTCATGGTAAAGATATAACTCGTTAGAGCCTCTTTTTAAATGGTTCTGCTATACACTTTTAGAATGCCCCAAATTTTGAATATCCAGAAATGATGCAGTGGTAAACTGCTAGAGCTTGAAGAAAAAAGTTTAGATTAGCAAAAAAGTGGAAAATAATGTCAATTTCAGCGTTATTAAAAAAAAAAAAAAAAAAAAAAAGGAGTTTTCTCTGTCACCCACTGGGGGACACTGGAGCTAGGGTATTGTCAGTGGTGTGTGGAGCCTGTCATTTTAAAGTTGAACACATTTGAAACAGGCACCTCCTTTCCATACCCCACCTGACCCAGTTTAAGTGCCCTCTCTTTCAGTCTGCTGTGCTGAATATTTTATTTGATCTTTTATTGTTCTGGGGGGCAGACTTCGGTCTATGGGAGTCTGCCTGCTACGTAGGCGCCTCCAGGTGGCAACATTGGTCACAGGGTAGAATCTGGGATCACAGCGTCCATAGCATGCAAGTCACAGTTAACTCCCCATAGCCTGGTTTAGGAAATTATCGGGAACAAGGGTGGGGCTCGCGTCTGTGGTTCTTTAACCCCCCCTCGCTGTCTATTGGTTGCCTCAAGTGACAACTGGCTTGTCCAGCCCCCAGGGGATGGAGTTACCCAACAGTGCTCCTCTCTTCCCTCTTCAGTTGGCGTTCTTCCCAACTCGGACAACCCGCCATACATTTCTGCCAGAGTCTATCTTGCAGATATGCAGCAGAACAGCAGCACCACCAGGCTGCTTTCTATCTGGATAAAGCGGCTCTTGATACCAGCATCTTAACTTCCACGGTGTCTTAGCTGGTGGGGAGCTGTAACCTGCCAGCATGCTTTCCAGGGCCAATGGACGGCTCAGGAAAGCTGTCTCCCGATCAATGTCCTGGAACTTCAAGCTGTCTTCAGAGCCCTCATCAATTCCTTCAGCATCGCCCAGTCCAAGTACAATCTGGCAACACGACAGCCGTCGCTTACATAAACCATCAGGGCGGCGGTCACAGCGCCAAGAAAGAGGTCAGTCGCATTCTCTGTTGGGCGGAGCATCATGTTTCAGCTCTGTCGGCAGTTTTCAATCTGGGGATCCAGAATTGGGAAGCAGACTTTCTAAGTAATCAAGACGTCCACTCTGGTGAGTGGGCCCTTCATCGGAACGTCTTTCAGCTTCTAGCTCATCGTTGGGGCCTGCCGGAAGTCGATCTGATGGCATCTCTGTACAACCGCAATCTACCGAAGTACGGATCTCACACCAGAGACCCGGGGGCTCTTTTGGCGGACGCCTTGGGGGTTCGGTGGACTTTCAATCTCATGTACATATTCCCTCCAATCTCACTTCTGTGGAGTTTTGGAACGCAGATCTTCTGAGCCCCTCTACATTGACGCCCCACTACGTCTTCCTCCACGAGCGGATCTTCTCTCCCGGGGCCATGCTTCCATCCGGATCTGACTCTCCTCGCTTTGAAGAGGTGGTTCTTTAGACATCCGTCTTGAGAGCTAAAGGTTTTTCGCAGTCAGTCACTCGCTCCATGTTGAATGCGCGGAAACCTTCTTCCGCCAAAGTTTATCATCTGATTTGGCGCGCATACTTCTCCTGGTGTTCTTCCAGCAGTTTATACCCCAGATCCTTCCGGCTTTCCCGAGTTCTCTTGTTTCTACAGTCCGGCCTGGATTTGGGTCTTCGTCTGTCTTCCTTAAAATTACAGGTCTCAGCCCTTTTGGTTCTCTTTCAGAGTCAGATTGCCTTGATGCCGGATGTTCGTACCTTCTTTCTTGGTGTTTTCCATGTGCAACCTCCGTTTGTTCCTCTGGTGGCTCCGTGGGACTTGTCCCCTGGTGCTTCGGGCTCTTTAGGCACCTCTCTTCGAGCCTTTGGATTTGGTGGGCCATAGTTGGCTCACGTTGAAGACTATTTTTCTCCTGGCTATTTCTTCGCCTCAGAGAGTGTCAGACTTAAGCGCACTGTCGTGTCACTCTCCTTTTCTGCTCTCACTTGGACCAGGCCATTCTTCGGACTACACTAGGTTACCTTCCAAAAGTGGTTTCCAGATTCCACCTCAATCAGGAGATAGTGGTCCCGGCCTTTCAGTCTCCGGAGGATTCGGCGGATGATGCCTCTTTGGATGATGAAAGGGCCATCCGCATCTATGCAGATCGTACCATAGATATCAGGAAGTCGAATTACCTTTTCATACTCTGGCTACCACAAGTGTGGTTGGCCTGCTACGAAGCAGACCTTAGCTAGGTGGCTCCGCTTAACCATCCGCCACGCGTTTGTGATGGCGAACCTCCCGGCCGTGGTGACTGCTCATTCCACGAGGTCAGTTGGTACCTCTTGGGCAGCTCGTCGTGGCGCCTCTGCAACCCTATACGCCAGCGTAGTCCCTGTGTCCCCTATGGAGTTCGAGGAAAAGGACTTAACAGGTAAGACATAAGTATCCTTATTTGGAGCAGTGTGCTTGAGAGTGAGTGTAGTTGTTCCTTTCTGCTGTGCATTTTATCATCACAGGAACCTGCTAATATTTGTGTTCAGAGCCACTGAGTGACACTGGGACCAGGAGATATAGATTGAGCTGCAGAAGTCTGGGCACCAGAGAGGACATGTTATTTTAATGACTGCATAGCAGCAGCTTTTTTTTTTTTTTTTTTTTTTTAGTTTTTTTTCAGGTCTTCTAGTCTATTTCCAAAAGAGACTGGCCTTAAAAAAGGGCAGTATACGGGCTCATGTTAGCAGGAGTCATCATTCCAGAGATTCAAGTGGTTTTACTCCAACCTGTTTGTATCGCCAAAGCTGGATGGCTCAGTACAACCCATTCTGAATGGAATCTCTTGAATCAGTGATCACCAGTATGAAGGCAGTAGAATTTCTGTTTTCCATGGACATTCGGGATGTTATCTTTTGCACATTCCCATATGGAAACAGCATCCGTCCTACCTTCGGTTTGCGATCTGGGATGCCCACTTCAAATTCCGGGTATTCTCCTCTGCCCACTGTCTGACTATGTTAATGGCGGTAATTGTGGTTCGCCTTCTTTGGGAGGTACGAATGTCCCCTACCGTTCTGATCTCCTGATAAAGGCTTCCTCCTGAGAGACACTTCTCTCTCATGTACAACTTACCCATCAGATGCTCATCTTTCATTGCTGGATTGTGATTTTCAAAAAGTTTAATATGATTCTGTCTTTTTCCTCAGAATGTTGTTTTACAAATCCTTACTGAGGATCTTTCTTCCACAGGACAAAATCTTGGCTCTCCAGTCGTTGATAGGACTGGTTCTCAAGAAACTGAAGATCTCTGTTCATCTGTGCATGTGTCACCTGGGAAAAAATTGTCTCCTCGTTCGAAGCAGTTCTGTTCAGCAGGTTCCACTCCAGGATCTTCACTTGAACCAGCTCTCCAAGTGGGACAGGTCTTACTTTCACCTGTCTTGAGTCATTTGTTTTTCAACTCAGGCCCACCTATCCCTCCTTTTGCAATTGGATTCCAAACATCTTAGGGCAGGTCTCCCGTTCACTATATGTGATTGGACGTTGGTCACCACAGATGTCAGTCTCAGAGGCTGGGATGCCATAGTCCTCTGGTATCCGTTCCTGGGTCTCTGATCTAGTCAGGAAGCGATGCTACCCATAAATGTCCTGGAACTCAAAGCAATCCTAAAGGCATTGTTAGCAGCTCAACATCATCTCCGGGGGCATCCCATAAAGATCCAGTTGTACAGCACCACGGTGCGAGACAGCAAGAATATTTAGGTGGATGGAAAAGCATGTTCCAGTCATATATGCGGTTTTCATTCATGAGGTAAAAAATTGTGAGGCGGATTACCTCAGCTGTCAGGATTTTCACCCCGGTGAGTGGTCCCTTAAGTGAGATGGGGGCTTCCAGAAGTCCATCTTATGGCGTCTTGTCTCAACCACAACGAGAACTAAGGATCTTGCAGCTCTGGCGGCATATGCTCTGTCAATGCCATGGTCGTTTTTCCTGATTTATCTGTTACCACTGTTTCCGATTCTTCCTCGAGTTCTGAAACTCATGAAGTGGGCGCAGGCAACTATAATCATGTTAATTTCAGATTGGCCTCGCCGGATGTGGTACTCAGACCTTCAGGGTCTTCTTATAGACCCCATGTCCCCCTTCCACTTCATCGAAATCTGCTCCGGCAAGGTCTGTTTCTCCATCCAGCCTTGTCTCGGCTACATTGGATGGGGTGGGTGGCTGTTAAAACCTCAATTTTGAGAACAAAGGGTATTCCTGAGAAGCTGGTCTTGGCTCAGCTCATTGCATTTGGCGGGCTTATGTGACTTGGTATGAGAAGAATGAATTACCTCCTTCTTCATTTTGTGTTTCCCATCTTCTTTTTCTTCAGGTGGGTTTGGAGGCTTGTCTATGTCTGGGATCTCTAAGGATGCAGGTATCAGTGCTATCCATCTCCTTCCAGCATTGTCTGGTCTTGATTCCAGCATTTCAGATGTTTATGCAGGGGGTTCATCATCTCCAACCACTGTTTTTTCCTCTCACGACTCCGTGGGACTTGAGTCTTGTCTTGGAATTTTTACAATCTGCTTTGTTTGAGCTGCTGGATTCTGTTAAGTTGAAGTACATCACTTAGAAGACTCTCTTTCTTCTGGCAATTGCCTCCACCAAGAGGTTGTCCGAGTTAAGTCTTGTCTTGTCGTCCTCCCTATCTGGTCTTCCATGGCGGCCAGACAGAGTTGTGTATCAATCCTTCCTTTTTTACAAAGGCTGTTTCCAATTAATCAACCTATTGTGGTTTCATCTCTTCCCAGTGGAAATTCTTCCTCTCATTTTCTAAATGTGGCCTAAATTACGCAAGACGGATGACTTGTTTATCACTTATGGTTACCCCCAAGCGGGGTGGGCTGACTTTGAAACAAATGGTGGCTTGGTTTAGTTGTTTGTCAAGCTTATGTTGCTGATGGCCATTCTGTGCCCGCCAGGGTTTTGGCTCATTCCTCTCGGTAGGTAGGCGCCTCGTGGACTGCGCGTCCTGGAGCCTCTGCGGTTCAGCTCTATTGGGCTGCCACCTGGTCTTCCGTATGTACATTTGTGAAATGCTATAGTTTTGAAATGTTTGCGCAGTTTTGGGCGCAGTGTGCTTCATGCAGTCACTGCGTGCTCCCTCCTGTGAGGACGTCCCCTGCGTAACTCCAGTGTTACCCAGTGGAGACAACAGGATTTTTGTACTTGCCAGTAAAATTAATTTCTGTGATCCCATTGGGGACACTGGGCAACTTCCCTGCTCTGCTGTCTCTGCTTGAGTTACGGTTCTTTGCTGTTTGACTGTTACCAGTTGTTGAGACATGTTCGTCCTTTTAGGTTCATGGGTGCCGACGGCGCAGGTACTATTTAGCTTTGTTTTTGGTAAGGGGGTCATGCCTTCTTACATTAGACAACAAGCCCCCTCTGCTCCACGGACCTGGCCAGGCTTGCTACCGCCATGTTTAGGTTAGGAGGGTTTTCCTATTCCTTTTCTGTTCCTCTCTCCTCCCCAACACTACTTGAACTTGGTTAAATTTATCTGTGACAGGTGGGGTATAGAGGGGAGAGGAGCCTCTTTCAAATCTGTTCAGATCATTCATTCATTAATTTCTCTCTGCATTACCGATGCAGCCAACTTCTGTTCTATGTTCTCTAGAATACGTGTGGAAATCTGTGCTCCTCCTCCTAATTAGATGTGATGCCCAAGGCCAGGTACACATCAGAACGATATACAAAAGACGCAATGGTCGTTCCAATTTTTCTTCATCCCAGAACAAACGATATAGAGTGTACACACTATGCAATCTTCCAAATGATGGCACGATATATTGTGTAATTGGATCACATTGAGTGTGTAGCACATCAGATGTGAAGATGCGATGAATGACGCATATGAACGCGCAATTTAAATGTACACACTATGCGATGTGAAAGATATGTCGTTCAAACGTGCTTTCAAAATGACATATCGTCCATTATGTTGCCTAATGTGTACCCAGCCTTAGGCTGCGGGAAAGAGTTGCCAGCAAGTTAGGAAGGTGGACACCGATCATTAAGAATAAATAGGAAAGATCAGTATAGACCAGTCATTTTTCATTTACAGCGTTGATACATATATTTTTTTTTTTTAGATTGGCCAAGAACTGGGACACTGCTGCCATCCATTATTTTCAGCATCTGTTGAATGGTAAACTGAAATTTGTTACTGACCTGATAAGCCGTCTGTATTGTGTGATCACTGACTTTTTGCCCAGAGTGGAAATTGATGTTGCTGCCATAAAGGGGCGTATTTAATGCAAACTCCATGAAAATGTAAATATAACATTATGAGGCCCATACATTTCAATTACCCCAATTCCCTGTTTTGTCGGGAAATCCAACATGTTGGACAATCTCTACCAATTCCGACCATTTTTGGGTCGGAATCGATGAGTAGGGGATTTTTAACATGTACAATTTACTTGATTCCCCGACGGTTTACCGATCATCAATATTCGAAGATCAGTATTTCCCATCGCGGGAATGTGGCACTGATACATGGCCAAGTGTCATGTTACCGAATTTGCTTCATTACAAATTTACACATCTTATAAATATGTCTTATTTATTGCAGGATTTTCATTACATACAATTGGAATGGTGAATTGAAACCTTGAACGTGTGTATGTGTGTGGGGGATAACAGGACATAGCAAGATAGGTTACAGTTAAATAAGAAAAATAAGTAATAAGGAAATATTAAATCTTGTGCCGCCCATCCGTGATATCGGAGTCAGTGATGCAATACTACAAATTTGTTAGATATATCATGCAAACCTCTTTTTGCTTTTCCTCTTGTTGGAGATCAACTCCTAAGATGCAGCACATGAATCTATATATGCCTTCTCTTCATAGAGGCTATTAATCAGAAGTTATCCCATCACCAAAACTTTAGTGATCATACCACAAAGCCAGAATCCAAAATTCTGCCTGGGTGTGTGCCTATTGGCAGCCAGATCACAATGTCCTTTTAATATTTCCTTCTTGCTAACTGATGACCTTGTAAACCCATCTTCGAAGGTCATCAGCTGACCAGGTGTTCTGTTCCCCCAGTTGGGATCCTCCTGAAGTGGGCAGTAGCAGCATTGCAGATGTGTGACTAGGTAAATGGATAGAGAAGTGATCGAAAGAAACTGTGACCAAAACATGGTTACGATGGAATGAGGAATTCAGCTTGTTCACAAATGTTCCTTTCTTTCCAGAGTCAACCAAGGTGGAAGCACAGTTATGTTCCATGGAAAACAACTGCATTAGCGTGTACCTTTATCTTACTACTAAAGACACTCTGGTAGTAGGATTTTATTTGTCATTTTCAATAAAGTTTTACTGTTCAACTTAATAAAGCCAATAACATTAACAATGAATTTGTGTATCTTTTTTAAAGATTTGCGCTAATGATGACCTAGTGGTAAAAAAGTTTGCTTGTTATGCGAAGGAAAGTTCTGCCAAGAAGATTGAAAATGGGAAAGCAGATGTTCCCTTGGTAAAAGAGCTTCAGTCGTCAGGGCTACAAAATGGACATGCATTGCTGCCCCTGTGCAAAGGACAACCTGAATCGCTAGGAAGTCAAGTGTCCACAACAACGATTGCTCCTGCTGGGTTCCTGTGCCCGTGGTGGAGCATGCTGGGTCATGCACAGGGAATAGCCATAGGTGGGACAGAGACACTTTCTAAAACTGCCAATTTTAGTTTCACTGCTTGACAAACTGTTTGCATGTAATTCCTTGACAAGACCACATTGTTATAGTAGTAGCCAATCACCGAAAGTTCATCATGAAAAATTAGCAAATAAATAAGTGCAAATAAAGTTTAGTGTCATCATTCATGGCACAAACCCCCATTACCTCTATGAGGAGACTGGTCTGTCGGCCGTCAATAAAATGTTCAGGGTTTTTCCACGCTGGAGGGAGGACACCAGGCAATCCCAAACAACGTACATTGTTTTGGTCCCCAGAGACCTATCTTCGTGGGGATAATTTTACACAGGATAACTGTAGATGTAATTACATTGTTCAGCATATCACATGTGAGGTATAGCCATGTGTAGTGGTGGATTTTGCTTAGGGGCTGCATCCGTCCCCCCTATTAAAATCTGCCACCTCAGTGACTGCACTATAAACAGGGCCGTAGAGAGAGGACCTGGGGAAGGGGGGGTGTCAGACCCAGGCCCCTCCAGCAAGCATGGGCCTAGGTAATTAGTACCCGCTTCCCCCCCCCCCCCCCCTCCCCTCTCGGTGCCCCTGGCTATAATGCCAGCCTGCTCGTTAATATGTACACATACACGGGAACGCGATCTTGCGCATGTGCTCATTTACAGACCCCCGTCCATACAGGTAATCTACAAGGTGGTCCATAAGTGTAGAAACACCCTTATAAGAAGAAAATGAGTAAGGATTATTAATCTTGTGTGGGAGTGGGGGGAAACTTTTTCTTTTTGGTCTTCTTTCTCGAATTTTACATTTTTACTTTTATAAAGTTTATAGGATATGTTCGAAGTGCTGTCCACTATGTTGCAGTGTTAAGGCTCTTTTTCCATTCTTGATAAAACTTGACCAACATGTCTGGCTGAATCTGAGCACAAGCATCAACAATTCGTTGTTGCAGATGATAAAGTAATTTGTATCTTCACAGCGTAAACCTGTTCCTTCTGGTAACCCCACAGAAAGAAATTCAGTGGAGTTTAATATGGGGATCTTGGTGGCCACTGAACTGGAACTCTACGGCCAATCCATCTTTGGGAAACTGCACATGAAGATATTCCCTGAGTCCATAATGAGGTGGCGCACCATCTTGCTGGAAGAAATTAGGATATGACCCCTCTGATAACAATGAGGGAAAAATCTCTTCATTGAGCAACCTCTGATTCTGTATGTTTTTCCCCTTTTTGCCTCATCACTAAACAATATTATGGTGTTGAAAATGAGGGTTTAGTTGAAGTTGCTGTGTTACCCAGTCTGCAAACTCCACCCGACAGTCTGGGTCATCCTTAATCAGGTGTTGCAACATCTGAACCTTGTAAGGGTGTTATTCATGTGTAGACAAAATTCTCAAATGGCCGTACGACTAACCCCACATTCACGAGACAGACGGTGAGTGCTACATTATGGGCTATTTGAATATGATACCAGCACAGCAGTTGTTGCTTCACCTGTAACAGTCTTTGTTCGTCCACTTTTCGGTTTATCTGCAACTTATCCAGTTTCTTTAAATTTGGTAAGGAGTTTGGCAACTGCACTGTTAGTAATAGGCGGCCTATATGGGTGACTGTTGAAATCATGTGCAGATATCAAGACAATCTCAACACTTTCTGTTTGTGTTAGTGTCATTGTCATTAATTTCACTACCTACAAAAGAAAACTCAGTTAACGCTCGAGAATTAATAAAGATACTGTCACAAGTCACCAGCGTGCCTTGTTACATACTTGTTCTCCAGTGTTCTCTCCTTCTCTGGGTCGCAAGTCACACGGCCGGAATTCAGCTCCTGTACAGCTTACACGCCGTACTGGGTCGGTACCCTTAGTGGGACGCCGGACTGTGGCAGGTGATACTGGATGATCTTCCTCCTCACCTGTGGATTTCATTAATCACCTGCCCTGGTAGTCCTTTGGTTCGTTACCTTTCTTAAGCTTGCTGGTACATCGCCGGCTATAGCGTTTCTGACGTGTGCTTCTGGTTCCTGACAGTCGTGTACCTGCCTGTCTGTGCCTGTTTCTGCCTGTGCTTCGATGATTCTCAGCTATTGCTCTCATTCTGCTATCTAGAGTTTTCTTTTTTTTTCTGCGAGCTGCGGAATTCTCTGGGTCTGTCACCACTTCTCTCAAGGCCGCACCTTGTCCCTCAATGCCGCATCTCTGCGGTTTACATCTCTGTTCACCACCCGCACCCCGGCTAGCAAGCCGCACCTCTGCTTTGAAGCCGCACCTCGGCCCTCAAGGCAGCATCTCTGCACTTAACAACTCAGCTCTTCAGCCGCACCCCGGCTTTCAAAGCTGCACCTCTCCTTTTGTAGCCACACCTCGGCCCTCAAGGCCGCATCTCTGCCGAAACCTCGGCTCTCGGCAGTCGCATCTCAGCTCTCTAAGCCGCATCCCAGTCTGTCCTCTTATCAGCTGTTCAAGCCACATCTCGGTTCTAGAAGCCACTTCCTGACCCTCAAGGCCACATTGCCGTTGGAGTATCTATCGGCTCACAGAGCCGCATCTCAGCCCTCAAGGCCGCTACTCTGCCAGAATATCCATCAGCTCTTAATGCTGCATCCTGTCTACTCCTCCTTGCATATCTCAACCTCTCCTGAGATCCTACAGTCACATAATATCTTGTGGCCCTAGGATAACCGTATAAGCCTCTGCTATCTTGAGTTAAGTCCAGGCGGCCACCTAAGTACCGGTGAACATGTCCAGTTCTAAGGGAACAGCGGGTGGCTATTATTGGTGAAGACCTCGTCTGGGTGATTCTAGAGGTCTTACACGGTGAGTCCTAGGAGACCGTAACAGATACATTACAACGAAGAACAGCATTGTTTTTTCTTATGAGATTCTGCATATGTTTGATATGTCACATGATTACATGTGACATAGATGTGCATCCAAGATGGCTGACTTCAGGATGGCCGCCATACTGGTGACCTACCCTAAAAAGTTTTCCCCTACTCCCATATCATATGTGTAGACACTGAATTAATATTTCCTTACTCATTTCCTTATCATAAGAGGGTGTTTCCACACTTATGGACCACCCTGTATATCTGCACTTACATCCCACACCTATCACATCCCATTGTATAAGCATGGCCGCATACTGACCAATCTGAATGTCGTCATTTTTTTTTCAGAGGCTGTTGAGAAGACCGCTGTGGAGATGAGGTATGGACATTGTATCTGTTTTATTTAGTAACAAAACTTTTTTTCAGATGTTTTATTGGGGAAGAGGAATGAATGGTTAGTATAGAACACGGAGTAAGAAGATGAGATTGACCACTGCAGGTCATTACACGCATGACACTCTAGTTTGCCAGTTGCTTAGTGTTCTTAGGAGGTTGACCATTAATTAAATGCTCAAACTTAAAGTCTACAAGTAATAACATTAAAGGGTTAAAGTGATTAGTATTCAGTTCAACCGATACATGGAAAATTATACAATCCAGTGTAAATGATATTCTTATTTAGTCTTCTCCAATAGTGCACAAGCAAGTGTGAAAGGGGGAAAGAAGAATAATGGGCTCTAGTATCAGCCACTGGAACACTGTGTTGTAATGAACTTTAATAATGGCAGCCAAGCAGTATGTGATGTGTTTAATAGCTGATGTCCGATACTTTACATTGCTCAAATTCAGCAAAACAAGTTTTTCCCCTGCAGATGACTTTGGATTATTAACTCGTACATGCCTGCAACTTCTTCCAAAACCCATCTCTTTTTCGAATTCTGCTCTGTAGCTTTCAGGCTTTTACACCAAGCAGGATAAGTGATTCCCTCCCTCCCTTTCTTGGGATATACCAGGCTTCTCTGCAATTGATGCATTGTATCTATAGAGCAGACTGTGTTCCTGTGCAACAAAAAGTAACAACTCTAGTTGGTGTCAGGACATGGCTGACCAGCAAGGAAGACCGTGAGATGGATAAGCAACATATTTCGTAAACTAGTATTTTGGACCTGTAGCTAGATAACGTTAGCAGATGCTGCAGGTTTTTTTTTTTCTCTCTCTTTCCCACCTTCCCGTCTCTGTCCTAGTCTGTCTCAATCTCTTTTATCCTTCATCCATTAGGGGACACTGAAACTTCTGACAGTGGGGTATAGACGGTGGTTGAATAGAGCCTGGCACTTTAAGAATCTAAAAAACAGAAATTTGGTTGCGCTTATCAATCCTTGTAATGGCAGAAAATAACCTCAGAACACCATGAATATATTAAAGATACTTTATATCAGACAAACAAATAAAACACTATGACCTATATATAGAATTAACCATGAAATTAACAATATAGAACAGAATAATTGACAACACCCATGTGGTCAAAGCTATTAATATACGTCGACACAGATATTAAAAAATATATAGGTAAAAATCCACTTGATATACTAGATCCTGGAATGGAAAAATTCCACAAGCATTTTTAGCAATCCTTGCTGTATTTAGTCCTTTATTATATTTAGCTGGTGAAATATTGAATTGGCAATAATATCAAAGTCTCTGTGAATATACCCGTTCATAAAGTGTTTGTGTGCTTAAGTAATACCTGATGTGCAGCGATCTCTTATCTCCAAATATTTAGCAGGGATCTTGTTATAATAAAAACACTCCGCTGGCTGTGCTTCTTATAATTATCCCAAAGAGGAGTTATTCCAACTGAATGGATACTCAGTCTCTCCCAATAATGAAGCAGGAGATTTCCCCGACTTACTGTATACCGCAGCGTGCCTGTGAGGTGGATCCTGGTTCAGCGGCACCATAGGAATCCGGGCTAGATGTTAGCCTTTTAATGTACCTCTGCACGCCAAGGAGATGATCACTTGGGGTAAAAAAGCCAATTTTTCGGTTGTAATCCCTGTCTCCAGGGCAGGGCCGTAGCTAGGGTAGTGCAGCTGGTTCCATCGCACGGCACCACAGGGCAGGGGGCGCTGTTTGGGCCTATCAAATTTCTGTTTGTTATCATTCTTGCTTGTAGCTTCCTCTTCATCCCCAGCATCTCCTGGCCTCTCCTACCTCTTCCCTGGCCCTTCCCCATGAAGCCAAGGCCCTTTTCTAGGTGCATTATGTCCCTTTGAAAAATCAGGGGGGCGTCAATGCTCTTTCTGGCACAGGCATCAAAAAGTCTAGTTATGACTCTGCTCCAAGGTATCAAGTGTTCTTTCAGAGAGTCGACCTTGGTAAGTTAATTGTAAATGAACCAGGTAACTGACGCGTTTCGCTCCGCCCAGAAGCTTTCTGAAAGGATCTAAAAGTGTGAATGGCTCCTCCCCCTCTATGCCCCATCAGCCCCAATTTTAGAAATGTGTCTGAGAAGAGCAGGTGCACATGGGGCTATCTCCAGCCCCTTTTTTAACAGTATTTTATATTATTTAGTATTTTTTTTTTCCTTTATCATCCATCTGGGGGTTGCCATTACTCTCCGTTATGTCTAGTGAAGTGTGGAGTCGGACACTAGCTTAATTGAAACTGGCTCCCACCCCCTATATAACCCTTCCCCATTCACCCTAAGCTCAGTTTTGTTTTTAGTGCCTTTGGAGTAAGGCACTGGCTAGATAGGTCCTAGCTTTTTAGCTAGGGCTTATTTATTTATTGTAATGTTTGATTTGGGTGCTTAGTTTCTGGCAAACAGGTAACAAGCACTAACAAAGTGGGAGTAAGTTTAGAGATTTGTATGAATCCTGTTCCCACTCTAAAGACTACCCTTCAGAGAGACACCAAGCTACAAGGTCCCTGGGTCTCTCCCTCAATGCTAGACATACATCTGATGGGGCCGCAGTCAAGAAGAAGGTGAATTTACATAATGTATAATACCTGGATCGCCTATGTATAGCCATGATCAAAAGTTTTGAGAATGACGCTAGTATTGGTTTTCACAAAGTCTGCTGCTTCAGTTTTTATGATCGCAATTTGCATATACTCCAGAATGTCATGAAGAGTGATCAGATGAATTGCAATTAATTGCAAAGTCCCTATTTGACATGACAATGAACTTAAATCCAAAAACAACATTTCCACTGCATTTCAGCACTGTCACAAAAGGACCAGCTGACATCATGTCTGTGATTCTCTCATTAACACAGGTGAGAGTGTTGACGAGGACAAGACTGGAGATCACTCTGTCATGCTGATTGAGTTAGAATAACAGACTGGAAGCTTTAAAAGGAGGGTGGAGCTTGAAATTATTGTTCTTCCTCTGTTAACCATGGTTACCTGTAAGGGAACAAGTACAGTCATCATTGCTTTGCACAAAAAGGGCTTAACAGGTAAGGATATTGCTGCTAGTGAGATTGCACCTAAATCAACCATTTATCGGATCATCAAGAATATCAAGGAGAGCGGTTCAATAGTTGTGAAGAAACCCAAGAAATGCCCAGCAAGCGCCAGGACCGTCTTCTTAAGTTGATTCAGCTTCGGGATCGGGGCGCCACCAGTGCAGAGCTTGCTCAGGAATGGCAGCAGGCAGGTGTGAGTGCATCTTCATGAACAATGAGGCAAAGCCTTTTGGAGGATTGGCTGTTGTCAAGAAGGGCAGCAAAGAAGCCACTTCTATCCAGGAAAAACATCAGGGACAAACTAATTTTCTGCAAAAAGTACAGGGATTGGACTGTTGAGGACTGGGGTAAAGTTATTTTCTCTGATGAATCCCCATTCACATTGTTTGGGGCATCTGGAAAAACGCTTGTCCCGAGAAGGAAAGGTGAGCGCTACCATCAGTTCTGTGTCATGCCAGCAGTAAAGCATCCTGAGACCATTCATGTGTGGGGTTGCTTCTCGGCCAAGGGAGTGGGCTCACTCACAATTTTGTTTAAGAACACAGCCATGAATAAAGAGCAACTTCTCCCAACCATCCAAGAACAGTTTGGTGACGAACAATGAACTTTTCCAGCATGATGGCACACCTTGCCATAAGGCAAAAGAGATAACTATTATCCTAATGCTCTTATTGTAATGCACTAGATAATGCCAAATAGACATTTTTCCAATCTGTTATCTCTGCCCAAGCCTCTAACCCCAAGCGACTTTTTAATACATTTAAATCACTTCTTACCCCTCTGTCACCCAACCCACCTGCTACTATCAGTGCACAAGATCTTGCTTCCTATTTCAAGAACAAGATTGATAATATCCTAAATGAAATGGTAATCACTTCCTCAGCCAGGGTCTTGTTCAATTCCCAACCTGAACCCTGTGGCATGTTCTCATCATTTGACCCCACTAATGAAGATGAAGTGGCTACACTCTTCTCATCCTCCTACTCTACTACCTGTCCTCTTGATCCTATACCCTCACAAATCAGTAAACCTCTGTCTCCTCTGCTCATTCCACACTTAACTAAAATCTGTAATCTCTCTTTCTCTGCTGGTATCTTTCCATCACTGTTCAAGCATGCAGAGATCATTCCCATTTTTAAAAAACGAAATTCTGACCCTATCTCCCAGCTACCTTGCCCCTCCAAGCTACTGGAGAGACTTGCCTACACTCGCCTCACACACTTTCTTAACACCCACGACTTATTGGATCCACTTCAGTCAGGCTTTCGTTCCCAACACTCTACTGAGACGGCACTGACTAAGGTAGTAAATGATCTCGTCACCGCCAAGGCTAAAGGCCATTATTCACTTCTAATTCTTCTAGATCTCTCTGCTGCCTTTGACATAGTTGACCACTCTCTTCTCATACAAACACTACAATTCCTAGGTCTTCAAGACACGGCTTTCTCTTGGTTCTCATCCTACTTCTCTAATTGCTCTTTCACTGTTCGCTTTTCTGATTCTACCTCCACTTCGCTACAACAATCAGTTGGAGTACCACAAGGCTCAGTATTAGGTCATCTGCTTTTCTCAATATATACCACCTCTCTTTTCAAACTAATCAGCTCTTTTGGTTTTCAGTATCATCTGTACACGGACGATACTCAAATTTACCTATTCTCCCCAGATTTGTCACCATCTGTGCTGGTCCGTGTCACTGAATGTCTCTCTGCCATTTCATCTTGGATGTCATCTCGCCACCTCAAACTTAATATATCCAAATTGATATATCCGATACGAGCGCTAATGTATAATAATACTAAATATGTAGATTGTTGTATAGTGGCTAGTGTATTGTTGAGGATACGTGCTTTACACCACCATAAATTAATATATCCAAAACAGAATTTATTATATTTCCACCGGCCAATAGCAGTTACCAAACTGATATCTCTATTATTGTTGACAACTCGACAATCAACCCCACCCCACAAGCTTGCTGCCCAGGGGCGGATTGGGCCACCGGGACAGCGGGATAGTTCCCGCTGGGCCGGCCCCATACACCCCTCTGCCGGGCCGTCTGACACTGCCTTCCGGGCCGGCTAACATCGGCTGCCGGACCAGGCCAATTTCTATGTGTTGGGCCAGCTGCTGTGCTTCCTAGATTTGCGTTCCTAGGGAACGCAAACAGGGAGCTGTCACCTGCTCCGGCTAGCAAGCACTTCATAGTGCCGTTAGCCAGGAGCAGCGCTGCACCGACGCGGCAGTGCAGCATAATGTATGGGGCTGTTGCTCCAGCCAGGGAAGTCACAGTTTGGCTGTGTTAGAAAGGGTGGTCCATTTGGGCACAAGACCACCCCTCAGAAGTGCGGGCAGCGGGAGACGCCAGTTCGGACTCAGGAGCGGGATTGACGGGGGCGGGGTTGTTCCTCGTCCTCAGCTTCTATTCACAGCGGTACTCCAGCACGGTCTGATCGTCTGAACCATGCAGCCGCCGCACTACTGTCACAGACACAGCATGACCTGGTGCTCCAGGTAAGAAGCCCAGGTGTCCTATATGCAAATAGATCACTGCCTGCCTGTCCTGCTGTGAGGAGACTACAAGCCCCAGCACACACTTTGTCAGCTGGATGTGCTGGGACTTGTAGTGCCATCACAGCTGGACAGGCCCTAAAAAACCCGTGATTTTATATATACCATGTGTGTGTGTGTATATAGATATATATATATATATATATATATATATATACACTCTGTGTGTAAATATATTTATATATATTCTGTGTGTGTATATATATGTTTATATACTGTGTGTGTGTGTGTGTGTATATATATATATATATATATATATATATATATATATATACACTGTGTGTGTATATATATTTATATACTGGGTGTGTATGTATATGTATGTGTATGTGTATATATATATATATATATATATATATATACATATATATACTCAGTGTGTGTATATATATTTATATATTTATGTATATATATTTATACTGTGTGTGTGTATATATATATACACTGTGTATGTATGTGTGTGTATGTATATATATATATATATATATATATATAAAACATGCAAGCAGGTAGCTGGCACTCCTCCACTGTCAGTAAATGCCTGGGTGCCCTCAGGATAAGTGTATATGGACAGTAGAAACCTGCGGCACTCACAGGTCTTGGTAACTCACAAAAAAATGCAGGTGACACTACACCAGTAATCCCTCTTTGTCAAAGTGGTGTAGTGTCACCTGCATTTTTTTTGTTAGTTACCAAGACCTATGAGTGCCGCAGCTTTCTACTATCTATGTCATATAAATATAATTAAAGTTTAATGATTTTAAATAAATTCCTCTTACTATGAATTTGTACACCTTGCTTTTAGTCTGCTTTAGTTACACACACACGCACATACAGTATATATCATGCCAGTACTCTACACTTTAATGGTACCTGTCCACATGCCCTCCCTCCTTCTAGATGCTCTCTTTCTCTATACATACATACTCCCACTCAGTGTCCGTGCCCTCACTCTCCCTGTAACTCACCCTCAGTGTCCGTGCCCTCACCCTCCCTGTAACTCACAATGTGCGTCCTTAGCCTGCTCGTCACCTTACTCTCAATATTCCTGTTACTCATACTCACTGTCACTTACTCTGACCGTCATTGTCCTGTCACTCAGTCATATTCACCTATGTATCACTCACACTGACCCTCAATGTCCCTACACTCATCAATTACAGTCTTGCCAGTCACACTATCACTCAAGCCAAGTACAGTACCACACAAACAACCACAATGTTACCGTCACACACTCACCCTAAAGGTGGTTATCCACTTGCCGACAATGAAGGACTTTCGGGGGCTGTAAGGTTATTGTTCAGTCGTTCATTATATTGTGCAGTGGCTATTGTGCCTACACACTATCGTTAGTTTGACCGTCATGTTCGGGCGATGAGCGATGCCAACAACGACCAGCGGGAGCGCGCTTCGCTGGTCGTTTCCGGCATATCCACTACACGATTAATGAACAACTGAATGATAACAAAGTCGTTATCATTCAATCGTCCATTTATATCGGCAAGTGGATCCTGGGCTTAACACTCACACTACTTAACACAATCACCATCAATGTTCTCCATCACAAAAAATTAGCAGGAAAGAATGTCAGAACGGAAACAGACACTGACAGAGGGGAGGAGAGCGAGAGGGGGAAAGTGGAAGATGGGAGGGAAGAGAGAGACAAAGTAATGGGATGAGGGAGAATATTAGAGCAAAAAGGGAAATTGTGGAGGGAGAAAAGAGATATGGGGAAAAGACAGAGCGGAAAGTGAGAGATAAAATAAGAAGGGGGAAGAGGGGAGGAAAAATGGGGCAGGAGAGAGAGTAGGAAAAAATAAATTCCGGCAGCACTGGGGAAAGCAATAGTTAAAAAAAATAAAAAGAAAGCTAGGCAACGCTGGCCATTACATTTAGATTGTGTGTGTATATGAATGTTTTTAAAATGTTAATTTTTTTGTGGATGTTTTTTGCTTTAATGTGTATTTTGGGAAGAGTGTATTAGCTGTATCCACACTAAATTTTCACACACACACACACACACACACGATTCACACTGGGGTCTATGTAAAAAGCAAAGTGAAAGCGTCATAAAAACATATTTTGGCGTCCAACTCAGAATCAGGCCTAGTGAGGAGGGATCCCGTCCCCTCAACAGACCCCACCCCCATTAGGGCTGCTTCCATAAATTTCCCGGGCTGGTTTTCCATCCCAATCCGCCCCTGTTGCTGCCTAGGTGTCATCCTTGACTCCTGAATGTGGGGAACAAAAGATAGTTCAATCTGTCTAAATCCTGTTGCATCTAAAAAACATAGCCAAAATTCGACCATATTTTACGCAAGACACTGCAAAAACTCTAATACACGCACTCATTATTTCCCGCATTGACTATTGCAATAGTCTCCTTACTGGTCTTCCCAAAAACAGGCTCTCCCCACTACAATCCATTTTGAATGCAGCTGCGAGGTTGATCTTTCTCACCAATTGTTCAGTGTCTGCTGATCCACTCTGTCAGTCCCTCCATTGGCTGCTGGTCTTCTACCGTATTCAATTTAAAATACTTACACTCACACACAAAGCTATTAACCAAACCACACCAACATACATCTCTTCACTTATCTCAAAATATCTTCCAACCTGACATCTCCGCTCTGCACAAGATCTGCGTCTCTCTTCCCCGCTCATTACTTATTCCCATGCACGGTTACAGGACTTTTTTTGGGCTGCACCCACCCTGTGGAATGCTCTCCCACACACAATAAGACTTTCCACTAGTTTCCAAACATTAAAGCGTTCTCTGAAAACTCACCTCTTCAGTTAAGATTGTCAGATTCCAGGACCACCCACCTAACCTTTTATAGCTCCCTATCTAACGCTCTTCTTATAGTAAACACCCATCACATCTTCTCTTCCTTCAATTTAACATCATCCTAACCCTAGGCCAAATTTCCAGTGTGATTGGATTATACAGCCCACCAAGAACATCTGCAATCGGGCTGGACCAATTTGCAATATGTAGCCCCTAACCTTGTGTAGATTGTAAGCTTGCGAGCAGGGCCCTCTTACCCTTATGTATGTCTTTTATGTAGGTATGTCTTTTACAACCCAGTATAATGTTAATTCAAATTGTAAAGCGCGACAGAATTTGCTGCGCTATAGGAAAAACTGTTAATAAATAAATAAAATAACTAAGTGGTTCGGTGAACAAAATATAAAAATTTTGGGTTCATGGCCAGGAAACTCCCCAGACCTTAATCCCATTGAGAACTTGTGGTCAATCCTCAAGAGGCGGATGGGCAAACAAAAACCTACAAAATCTGACAAACTCCAAGCATGGATTAGGCAAGAATGGGCGGCCATCAGTCAGTATGTGACCAGAAGTTGATTCACAGCACGCCAGGGCGAATTGCAGAGGTCTTGAAGAAGAAGGGTCAACACTGCAAATATTGACTCTGCATAAACTTAATGTAATTGTTAATAAAAGTCTTTGACACTTATGAAATACTTGTAATTTTACTTCAGTATACCACAGTAACATCTGACAAAAAGGTCTAAAAAAACTGGAGCAGCAAACTTTGTGAAAAGCAATACTTGTGTCATTCTCAAAACTTTTTGGCCATGGCTGTATACTGCCTCCCGCCACAGTGCTTTTGAGCTGATTGGCCGGGGTTGTTTAACGTACTCACAGCTGCATACATCCCAACATGACCCTCTCCAGGAGGGACGCAGTGCTCTGGTCCTGGACTTCCCTGGTAAGAGGTGGGGCTGCAGCGCAGTTCAAAATTCAAAGAGGGGAGCCACACCAACTGTCATTTCATACGCTGCCAAACATCACTGGCTGGGACTCACTGGCAGTTGGTGTGACTCCCCTATTTGAATTTTGGACTGTCCTGCAGCCCCACCTCTGGAGCCGCCACCAATCATAAATTACCAGGGAAGTCCAGGACCAGCGCATTGTGTCCCTCCTGGAGAGGGTCATGTTGGGAGGTATGCAGCTGTAGAACCGGCATGACTCACACCTCCCCAAGAGTTCAGCTTCAAAAAGAAATTGCAGAAGCAGCAACATGCTGCTAGCTTTTCTTTTTTAGTTGAGTCTATTTATGAAAAAAAAAATACAAGAAACAAAATCCCCACCCCCCCCACCCCCAATAAACCTTTAAAAAAAATAAATAAAAACATTTGTAGTATAAAGCCATTGTCCTATAAACCCATAAAAATAGAATCATATCCAGTATATGACAACTGTTGTCAAGTAAGAGCTGCAAAGGGAAACATCTTCTAGAAACAGTATGCACCAAGAAAGTAGGTCATTCCTGGCTCTCCTCACCCAAAACCCACACCTGCAGATAAACTAACTGAGAGGCCAAATAATAAAGGCGGAAATTCGGCAGTGCCAGGCCACCCAACACTCATGGCCTACATAGATTCTTTAGTTTAAATCAAGATTGTTTATTTGCTCAGACAGCTATCAGTCGAAAAATACGAGGAGAAATATAAACGGGCCTGCTGAAAAAAATACAAAAATTTTGGGAGAACTATAATTTTAACCAACCCAACCTGTAACGGTCAAGGGAAGTTTATTCCAAATGTGCAGCTTAGATTTCAAGAAGTCAACTTGTGGCTGGACATTAACAGGGCAATTCAATTTGGAGCGAAAAGTCAGTTTTTGCGATAATTTCGCACCGATGACGTCATTTTCGCTGGTTTTGGTTTTACCCCGTATTCAATTTCAAAGACTTTGATGTTAGAAAAGTCTTTGAAAAAAAAAAACGGGGATAACTTTTCACCACTGAATAGGTGGCGAAAAAAAAAGTGCAGAATTGGGGTTTAGGGGTGCAGGCTTAAAAAATATAGCCTGCATCCCTGGGAATGTCATTTTTAAATAAACTGTGAAAAAAAGTAAAAAAAAAAAATAGAGACACCCCCAAATTTTTTTTGAAAATTTGGGGTGAAAAAAAAAAATGGGAAAAAATTGTTTAAAAATAGGGAAATAGGTTCAGGGCTATTCTGCAAGTATGCGGCAGGTGTATTCTAGAATAGGCAATTAGTGGCAGGTGCATATTTGCATTATTTTTAAATAAAGACTTTAGGGACTTAAAAATATGCTAGTACCCTTTTTCATGTACCCCAAATTTGATGGGACCACTTAAAAAAACGAAAAAAAAAAAACGAAGTGCTCTTCTGCATCACTTCTTCAATGTCGGAAAAAAAACAGCTGCAGCCGCTATTTAAAACCCCGACGTTCATTTGCAGGCTAAAACGGGGGTACCCATAGTGATCCCCCATGTTTTTACAGTTTTAGGGGGGTCCTACAATTTATTCCAGGTAAATTTCATTTTTATTCGCCGATCCTACTTCGCCGGGTCCCGTTTTCGTAGCTTTCAAATTGAATACGGGGATAAATCCGGCGTGCGCCCCGATACTTTATCCCAGGAAAATCTCCGATGTGGAGCGAAAAGTCCAGCATGGACTTTTCGCTCCCATATTGAATACCCCTGTAAGTGGGATAAAGTCCAACACCATCACTGCCCCGTCATCTACCGAGTCCGCCAGCTGCAAAATCGAATACAATCCTAAGATTCTGTGAGGTAGATTTCCCTGGTATAAAACCCGTCTGGTCGGGATGTACATCCCGACCAATCACCCTATTAAGCCTAAGTGCAAGCATCTTCGCTAATATTTATAAGAGCCAGGATCAAAAGGATCTTTGACAGGTTTTGGGATCATAGTAATAATGGCCTCTGACATTCATTAAAAAGTTCAAGGAGTCTAGGGAAAAAGAAAAGGGCATGCTTCTTCTAAAGCTCAATAGGAATCCCGTCCACCCCTAGGGCCTTAACCCCCGGAAATGAAGAAATGGCCACCTCTATTTCCTCTATAGTAAATGGAGAATCAAGGAATGCACTACTGTCCAGGGAAATGGATGGGAAGGATATAAGTTCCAAATATTCAAGTAACACTTCTAAAGTATAGTGAGCCTGGGAACAGTAAAGACTAGCAAATTTACACCAAGCTTTGGAAAATTCCACCCATGGTGGATGCTCCTATTGCTAGGTTGGTTAGGAATACTGTTATTCCCACAACACAGTCTGTAACTCCTAAATATCCTATGGATTGGAAAAGTTAGACTACTAAAATCTTTATTAACTTTGTCAGGAATGTCGCTGCGTCCAACTTTGACCAGCGCCTGGGCGATAAAGGCTATC
Organism: Taudactylus pleione; assembly: GCA_031769625.1. Classification (NCBI taxonomy): domain Eukaryota; kingdom Metazoa; phylum Chordata; class Amphibia; order Anura; family Myobatrachidae; genus Taudactylus; species Taudactylus pleione. Next base: position 1,705,525 of record JAUIMM010000944.1, on the reverse strand, counting down.
AGTCCCTGGATGAATCAGATGATTACTTGTTTTCAATCAGGGGATTTGTCTGACGCTAGTTCCTTAGCTGATCAGATTTTGGAAGCTCTAATCTGTTCCAAGAAGAGGTGAAGCTTTGATAGATACTATTCAGGTTCAGTCACATTTCGGCATTGGTCACAGGAGGAAAGAGTCTGTATCTTCCTAGAACTACGGATGAGATGTAATGCGGCTAATACAGCTTGTGTAGCCGGTGGTATTGACGCAGCTGGTATAGCTGGTATATCTGATGAGGAATTGATGCGGCTTGTGCCGCTATCTGGTATAGCTGGAGGAATTGATGCACCTTGTACAGCCGGTGGTATTGATGCAGTTGGTATAGCTGGAGGAATTGATGTGGCTTGTGCAGCCGGTGATATTGATGCAACCTTGTGGAGACCGTGGTGCGGCTAATACAGCCGGAGGAATTGATGGTGGAAGAACAACAACGCTGAGGAGGTATCTTGCCACAGAAACCGGAAAGGCATGTACAGAAACGCTATAGCCGGCAAGGCTGTGAGGATGCAGGCATTAAAGAGGTGACGCACCAATCAGATCAATGGAGAATCGTTTTGTGCACCCAGCGATGAGCGATGTCATCCGGCGTGCAGATCGCCTAGCAACCAATGGAGCAGTACTCACGGCAGGTGGAAGTGGTAGGAACAATCATTGACATGTTGGAAAGTGACAAACCGCACCGGCTATTTGTAACAACACCATAGTTATCAAGGATGCCTACCTCCATCAGCATCTTTAGACCATCAGCATTTTCAGTTTCAGGCCCTACCTTTCGGTTTGGCCACCGCTTCCAGAGTTTTTACAAAGGTTATGGCACACATGATCTCCCTGCTCAGGAGTGGGGGAGATGAACGTGTTAGCCTATCTGGACAATTTGTTGCTAAAGGCACCTTCAAAGGTCCTATTGCAACAACATCTTCAGATCACCTTAGACATGCTCCAGAGATTCGGCTGGCTCATCAATTTTCCTAAGTCAAATTTAATTCATCTCAGAGGGCGGTATTTGGGCCTTCTCTTTGATACTCTGTGTCACAGAGGCTTTCTTCCGCAGGCAAATATTCAGGATCTGCAATCCAGAATAAGGACCATATTACAGATATCTCATATCTCGGTTCTCAGGGCTATGCAGATACTGGGGAAAATGGTGGCTTCATTCGAAGCTGTTACTTTTGCCAGATTTCACCCCAACCACTACAAAATCAATTGCTTCAGCGATGGGTAAAACCAGACCCTTGATTAAACAGGTTAGATGTTCAGATTATCACTACAAACCTGGCAGTCTCTCCGGTGGTGGCTACAGGATGCAAATCTGAACAGGGGTTGTTAATTGTCACCATAGACACCAGCCTAACAGGCTGGGGGGCGGTGGTTCTAGACAGACATAGGGTCTTTGGTCTGTCCAGGAAACCGCTCTTTCCATCAGTATATTGGAATTAAGGGCAATTGGATATGCATTCATTCAGACTTAATGCTATCTAAAGAATTTACCAGCGCGAATCCAATCAGACAATGCTACAGCAGTTGCTTACATAACAAGCAGGGTGGCACACGCAGCTAGAAATGAGGGAGGTTTCTCACATCCTTCATTGACCAGAAAATTGAGTTCCAACTATTTCAGCAGTTTACATTCCAGGGGTGGACAACCTGGAGGTGGACTTATTCAATCGCAACAGTCTGCATCCAGGGGAATGAAAATTACACCAGGAGGTGTTTGCAGAAATAGTTGCCAGATGGGGATCTCCAGACACAGATGTAATGGCTTCCCGTCTAAACTAGAAACTCCAAGGTACGGATCTCGTTCCCGGGATCTTCAGGTATCCCTGGTGGATGCCATGACAGCACTTTGGGTGTTTCAGCTGGGATACATCTTTCCTCCTCTGGTAATGTTACCTAAGGTAATTTAGCAGATTCATTATTTGTGGCACGACCGGTCATTCTGTTGGCTCCAGGCTGACTGCGCCGTCTTTGGTACGCAGTTCTTCGGAACATGTTGGCAGACGCTTTGTGTCGTCTGCCCCTGCACCCAGATCGGTTACTTAAGGGTCCATACTGTCACCCCGAGTTGCCTCGCTTGGCTTTGACTGCATGGTTCTTGAATCCAATATTTTGAGAGCGAAAGGGTTTCCAGAGTCTGTGGTGAAAACCATGATACAGGCTCACGAACCAGTTACTTCCCAGATTTATCATCAGACCTGGAATAAATATATATAATTTCTTGGTGTGAACAAAACAAGTTCAAACCTGAAAGGTTCAGAGTGTCTCGCCTCTTGTCTTTTTTACAAGAGGGGTTGGTTAAGGGTTTGAGATTGTTCTCTCTTAAAGGACAAATTTCGGCTCTATCAATCGTGTCTCAGAGGAAACTGGCCATCCTTCCAGAAGTTCAGACCTTCTTGCAGGGGGTTCTTCGCATACAGCCTCCTTATGTCCCACCGGTTATGCCTTGGGACTTGAATTTAGTTTCCATTTGAGTCTTTGGAATCTGTAGTATTACGATATCTCACTCTGAAGGGTATCTGAATTAGTGGCTCTTTCTTGTAAAGCTAAGTTTTCATGAGGATAGGGTGGTGTTATGCACTAAACCTTCCTTTCTGCCAAAGGTGGTATCTGCTTTCCACATTAACCAAGATATTTTCCTTCTGGCTTTTCAACAGAAATCAGTGGCTAGTGTACAGTAGGTTCTTCCTTAGCACTGTTGGATGTGGTACGTGCGTTAAGACTTAACTTGGACCACACTGCACCAAAAAGAGACTGGCCTGCCTCAAAAGGATTCATCCGTAGATGGGTCACTTCTGCCATCCGACAGGCATATTGTCCTCGAATGTGACTGTTCCGGCCTCAATTCGGTCTCATTCGACTCATGCTGTTGGGGCCTCTTGGGCTGTATGGCATGGTGCCTCAGTTCAGCAGCTCTGCAGAGCAGCTAAGCTGTCATCCGTACACATACATTTGGTGCAAAGGATGCCACTGTTGGGCGGAAATTTTTGAGTGGTCGATTACACGCCCCCCCCTTAATTGGCTTGCTTTGGTATATCACCCAGAGTAATGGCATCTCCCAGATGGATGATAAAGGAAATACGATTTTTACTTACTGTAAAATCTCTTCCTTGGAGTTCATCTGGGGAATGCAGCAAACCCTCCCTTGTTTGATTTCATACTAAGATACCTTTTTGGTTTCTGGTTTTTCAGTCCCTTTCGTGGGTCTCCTCTGGCTTTGTTAAACATAGTCTGAGCTTAGGGTGGAAGGGGAGGGGTTATATAGGGGGTGGGAGCCAGTTTAAATTAAGCTAGTGTCCGCCTCCACACCTCACTATGCATAACCCAGAGTAATGTCATCCCCCAGATGGACTCCAAGGAAGAGATTTTACGATGAGAAAAAAATCGTATTTACTTCACCTTGAGGATGGGCAGACTGTAGCTGTCACAGTCTGCCTGCAACGAGGCAGCCTGTGTCCATTCACCCTATGGAAGGGGCCCCTCTTCTAAATAGCACTGCTATGAGGGTTTTTTCTAAATGAGTCCACTAACTCAGCTGAACCCACCATAGCTGAAACCGACTGGGTCCCCCGCAGCCCCCCTCCCTGCTCAGCACTCTGGCCACAGCAGCAAGTGGTAAATACACCTCTCCTGATGAGCAGGAGAGGTGTTTATCATGAGCAGGGCAAGTGACAGCGGTGCTCCCGCTCTGTCACTAACAGATGATTCCATAGCGCCGGTGCTATAAACACTGGCGGTGTCTCCCTTGCCCATGGCCAGAGAATCTCCCCGCGGGCGCGCTCTGCAATGCAGTTCGTAGCGCGGCACTCGCTTATTACACTGCTGCGCCGAGTGCATACAGCTGCTAGCAAGCCCGGCTGTTTGTATTTACACTGCCGCATCGGTGTCCTATGTGAGAGGCAGGGGGGATAATTGGGCGCTCTCCTTGGGAGCTCTTTCAATGGCTCCGATTGCTTCTCCGGCGCTGGTGTTAATTGGGGCTGTAGTATGTAGGACTCCGGCTAATGTCTTAGCCGGAGCCATGTTCGGGGGTAAGGGACGGAGATTAATAGCGGCGGCTGTAGTCTCCCACTGAGAGCTATGCGCCGCCGCTGCCTCCTCTGCTAAGTTTGGGCGTGCTGTTCACAAGGAGCGGTGCCATCTTGATATCAGCAGCAGTCCCAGTGCTCCCTCTCCCCAGACAACATTTTCTCAAGCAAGCACTCCAAACTTTTTCTTATTCTCAGAAACTGACAGAGCCAGTTCCAGAAGCCTACACAGGGGGTCTGAGAGTTCTTACATTGGGGGTAGCATTATTATTGCTAGATTCTGCTCCTCCCTCTCTATTGCTCTGTCTGCTTCAATGTTGCTTTGTTTGCTTCAGATCTTTATCTGCATCAGCTGTGTGTGTGGGTGTTTTGTGAGCTTGTTATGATGTCTTCTAAGGCTACAGGCAAGACTGCTTCACAGAAACTGTTTGTAGGTGCAAGAAGAGGTTTACCCATGCTCGCTCTGAGGGATCATCCCTGTGTGAGGTTTGCGAAGCAGAGAGTGCTAACGCAGCTCAGACTGTCATGCCCTCCTTAATAAATAATTTGGCTGGGGTCATGGCAGATCTTATGTCTGCATTAGCCGCTTCTCGTCGTGAATGGGAGGCTGCCAGGGATGGACCTAGCACATCTGACTATTATTTTCTAGCTGCAAAACCAGCATGGGCTCAGGATTTCGCCCGTTCAGTGGATAGCCTAGCCCAGAGGATGGGTTCGGCATCTAAGACTTTAATGCGTTAAAAGCAGGTTTAAGCAGTAACACTGTCAACAGTCATATAGAGGGATAGAGACACCTATTGTAGAGGCTCTCTGTTCTAGCGCATCCCTAATGCTCATATAAGTTCAGTGACACCTGGTTGTTTGCTGTCACCGGCATCCCGGTCAGCAAGGGGGACAGGGTGTCTTTTATTCGGAACAGTGGCTAAATGTCCAGTGGATGTGGACAGAGCACGGTCTGCTGTCCTGCAAATGCCCGGCATCATCCGTCAAACGGCTCCAGTAACACTTCCTGGTCCAGCGATCAGCTGACGCTTTTCTCGGCCAATCAGGAAGGCCGTTTTATCAGGTCCTTTTATTGTTCATTGCTTCAGTTATACATTACTTTGTCCTGCCATTCCGCCTACTAGATTTTCCATGAAGATCGGGTGGAGCTTCGTACGCAACCTTTTTTTTTGCCTAAAGTGGTCTCAGCATTTCACATAAATCAGTCGATTGTGGTTCCGGCCTATTCGATTCGTCTGGAGCTTCTTACTACTTGGATGTGGTACGGGCTCTTCAAGTCTGTCTGGCCCGCATTGAGAGGTTACTTAAATCAGGTGCTCTGTTCATCCTTTATGATGCTACTCGAGGGGGCTGGCCTGCATCAAAACAGACCTTGGCTAGATGGATTTGTCTGACTATTCGGCAGGTTTATGTTGCCTCTACCAGACCTCCGCCTGTGTCCATCTCCGCACATTGTGGGTACTTTTTGGGTGGCATGTAGAGGTGCTTCGGCTTCTCAGCTTTGCTGTGCTGCTATGTGGTCTTCTCTGCATTCGTTTGTTCGGTTTTATCGTTTCGACACTTTTGTGACCTTGACTTCAAATTTTGGTCGCAGGGTGTTGCAGGTGGTTCAGCACTCTTTCCCCTGGGATGGTAGCTTTGGGACATCCCCACTGTCAGAAACTCCAGTGTCCCCTAGTGAAGGAGAAAACGGAATTTTGGTACTTACTGTTAAATCCATTTCTCCGATGGTAAGCAGAACATCATCTTCCGGCTCTGTAAGCAATTTTCATCATCTGGGTGCAAAATTGGGAGGCAGACTTTCTAAGCCGCAGAATGTGACCTTAAACCCAGACAGCTTTCAGCTACTGGTTCTCTCCTTGGGTCTGCTAGTCATCGACATGATAGCATCTTGTCACAGCCAATTACCGATTTATACTGCTCGCGTACCATGGATCCGGGAGCTCATCTTTTAGACGCCCTGTCAGTTCACTGGACCTTCCCACTCATGTACATCTTCCCTCCAATCTTGTAACATTCATTTTGAGATCTAGGGGCTTCTCACGGTCAGTCGTCCGCACCATGGTTAAGGTCTGGAAACCTTCCTCGGCCAGGATTTATCATTAGAGTTTGGAAGACATATTTTGAGTGGTGTTCGGCTCTAGACTTCAACCCCAGATCCTTTTACTTTTCGCAAGTCCTGGCTTGCTTACAGGCTGGATTGGATTTGGTCCTCCGCCTTTCCTCATTAAAGGTAAAGGTTTCTGCTCTTTCTGTTCTCCTCCAGTGGCAGATTGAGCTGTTGCCTGACCCACAGAATTTTCTGCAGGGCGTCTTTCGTTTATCCATACAGTGGCTCTGGAACTCAATTTTGGTTCTTCAGACTCCTCAATCATCATCTTTTCTCCTTCATGCACCAGGGGGACACTATAGATAAAGATACTGGATTATAGGCGGGTTGTTGAGTGGAGCTGACACTTTAAATGTAGAAGTGTGAGTGACTCCTCCCCCTCTATCTCCCAGAAGCCACAGTTTTACAAATGTGCCCGAGGGAGCCGGTCAATTGGGGCTGAGCTCAGCTCACACACAGTATTTTTTATTTTATTTTCCTTTTATTTAAATTTTTAGCTTCCCACATAGCCATGAGAACAGGCTGACAGACAGCTGCATCTGTCAGTCTGCTACATGGAGGCATCAGGGGGACCCACCGCCATTAATAGAGAGTGATTGTCCGGGTTACAGGCACCATGACGCTAGCTCAGGGAGGGACATGCCGCAGCCTATTAGAGGCCACCGCAGGACCTGATGCCAGCAGCTGCGGGCATCAGGGACTGAGATAAAGAGATCCTGCGGTTTCCCCCCCCCCCTTACTGTGCCCCCCTCAAGTTACATCGCTTATAGTAGTTAGGCGGCGCTTGTCTGCTTCTGGGATATCAGTAGCAGTGCTGCTGGTAGATAGACAGCATTAGCTGCCACTCGGAAGGGAAGAGTATCGGCATTGTAGTCGGCACTGTTGCGGTGAAGAATTAGCCGGCGGGAGGGCAGGGGTTGGAGCCGTAGCGCTGGATTCAGCACACATTAGCAGTGTTTCAGACACCAAGGCAGCAACCTCATTGGCTCTCTCCAGCATGGGGGGGGGGCTGAAGAGACAAGACAGCCCATCGGCCTTCTCATCTGCACCATTTTACACAGGCGCTCAGTGCAGACTTATGCAGATAACGCAGACTGCTGCACTCCGCAGATCCAGACTCCTACTCAGAACTCCAGTGGTGATTCGTCCCCGTTAAAGAGGTCGTGAGAGCACTGGGGTGTTCTCTGGGCTGCTGAGTGAGGGGGATCTGCATTAGGGAGGAAGATAATGACTCTTCTTCCTCTGTACCCAATTGTTCCTCTCTATATCTGTGAGTGAGGTACCTCTGTTACTGTCTGGGTATGTGTTCTAACATCATGACAGGTAAAGGGGCAGCTGCTAAAGCTTCGCAAAAGGTGTTTGCTTGTTCTAAATGTAATACAAAACTATCTCAGGTGCGCTCTTATGGAGCGGCCCTATGTGATTAATTTGTCTCAGGGGCACCAGTGGTAGCGGGACCCTCTTCAGATTCAGCCCCTATGCCACCTTGGTTATCAACCTGGGCAGGCGTTATGTCGGATCTATCCTCGGAACTAGCTGCGGCACGCAGAGACAGAGGATTGGCTAGGACCCTAGTTCCGGTTCCGCAGAGACAGAGCCAGGTTGAGTGAGAGACTTAGCCCGTTCTGTGGAGGGCTTGGCTCAGTTCATGGGTACTTCTGCTTCCTCTTATAGGGTCAGTGTGTCCACTCGACCATCTAAGAAGAGGCTTCTCCCAGCGGTCCTCCAGTTGGGCGACTGGCATGGAGCCTCTTTCACAAGAGGATAAGAGGGAGTTGGAGTCCTTTTCAAACAACGACGACCTTCACCAACAGGCTTCTGATTCGGGTGTCCATGGAGTGGAGGCCCTCATCCTAGCGGTCTGTCATATTTGAAGATCCCGGACGAGGAGTCCATGGTATCTCCAGATGTACTGTGTCCTTATTTAGAACGAAACAGCAATTTTCTTTCCTTTTTCACAGGAATTAAATGCACAATTGTCTACTATTTGGCAGCATCCTGACAAGAAATTTCAGATGCCCAAGCGGTTTTTGTCTATTTACCCTTTTCCTAAATCGGTCATTGAATAATGGGAAGCTCCTCCTCCAGTCGATCCGTCAGTCTCGCGGCTCTCCAAGAAGACCACGTTACTGGGTCCTGCAGCTACAGCCCATTAGGACAGTTCCGACCGTAAGTTGGAAACCTCCTTAAAATCCATCTCTTAGGTAGCAAGGATGTTGCTCAGACCAGCTTTGGTTGGGCGAGTGGGTCAACAAAGCTGTTGAAAGGTGGGCAATGGAGTTGGTCAGCAGCCTGGAATCAGGAGTGCCAAGATCCACACTTGTTCTCCTAGCCAAACACATTCGTGAGTCTGCCGTATACTTAAAAGATGATTCCATGGACATTGGTCATGTGGGATCTCAGCGTCAGCAATAGCGGCTGGCAGGCGCATGCAGAGTCCAAGAGGGCTGTGGAGGGTCTTCTGTTCACTGGGGATATCCTTTTATGGACCTGAACTGGACAAATGTATCTCCAAGGTTACAGATGGTAAGTTTTTTTTTTTTTTTTCCCTCCACTACCATTCCGCTTAGCTCTCATGCTGATCCTTCCTTTCGCTGTCTTCAGGCCCCTCATTCCTTTCGAAAACCCATAGAGGTAAAGGCAGAGGCCGCCAGCCTGGATCTACCCGCCGTCCGGACCCCAAACCTGCAGACAAATCTGCTGCATGACGGGCTCCAGGCCCACCTCGGAGACTCCAAGGTGGGGGTTCGCCTTTTACGGTTCATGGATGTTTGGTATCAGACCAGTTCATCAATTTGGATCCGCAATCTGGTGTGTCTGGGCTACAAAATAGAATTTGCAGAACCCCCTCCACATTGTTTTTTCATCACGGGTCTTCCCTTCCGGCCAGAAGCAGACTGTGCTTCTGCAGGCAATCCAGAAGCTTGTAGATTTCGAGGTTTTGATGCCTGTCAAGGTTTCTACTCCAATCTCTTTGTAGTACTGAAATTAGACTGCTCTGTCTAGGAATGATCTTGGATATGTCTGCTCTATGATCAGACAAGGCTCCTGCAATTTGTCAACTTGTCCTCCTGGTTCTTAAGCCGAAAAGGATGTCCGCTCACCTATTCATTCATCTTCTGGGAAAGATGGTGGCAGCTTTCGAGGATCTTCAGTTCGGCAGATTTATTTCTTGTCCTTCCCAGTTAAATCTTTTGGCCCAGTGGTCCGGATCACATCTTCATATGCACCGCCTGATCCGGCTGTCTCCACAAGCACGCATCTCCCTTCTCTGGTGGATTCAGTCCGACCACCTTGCAGTGGGTCGTCTGTTCGGCATCTGGGATTGTATCATTCTGACAACGGATGCCAGCCCCAGAGGTTGGGGAGCGATAGTTCGGAACCATCACTTTCAGTGCTGTTGGTCACATGAGGAGTCGAAATTGCCGATCAACGTGCTGGAACTCCGGGCAATTTTCAACGCTCTTCTGGAAGCTGTTTCCCTACTAGACAGTCAGCCAGTTAGAGTCCAATCGGACAACGCAACAGCCATCTCATACATAAATCATCAAAGAGGAATTCGCAGTTGCATGGCCATGCGTGAGGTGAATCACAATCTTTGATGGGCAGAAATCCACGTGGTGGCGATATCAGCAGTGTTCATCCCTGGAGTGGAGAATTGGGAGGCCGACTATCTCAGTTGTCAGGGCCTCCTGAATGGGCTCTTCATCCGGACATTTTCCAACAACTAGTAAGGAGATGGGGAATGCCTGATGTAGATCATGTTCCGGGCTCGTAAGCCAGTCATATTGGCTCATTATCACCGCATCTGGCATTCTTATGTAGCCTGGTGTGAGGACCGGGGGTTTCATACTACTGTTTCCATTTGTCACATATCTTTCTCTTCCTCCAGTTGGGCCTGGACGCAGTTTTGCGCTTCGTTTCCCCGAAGACTCAGGTATAGGCATTGTCTATCTTTTTTTAGCGCCGCCAGACCTTTTTACAAGTGGACCTTCGGATTCCGCCTCCGTTTGTATCGCATACAGCTCCGTGGGATCTTAACTTTGTGCTGACTTTTCTCCAGTCTTCAACGTTTGAACTCTTGGAAGATGTGGATCTTAAACTTCTCTCTTGGAACACAGTCCTATTGACTCTGGCTTCGGCAAGGCGGGTTTCTGAATCTGGAGCGCTCATATTTTTCACAATGACCATGCGGAACTCCGTACTAAGGCGTCTTTCCTACCAAAGGTGCTGTCTGCTTTTACATCAACTGATTTGTGGTTCCGGTGTTGTCGGAGAACTCAGAGACTTCACTTACCTTGGATGTCATACGGGCTCCGGATTTATGTGGCCCGTACCGCGGCCTTATGGAAGTCCGATGCCTTGTTCGTTCTTTATGATGCTTCAAAACGAGGTTGGCCGGCTTCTAAGCAGACGTTGGCCAGATGGATCCGTCTGGCCATTCGACAGGCATATATAATCAGCGATCTGCCTCTGCCGGTCTCTATTTCTGCTCATTCCGCTTGCTCCAAGGGGACCTCTTGGGCTGCTCGTCGGGAAGCTTCTGCTTCCTAGTGGTGCTGTGCGAACACTTGGTCCATACCTTTTGTTCTATTATATCGGTTTGATACCTTTGCGGCCTAGAGTCTAATCTAGGTCGCTGGGTTTTGCAGGTTTCACCCTGGGAAAAAACTTTGGGACGTCCCCAGTGACTTGATGTCCAGTGTCCCCTGGTGGAAGAAGGAGAAAATAGGATTTTGGTACTTACAAGTAAAATCTCTTTTTCCAATTCCACAGGGGACACTGGACGCCCTCCCAGTACTGCTTTACAAGCCACTGTGTTCTGTTTTTTAATTATGTTGAATGCATTACGTTATGTATGTTTTCTATTCTGCTTTGCCAGTCTTGTTGTTTTCCTTCTCAGTTTTGTCTTCCGATTCTGTTCCATCTCCTCAGGCTCAATTTTCTGACTGGGGCTTCTGGGGGATAGAGGGGGAGGAGTCACACTTATAAATTTAAAGTGCCAGCTCCATTCAACCATTCTATAACCCAGTGTATTGATCTCCAGTCTCCCTTGTGGAATCAGAGAAAGGGATTTTACTGGTAAGTACCAAAATCCTATTTTTGAGCCCTTGGACATCATTGACATTCTTTGAAGCCTGTCGCCCTCCTGGTCATCGCATCGGCCCCGAGGATTTCATACTGTGGAGCCTTGTCTTGTTGCTCCCCTTTTCTTATTTTTCACACAGATCGGGCTGTACTTCAGACCCATTTAGGCTACCTTTCTAAGGTGGTATCCAGGTTTCACATCAATCAGGAGATTGTGGTCCCTTTCTTTTCAGATACCGGGGTTTTCACCGGAGGAGGGCTCTCCGGATTTATGTGGACAGGACAATAGACTTCCGTAAGACTGACTCTCTTTGTCCTATATGACTTTAACAAACCGGGCTGGCCGCCTACTACACAAACTTTGGTCAGATGGCTCAGTTTGGCTATCCACCAGACTTATTCTACGGCGGACCGTCCTGCCCTGGCCATGGTGAGGGCTCATTCTACCAGGTCAGTGGGAACTTCTGGGGCAGCTCTCTGTGGCGCCTCTGTGAAGCAGCTTTGTGAAACTGTCACATGGTCTTCTGCCGATGGCTTTATCAAGTTTTATTACTTTTACACCTTCACTTCTGTGGATTGGCCTTTGGGCGAAGGGTTTTTAGCGCAGCTCAGGAGCGTAGCTATTAAGGGGCCTGCTTTGGGACTTTCCATGGTTAAGCCTTTGTCCCCCATGGATGAAAAGAGAAAAGGAGAATTTTGTTCTTAGCTGTAAAATCCTTTTCTTCAAATCCAAGGGGGACACAAGACGCTCTCCCTGAACCCCCCCCCCCTTCATCCCACACACACATTATATTCCAAGAAAAACTATTATATATATTCAATATGGCTTGGCTAGAGACTTCCCTGCGTGAAGAACAAAGGACCTGATTCATAGATTTACAGAACAGCTCAGCTGCTTCGGCATTGTATGCAGTGGCTGTGCTAAAATATTCCATAGACGCCCACTGCCGGCTTCTCTGATCCGCTGCTGTGTCCAAAGGCGCAGCATATAATCAAATGCGTGAACATCGGACATTAAGTAAACCCAGGCAACTCAGGATGTCCGGCAAAATCATGCTGCCGGGGCCATTCAAGCTTCGCCATTAGCTTCAGCTCGCCCCTGTCTTTTTTATAAAGCTCCTCCGTCACTGCCCCTAAACGCCAGCAGCATGTCAACCATGCTGCGGCTTCTGAAGCACGGCAAATGACGTTGCAGGACCGGAACAGCACATGCGCAGACACACAAAAAGACATTGGAGATTTAGGTAAATATTGAATTTATGTAAATCTCTAAACCAGGCCTTATTGAAACTTAATTGAAAAGCTTTGATACCCTTTCTATACAGCTTAAGCAACAAGTTCAAGGTTATTCAAAATCTACTTATGTCTATAACACCCGAATTTTTCTTACTGACCCCCCTATTTCCTACCAGTAACTTGCGGCCAACCCTCATATTATCCATATCCCTTCACTTCTTCTTACCTGGATCTAAGTTGATTAACTTTTGTTTTATTTCTTATATATTTGAAATTTATATTAGCATATGTTATCCTTTTATATGTTTTGCTTTTTGATTGTACCTGTACTGTGTGATAGGATCATTGGTAAAGTGGTCGGTGGCAGGTACATTTGTCCCAGATTCCTGTCTTATGTGTTTTAAACCCCCAGGAGAAAGTCTGCAGTGTAGCAGGCTTGAGTTTCGGCTTTTTGAAAAGCCGGTTTGGGACCTGGGGGTTGTGGGTGAGAGGAGAGGGAGGGCTCCACCCACGGCCACTCCAGGTTTTGGTTCTCGCAGCCTGGTAACAGGCTTGTTAGGGTTTCCACCTGAGAGTGGCCAATATAAGCCTAGTGTGTTGAGGGCTGATTGTCTCACCTGGGAGAGTAGACAGGGAGTTTGCTCAGAGACACTTGAAAACCTAACTGTAAGTGTTGTGCTGTGCCCTTGTTGCTGGTGAGGGCATTAGGCCCTGCCAGGTTCTGGTAGTGAGGGAACTACCTGTGAAGTTAGTGCCCCGACAGGGCTAGGTTTTTTGTTTATGTTTTCTTTATGTTGTTTCTGACATTGTACAATAAAGACTGGCGCCGACCAGCTTGTACTTGCATCCAGTCTGGCGTACTGTTTCCCAGCTGCTGTGTGTGAAAGGAGGGAGTCCTCTACCCAGGAGAGGGACCCCCTAACCTAACTGTGTCACAATTGCTATTTATTGGAATCTAGAACAGATCCAACCTGATGGTTTTCGTACATCGCTGATGGTGGGAGGACTGCGCAAGTGCAGGACCCATTCTGCAAATGTGCAGAATACATGTTGCCGCTGTTTGGGGGCGGGTAGGGGGTGGTGCTGCGCAGCATTCCCTAAAACAGGTGGATTTTCGTCCCTGTTTTCCGAGAGTGCAGAGGCCAGTGTCTGTGTCTACCGACACAGATTTACTGGCTTCGGCAGTGCAGATGACGCAGCCAATCTGAGTATCCTTACTCAGATGGCCGATGCTGCAAACATTGGGACTGATGGTCGCAAAGTTCAGCCGATCCTGTGTCTTTGGATGTAGGCATTGGATACGAGATGCTGGCTGGAGGTGTCTTTTTTTTTTTTTTTTTTTTTTTTTTTTAAATTCACGGTGCCTCCTGCGGCATTAGCGTTATATGCACAGTCGTTGACATCCAAAGACGCAGCTGCTGTCTGCATAACGTTCATTTCTGAAAACAGACTAAAATCAGACTAATAAAGCAACCAAATTAAATTCTATAATTTATAATCAATCTATAATCACTAGTTTTGCCTATCGCATTGACCATAAATAAATTGATTTGGTCCGGGACCACCTAAAGCCGCATACACACTAGACGATTTTTATGGACGATAAACAATATCGTTCAACAATATATTGTTCATATCGTTCAAAGCGTATGCAGTGAACGACCAAGGATGCGTGCTCCCGCGGGTCGTTAACCATATCTTTTTTCATCCGTCCATGCAGGCCAATCTTACGATATCATCAAGAGTTGCCAGTTCAGAGATGTGGCAGGATGACTTCACTGCAAGATTTCTTTAAAGATATCTATCTGTGTGTACACCCAATATCATTTGTCCTGCACTACAGAAAGTTCAAGGGAAATGTTTCACCAATGTCGTTCATACAGCACATAGTCCTGTGTGTATGAGCCTTTACTGCGTCCGGCCGACCACCCCCCGTCACCACCCACAAACGACACTTCCTGTCAATCACTCTGATGGGGTCTGCGTTGCCACTTTGATCGCAGTTCTGATCGCATCGGCTGGTTCGCGCACAGCCATGCACGTGCAGTGCAAAACCATCGCCCGATTGCATGCATATTAGCAACTTGCTGAATCAGTCCCCCAGCTTGAGAACTATTGATTTAATGTATAATTAGCCTAAACTTCTTACCAATGCCTATGCGCTTAACCCTACAAGTATTTAGAAGAAAGTTGATCTGCCCAGTTTGCAGTGTTGTCTAAATCTTTCTGTAGCAACTTCTTTCCCTGCATCCACAACCTTGTAGATAACCTTGTAGGCATCTACAAGGTTGTCAGTAAGACTGTGTGATCTGTCTATATGCCTTCAATTGTGCTTATATAGGTGTGTGATGTTAGACATTCTGAGGTCGAATTCAATTAACCGTCTGGCGGCTCACCCCATGAGTAAGTGCAGGTAAATGCTACACTTACAGTAACTTCTACTTTGTGGCTTTTCGTTTCAGTCCCTACGTTTTTGCAATGACAACTCGTCTCCCTAGCGGCTAATCGAATTGACACCTCTTATTGATTTGGAAACTGACTTAATAGAATTTCAGGGCTGTTCAGTGATTGAATATGGAGATGAAGTTCACATAAAGATGTGTCCCTTACATCAAACCTCCGTACACCACGTGGCACGAGATGCCTGGAGCAAGTGAGCCACCAGGTCCCACGCGACTCTGCTAGTGCCAAGCTTCTTTTTTGCATACTTTTTGACAAAAATACTTAGTCACTATATGGTGTACTAGAACACACCAGGAGACTGTGCTGATTATTTTGTTATGTGACACTTGTATATCTGGGTCCGACTGTGAGCCTGATTCAGCAAGGATCGCTATTCTGCTAATACGCACGCAACGCAGTCGTTAATATCAGCGGTGATATGCAAATATTTTGCGTTCACATTGTGATTGCAGCCTGACATAAGGACGCCCACTTTCCCTTACTCACATCCGTATACTTTGGCAACATAATGAAATAATCAGTATCATCGAGTAACATCTGACCCACACGCACAGTAAAGGCAGGTCCTACCTTACTCCGGAATTGCTTACTTCTGCACACACTATGAGTGCTCAGGCTGCGTATGGTATTGCAGTGGATAATTTATGCACGCCTGTGCAACGGCGTTCAAACGCACTGGCACGCCTGCGTTCGACCGACACCCCCCCCCCCGTCACCACCCACAAACGGTGCTTCCTGCTGAATCAGGCCCTAAGTCTGTATAAGAAGCACAATCGAACTTAGCGTGGAAAAAAGCTGCAACCGCTGCATCATTTCACTTTGTAGATAGATTCAGGGAGTCCGTCGCACCCAGATTTACAATTGTCGCATATTACATTAATCATCTTAATCTGGTGCGTCCTAGTCGCATTGCATTGCAACGAAGACATATTTTTTTCAAGTATAGCACGGGAGGGTGTTTTTGGTGCGACTGCAGCATTGATGTATGAGCACAAATCTGTAGATCTTTACTTATTTTTAACGGTTAAAGATTTTATTTTTTGTTTTGTAGGAGTCAAATTAAAGAGACTGCTGTCCCTCATTACAAAGAAGAGGCTCAATCTTCAGGACTCGAGAGTGGAAACTTGTTTCCTCTGGACAAAGAGGCACCTCCGTCCTTCGCATTGGAGAATGAAGATATTTCATTTAAACTGGGAAAAGAGGCACCTCCGTCCTTAGTATGGGAGAATGAAGATGCTCCGCTACCACTGGGCAAAGAGGAAACTCCGTCCTTAGCATGGGAGAATGAAGCTAATTCGCTTCCACTGGGCAAAGAGGCACCTCCGTCCTTAGCATGGGAAAATGAAGCTAATTCACTTCCACTGGGCAAAGAGGCACTTCCAACCTTAGCAAGGGAGAATGAGGATGCTTCACATCTACTCGGCAAACTGGTACCTCCGTCCTTTGTATGGGTGAATAAAGATACTTCGCTTCCACTGAGCAAAGAGGCACCTCCGTCCTTAGCAAGGGAGAATGAGGATGCTCCTCATCTACTAGGCAAACTGGTACCTCCGTCCTTTGTATGGGTGAATAAAGATACTTCGCTTCCACTGGGCAAAGATGCACCTCCGTCATTAGCATGGGAGAATGAAGCTGATTCGCTTCCACTGGGCAAAGAGGCACCTCCGTCCTTAGCAAGGGAGAATGAAGAACCTTCGCTTCTACTAGGCAAAGAGGCACCTCAGTCCGTAACAAGGGAGAATGAAGATGCTTCGCTTGTACTAGGCAAAGAGGCACCTCCGTCCTTAGCAGGGGAGAATGAAGATGCTTTGCTTGTACTAGGCAAAGAGGCACCTCTGTCCTTTGTATGGGTGAATAAAGATAATTCTCTTCCATTGGGCAGAGAGGCACCTCTGTCCTTTGTATGGGTGAATAATGATACTTTGCTTCCACTGGGCAAAGAGGCACCTCCGTCATTAGCATGGGAGAATGAAGCTGATTCGCTTCCACTGGGCAAAGAGGCACCTTCGTCATTAGCAAGGGAGAATGAAGATGCTTCGCTTGTACTAGGCAAAGAGGCAACTCCGCCCTTTGTATGGGTGAATAAAGATACTTCGCTTCCACTGGGCAAAGAGGCACCTCCGTCCTTAGTATGGGAGAATGGAGACTCATTGCTTTCACTGAGCAAAGAGCTCCTGCCATCACACTGTCAGGAACACAAAGTGGTAACCAACCCTGGTCCTTTAATGAGCATCACAGATCATGGATCAAGACTGACGGCAGGTAGGACAAGCTCTTCTCTCCGTTTCACATATTGACAACTTGCTTATATTTTTCAATATTTATTGTATTTTTACTTATTTTTTTATTACAGTGGTTCCAGAGAATATTGGCGCCGGGATTAGGTACGGAATTTGCGAGTTTGTAGATAAAATCAAAACAAAAACAGATACAGTATGACCCTTGCTGACGCAACCAAATCAGCAGCCTAAAGGCAAAACAATTGAGTTTTCACCAAACACTCATGAACATAGATATAAGAAAGGAATTGCCTTACTGGCGCTAATTAATATCAATACAAGTAGGAGATAGGCACAGGCGTGGAAAATTTAAGGTGTGAGTTCCCAACACCTTTCAGTCACATACTGTATACTGTACTACTGTACTCTTACTTTAAAAGTAAGTATTGTTCATATCCTTTATGTGGTAATCTTCTTGGATGTAGTGTTCTTCCAGAGGTAGGATACCCAAAATAAATTAGAAACACAGATGATAGTGCAGACTTTTTAAACAAGCTTATAGCTTTACTCCTAAAATGCACTCACATTTTCCATATCAAATGAAGGCATGTAACCACTTTGGAGCTGGAAAAGCTTGTTTGTAGATAAGCAGGTCTTCCTTTATTTTTTTTTTTTTTATAGACAAGGCACACATACATAGCTGGTAGTCATTACTTGCTGCTTTGTGCCATTGCTCACCTACTTTTGCACAGTTCTATCAGTTTAGAAGTGCCAGGATAGTGTTGGTTTGCAGGAGTATTATGTTTACTTATTTTGATGTAGTTCACACATGGGTCTAATTATGAGTTTCATATGGAAAAGCAAAATGCCTACAGTAATACACAGTATTCTATGTACTGACGCAAAAATCAGTTTTTGCTTTCCATGACAAATGTTTTAATGAGTTGGATGGAGTGGTGATTGTGATTATTTGGAAATACTTCCATCTTGCTGGAGGCTACAGTGTGTCCTTACTTCTGTTCATTTTACAAATTACTTAAAGATGAGGGACCTCCAGGCCAGCCTAAGGACTGCCTTCTACTCCCCCAGCACTGCCCCTTCTCAGGAAAATGTTTGTTCTTTCTACATTGCTCTCTAAATAACCTGCGGTACAAGCAGGCCATACTGTGGGCCCTGTGTCATATTAGATACCTTTTGCACAGGGGTATTTGGGAGTTGAGGGAGTTCTACTCAACAGTACCCCCAGTGGCGTAACTTCTTCCCAGATGCCCGGAGGCAAGTTATAATTTGGTGCCCCCTCCCGTCACAGTGTGAAATTGACACTGTGCAATTCGCATGCAGGCAGGCTATAGATAGCTGATGGTCTGACATGGAGCTCTCCACTATTGTATGGTGGCTTCTCAGGTGCCGGGAAGAGGTGACATGTAGTGGGCGGCCATGATGGTACACTCCGGGTACATAATTACAGCCCTAAGTGGGGTGAATATATTGTGGGCAATGGAGTTGGTGCCCCTTTACAGCTGGAGCCCGGTGGCAGGCGCCTCCATTGTCTCCCATAGTTCTGCCCCTGAGTACCCCCCAGTTAGGCCATTGTGAGGGAGGGCTACAGTTCCTCTTCCACGTATGGCTTCCTTTAAAGACCTATCCGACAAGATTATATGTTCTGTTAAAGAGTTATTTCTTCTTCACGAACCAAAGGGGACACAGGCTTAGACCATGGGTATAGGGTGAGCAGGTGGAGTCCAGGCACCAATTAGTTAATCATCTTCTCCCAGCAGCCTCGGCTCCTCCCCTCCCTATACCCCGCCCCCAGCCCCAGGCAGGCCAGTTAAGCTTGGTGGCTTGCAGGAGCAGGCACTTGTTACAGACTGCTCTGCAGTCTCATCTTTTTTTATTTAATTTTTATTTATTTTATATATGAGTGGGCAGAGCAAGGCGTCCTATAGGACGGCCTCGGCACTGGCGAGCGGGTCAGTGACCTTGGCCAGTCCCACAGCACTCTCTGGGGACCCACAGCCGGACGTCAGGGAAGAGAGCATGGGCAGTGCTCTAAGGCGAGATGCGGCTCCCAGGGAGATGCACTGCTAACAGCGGTCGTTCAGGCAGCCTGGTGCCTCCACTAGAACACCAGGGCACAGGCAATGGGTTGCTTCATTAGAAGCAGCCATTGCCCTGGGGGATCTAGTTCAGCTAGGGAGAGGAAGGCTCTCCCCATTCATCCCCTCCCCCGCTCCCTTGGCATGCTCCCATTTTACTCTGTGCCTGCTTCAGAGTAATAAGGGTCCCTCGCCTGTAAAGCCCCGATTATTGTGGGTTGAGGTCACATTCATTGAATCCCCCCTTTTATTGCACACAGCAGTTTACCTAACTGGTGTGTGGGGACTGCCCTGGATTGCTTATCAGGTATTCCAAGACAGAGCACCCAGGGATGGAGGTGCTTCAGTGTTGTGTAACTGCAGGACTTGTAGAACTGTACCTTTCACCTCGGGCTCCGTCCCATGATGGGCTCTGTGTTGGTAAGGTTGCAGTTGTCTAAAGACCAGTTCCTCTGCAGTGTCAGAGTGTGTCCGTCACACAGACTGGCAATCTCAGGGTCCCTGGATGAGTCTCTCTATTCCTCTTCGATTATATGTTATTAACTTCTAACACTAGCTCGGGTATATGTTGCCCGTACATGGATGATGACCCCTGATCCTCCTACCTTCCCATCATGGGTGGCTTTAGTCAACCTGACAATCTCTCAGCGATACATGTATCAAAAGCGAAATTGTCCAGGTATATTTGATAAGGTCTGGCCCTTATGGTAAGATTCATGTTATGCCCTTCCTGAACTTTAATCATTTTGTTTTTTTTGTTTTATTTTTCTTTAAATTTTAAGTGTATCTATTTTGTACCTCCTCCAGCTGATGGGCACTTTATTTATAAAATTGATATTATTATTGTTAATTTCATGTACTATTTTCAAAATGTTTTACATTTTGTTTTGCAATTTTAATATTGGATTCTCAACTAGAATATGAATGAATCTATTGTGTTACTTTGTTATGACATAATATTTGTATGTATTATTGTACTCATATTTTTCTTTTTTGTTAAAAGAAAATTAATAATATTTGATTTAAAAAAAAAAATATTGTGGTGCTGTGGAAATGTGAGAAGGGAGCGTGGCTCCACAGCACTAGAATGCAGAATGGTACCCATACTGATAGAAGAATCCTATGGCTCGGGACAGTGCGTCAGGCCGTTAAGCATAGATACAGAATTCTGACATTTGGATTTGTGGCTAAGTACACTCACAAATATTGAGGTGGAATAGATTCTTTGTTTGAACGCTGGATTTTTCGACAGAGGCCCTCACAATGAAGTTTGGCCTTCGCTATGCAAGGTTTTGAGAGTTTAGTCCCCAAATCTGTTCTATAAAGACAGTTGATGAGGAAAAACACGGTTCGAGAGCGGAGTATAAACAAATTAGATTCAAACTACAAAAAAGAAATTGGTGAGATTGGCGCAGGTTGAGCTGGTTCACAGATCTGTAATGACGGATACCGTGAAGTGGAAGAATTACGAAAAGAAGCTGGAAAACCATAATTTAGAACAATACTAAACCGCATTGTACATGTCAAACCAGAAGCACAGCTATATATGTTGGATGCATGATGACCTCCTAGCTCCCTGTCTGAAAGCTTCCTCAAACGTAAGGGTGATGTGTTTAGATAAAACATAAAGTGCAGATTGGAGATGCTGGAACAGGTGGGCTCGAGTGACCATGAGGTTGGTGTTCAAAAGATGTCCGCCCTACTGACACCATACATAATTTTCAAGATATTTCAGATGACATAAGACGTAGAAACTAAACACAAGGCAGCCATATTCATTCTGTGGCTGTGATATATAAACCTTTTTCCCATATTCATAAAGGGACACGACAACCTGCAGAGTAGATAGTAATAATCCATAGGAAAAAGATGGGACCATGATCTGAGATCACTTTTTTATTATCAACTAGCTGGGATACCCGGCGTTACGCGGGATGAAGACTAGACCCTAAAGTACACCTGCAGCCTTTATTTGTTTAGATGTCCTTGCCTATAACCCCATTCCATTGATCCTAAAAAGGACCCCACTATTTGCTAAAATGCATGCAAACAGTGGCGTGACTGCCATGGGTGCAAGGGGTACGGCTGCTATGGTACCCGAGCTGCCTATGTGGCCGGCTGCTCCCCCTGCACCCAATCACACACAAGGTCCAGTCAGGTCTGCTTAGAGGGGCCTGGGTGTCAGCGATTTTTATTTGGTGCCGGTACGACAGCTGATTATAGGCAGGCAGTAATGGAGAGACCGTGCCACCTGTCGTGAGGCAATCTGAGCTTGTGAACTGGCGCCCTCAAATTGCGCCAGCGCTGTTTGTCCATATCTGCCGCTGCCTGTTGGTGTACATCCAAATCCACACCTGCTGGCTGCTGGAGGGACACTGGGAGGGGAGCTGCTGGTGGGAGCATAATGTGTAAGGAATAATGTTATATGGGGCGCTACCATTATGTGGCATAATCTGTAAAGGGCATTACTGTGTGGTATAATGTGTAATGGGCATTGCTGTGTAGTGTAAGGGGCACTACTATTGCATGGCATAATGTGTATAAGGGGTACTACTGTGTGGCATAACCTTAATGGGCTTTGTGTGGCATAGCCGCTAACACTGTAACGTAGCATTACGCATGCAGATATTACTGCAGTCGCACACAGAATGCTTATGCAACCCACATATCATTATAAACAGCATAAGCTCCTTGAGTATCCAATTCACATCGCTTTGCGAATAAGACACATTTGAAGGGAAAAAGTTGCACGAAAAAAGCACTGCACTATCAAGTCACACGGCTATACGGTTATGTGTAACGCGAGTTGTAGCGCACAAAGGATAGATGTATGTATGTAGATGTAAACCATGCCATTCTGCGATCAATGTCACTTTAATCACATTTCTCCAACATTCTTCTGTTTGATTTGAACAATAACTGAATCTCTTGACCATGTAGGCATACTTTTATGCATTGAGTTTCTGCTCACGATTGGCAAATTAGATAGTAGGTAGGTTACCCTAAAAAAGTAGCTTGTGTATGTGTTTATGCATTTTCCACTGATAAGCCATCAAATTGTTCTAAAAGTGAGTTTCTAATTTTCATTTTGTTGTGTGAAGTTTATCAGTTATTTAAATATGTCCTTTGTGCCTAAAGTATTCCTTACCAGAAATGTCTCTGTAATGTATCATGAATAGTACATATTAATAATGTTTTGTGTTTTCTCTAGCTTGCAGAGTGACAGCAGACCGACATTAACACAAGAATGTGAGGAGAAACAAGACTTGATAAAGTAAAAATGTTTTGAGTTTCTTAAGTCAGATATTATTATTGTCTGCTAATTGATGTACACCCAGCTATTTGCTACTAAATGGATAGCATTGTGTTAATGATAAAGGGGCACAGTCCTGGCTAAATTAGTTGTGTTACAAAGATTGAACCGGCTTGGACATAATGAGATAGTGAAAGCAGCAGATAGTGATTAGACAAAATTCACAGTCATCCAATCGGGCGCTCATTTCACATCCTTATTCTTTTCCCTGGGGACTGCATTTGTGGATGGGCGCAGTCCTGCTCTGAATATGGAAATAATTACCTTGTCTTAATTAGTGTGCTCAAGGTAATGATGGGCGTCTCAGACCAGGGAAATCTATACTACTTAAAGGGGGCAGGACATAAAGGGCCTGCCAAATTCAGAGACATATTTATTTATTTTTTTTGCTGCTCTCAATTGTCCAGATTGTATCTGAAGAGCCGTAGTTCTAACTTCAGTATTGAAAATGTAGGGGATATTCCTGGTCGATGACCGGGAGGTGTCTTAAGCCGGGTACACACCGAGCGATGTGTACTGGTACGATATGACAGGCCCACATATCTTCCCTCGTGCACACATTAGAACAAGTTAATGAACGACGGACCGTTCTTCATTACCGGCAACGAGGTCGCATGCAATATCATTGGAAGTGCAGCACAGTCAACCAGATGATACTGCATACAACCGCGGCAGCGCGCATATTGGCCGTACACACTGAGCGATGCTGCCAATATGTCGTTCCGATTTGGCCGGAAACAACATATCATATAGACATCGTCTGAGTGTGTACCGAGCTTTAATATACATACTGAGATGGTCTGTCCCACAGCCCAAGCTTATTTTTATGATTTAATTTTATTTTAATTTATTCTAACTGAGCAGCAATGCATGACAGTCCTCTGGAACGTCTGCACTGCTGCTTCATCACCCCTCCGTGGCGCTGTGACACCAGCCTCAGCTAGGTACTCCCGGCGTGGCTCCAAGGGGACCTAGCTAGCAGGGCTCCCCAGACCTTAGACTGCAGCCGAGACTCAAGGGGACAGGTAAAGTGGACCCCCGGGGACCCGCGTCTATGTGCAGTCTTGCCTTAGGTCTCAGTAGACAGACTGAAGGCGCTGATGTGGACAACGGGGCGTCCAGGATTCCACTAGACTACCAGGGCACTACATGCAAGGGGCGCAGGGCAACGATTAAAGCCAGTGGGCCCGGTGGTTAATGTCATTATAGGGGAGAAGACTCTCTCCCTGCGGCCCCTCCCCCACCTCAGGGCGCCATCCCACTGCGGTCTTGCTGTGCCTCCCTCACTCTCCACCCCCTCTGAGACTCACGGCAGCCATTTTCTGCATTCAAGTTTCCGGGAACGGAAGGTCCAGTCTCCTTGTATACCTTTCCCAAGGGCCAGGTTTATTTATACAGCACTTTATCTTACCAGCCACTGCGGTCTATGTAGTTGATTTTAGTGCCCAGTTCTATTGTATAATTCTGCATTTGTATGTGACTTGTGCTAGCACTGCTGTCCGTTTTTCTATTACTGTCAGCTTATACCTTTCCCTTTATTCTACTATAACTCTGGCATATTAAGTATAGGGGGTTCATTGTACCTCACATCTCCCTATATTTGTGAGGGCTACCACATACTATTTATCACTGTTGCGCACTACACTGTGCCATATTACACATACATCTGGGTTGCTCACTGCACTGTCAGATTGTGTTACATTATTCTTGCAGCTATGTCTGGCAGAGGAAAGAATAACAAGCATCCTGCTCCTCCCACTCTGGTGTCTTGTAATTCCTGCTCAGCAGGCTTAGTTGCAGAGAAGCTCATTCAGGATGGTCTTTATGCATCTTGTTATACTGCCCTGGGCCCATCAGCCTCAGTGTCCTCTTCTCAGGACCCACCCTGGGCTAGTATTTCACAGGTGCTGGCAAAAAATGCGGATCACCTAGCGTTCCCTGTGGTAGCTCCCCCTATGGGATGGCCACATCAGATACTGATTGCAAATCCTTTGCCTCCCCCATGGGTAGACGTACTGTACTTTCTACCTCAGTGCAGAGTTTGGCGGATACCTCTACAGCCTTGCAAATGCTGCAAAAGGAGAGACCCTTATCTAGTAAACCTACTAAGCGTGCTGTGTTATCTTCCCAGTCCACCCAGCTATCAGATTCTGAATTATCCTTTCGGGAGGCAGAAGATGCAGACCTCTCACACTCTTACTCCCCCTCGGGAGACAAGGAACCCCCTCTAAATCAAATATACCTGCACATCTGTAAAACTTTTTCTTCCAATAGAAGACCGAACCCGCTTCTAAAACAAAGGTAGTTTTACCAGTGTTTCCTCACTCTGATCAGCTTTTTGATCATATGAGTGAGGCATGGAATATGCCCAGTAAAAGATTTCAGCTGCCTAAATGTTTAGGTTCCTTTTACCCTCTTCCCGCTACTGAATGCACTTAATGGGAAGTTGCCCCAGCAATGAATTTCCACATGACACGTCTGGTTAAGAATGCTACCTTACCTATTCATACTGCAACCTCCTTAAAAGGAGACTACGGATAGAAGGATTGAAGTTTGCCCAAAATCTATATACTCTCTAACAGTAGCTCTTACTCGTCCTGCCAGGACTATGGCTTGGGTGGCAAAAACCATTGAGAGTTGGGCAGTGGCCCTAGAAGAGACATTTCCCTCTGATGCTTTGAGGGAACACCTGTCCTACATATCTCACGTTAGAGATTCTTCCTCCTATTTTGGTGAAGCAGCTTTGGATACTGCTCTCCTAGCTTCCAAGGCATCTGCCACTTCTGTGGCAGCTCGCCGTATTGTTTGGCTCCGCACATGGAAGGCAGATTCGGACTCTAAAAAGGCACTGGGTTATCCTGCCGTATTCCGGGGATATCCTGTTTGGCCCAGAATTAGAAAAATTGTGACTACCTTGGCAGCTTCCAAGACTGCATTCCTGCCCTCTGCATATAATGCAAAGCCTCGGATATCATCCTTTCGGTCCTTTCGTCCTCAAGGAAAAGCTAAAGGTCAGTCTTTTCCAAGTTATCAGGCATCAACTTAGGCCTCCAAGCCTAGGACCAAACAAACCTGGGCGACTAGAAGTCCACCTACCAAATCTGAGGACAAGCCTTTAGCCTGATGGGTTGGGCCTCTCCCTGGGGACTCCCAGGGTGGGAGGCCGACTACTTCAATTCGCCCAGTTCTGGTGTCAGACCACGTCAGACGCCTGGGTAATGCTGGGTACACACTTTCTTGATTGCAGGCTGATTGGGTAAAACTGTCCCAATCAGCCTTGCTGTCTGTCCCCAGTATGACCCCCTGTCAGCCATGTACACACTATGCAGACATATCACAGTGTATATGGACTTCTATGGGATCGGGAGGTCGAACCGATAAATATTAAACAGTACATAAGATGCGACCTCCCTATCCCGACCATTGTAGGAGCGTTAAAAGCCGTTTATTGGCTGACGCTCCCGCATCTGGACAGCGTACACACCTATACAATCCAACGGCCGTTCTCTTGGTATTGGATGAATGGCCCGATGATTGTATAGGTGTGTACCCAGCTTAAGAGAAGTGGTCTTCCACGGATATACCCTCACCTTCCTGAGGCGACCCACCCAGCAGTTCTTTTGTACAGTGATGAAAAGGTAGCGCTATATAAAGTATTCTAAAGTTCCTCTATCTATGGATGCTTCAGCTGCTGCAAACAATTACCAGGTAGTGTCCTGGTGAAATATAGAAATATAAATCACAGCAAGATCAGCAGCGCTTGGAGCATTCAATCAATAGGGAAAAAATATTTATTCATATTAGTCAAATATTGGATATAAAATGACGTGTACAGTTTAAAGCAAACTAAAAATCCTCACGTGTACAAAAATATTTAAAAAGTCACAGCCTATGCATATAATAGTGGCACTGAAGGGTGAATACAGTGAATAAAAGAACTTGCATATGTTCAGTTTAAAATATCCTTATGTTTAAGATTTGTATCCAAACAATTGCTCAGAAGCAATGTCCCGATGTGGTTGAGAGCAAAACGGGATAGAATGGGGTCACTGTGAATAGCCCCGTGCCAGCCCTCTGAGGTGTAAGAGGTTGGTGTCTCACATCCAGGTGGGGGATGATCACCTGGGATAAATACCTGTATTGTCCCTATAGTCCCCGGGTGGAGCTGGTGAATGAGAGGCCCAGGCTGCTGTGCGGTCAGAGGTGATCGTCTCTACCGTTGGAGGCAATCCCTCGTATTGGGAGATGTGGTGCGCCCCTGGATTCCGTGATTTTGCAGCGGCAGTGAGTTCAGGTGTAAGTCAAATTGTGTGACTCGCTGTGCAGCCAAACCGGGTATTGAGTGGAGTTCGCCAGCTGCAGTCTGCAGAACAACCTGCCCGGAGGGGAAAATCTGGTGATGTGCGGCTGGAAACGCTGCATAGATAGCGGGCTCTTCCTTCAATGGTAAGTATGTCCTAGAAGCTCCGTATGTGCAGTATCCACTTTTTGGCGGTCACTAGTGAAAATCAGCAGGGTATCCCGGGAAGATGAAATACTCAGTTCCAAGAAGTAATAAGTGAAGGTATTTGCAAGTTGCTTTGTAGCGGCCACCGTTCAGCGAGTTGTCTAACGCGTTTCCCTGTGTGTCACAGCTTCGTCAGAGGCAATAAGAACCTCTCCATAAGCAGAGATGGCCAGCTAACAAACAGACTGGCCAGATGGATTTGCATGGATCTCACAGGCTTACACGCAGACTGGTCTTCCAGTGCCGGCGTCAGTATCTGATCATTTTACTCGCTCTGTGGGTCCTGCGTGGGCAGCCCGAGGTGGCGCTTCTGCTGAACAACTATGCAACTATACGTGTTCCTTTGTCCACACCTTTCTTAGGGTTCTATGCCTTTGATACATTTGCCACTCAGGATGCTTCCTTCAGGCTCTGGGTTCTCCTCTCCGCTCAGGAGCGTCCCCGCCCTTGAACAACTGCTTTAGGACATCACCATTGTCTCCCTGTGGAGGCCTATGGACCCTGAAGAAGAAAAGGAGAGTTATGGTAAAACTTACCCTTAACTCTCTTTCTGCGAAGTCCATAGGGTCCACAGGGCACCTGCCCTGACGCACCTGGCTTCTATGTGTTTATTCTCTTGGTCACTTGTTTTCTTCTCTGTGTGAGAGTGTGATTCCTCAGTGAACAAGTCTTCCTTCTCTCCTATCCTGCTCCTGCCTTGGGCTTGTTAACAAAACTGAGTTGCCCCCAGGCTGTGGATGGGGAATAGGGGGAAGCACAGGAGCATCCTGGGATTGAAAAGCTTTGCTGTTAGTGTCCGGTTCTCCAAGTCCCACCTACACCCCATTGTCTCCCTGTGGACCCTATGTACATCGAAGTAAGAGAATTAGCAAGGGTAAGTTTCACCATAACTCGCCTTTTTAGGCAGCAGCAACATTGCTGGAACAACGAGAATAAGTAATAGAAGTCTTGTTTGCCTGACAAGTATTATTGTGGAGAATAGGGAAGGGAGGGGAATGACGAAGCACAGACTACTGTCTTTTCAAACTCACTTGAAACCTGTTGGCTCTTTACTTTGCAAGTTGATACGCATTGTAAAATAACTTACCAGTTATTGCTTGCTGCAAGTTCAGTGTTGCGGGGATTGGTGCAGAGTTGAACATGTTGCCTTCAAAAGTAACAGAAATAAAATAACATAAAAATGCAGTTGCGCCCATATGCAAAACTGCATGCAGCTCTGTACCAGTAGCCTATGCTGCAGGCTTGCATCAGGCAGACATCTTACATTTACACTTAGGTTTTGGAAACTTTTTTTTTTATTTGTTTCATTTTTTTGGGCACACTGGGGTATAGAGAGGCTCAGCTGGAGTTTTGACACTTTAAATTTAGCACAAAAATGATTGGCTTCATGGGGTATGGCCAGGATGGGCAGAGAGTAGGACGCACATTTCCTTGCTCTCCAGCTCAATAATATGATATAATTATCCTGCCTTGGCGACTGCGTCTTTTTCAGTGTCTCACTCGGAGCCTGCACTGTTACTTACCCTTGTGAGTCTCTTGCTGCTGTCTGTGGCATGATGTCTTTATTGGGTGATTTCTGACCCGGATCTTCTGTTGTGTGGAAATCTCCTCCTGTGGAGATGGGATCTCTTACTGGTCGCCTGCCTATCTGCGCTGTGCTCCAGACTCTCCTGCTCCCAGGGGTTTGGGTCAACTTAATGCTGAAGTCTCGTTGGGAAGTTGATTCTGTTCACATCCGGCAAGACCATGTGGTCGCCATTATGAAGGTTTCTGTGTCCTGCTTTGCAGTGGGCTGGCTGTGACTCCTGCACTTGCCCTGAGATCTTCCTAACCGTATTCTGAGTGGGGCTGTGTGGACTTGCTGTTGCTTGCCATCCTCTTCTCTATTCAGTGATAACTCCTCAGATAGCCTGTCCGCTGGTGCTTTGCTCTACCCTGCTCTTCAATATGGCTAGGTCGGATTGTGGTGTAGTGGTCAGCAGGCTTGGACTGTCTTGTACATTTCATTCACTTCCCTCATCTCAGCAGACCCCCTGAGCTGAATCATTTTCTTTCTACTGATGTACAATGATACCCACAGACTTCATGGAAGAAGATTCCGACTTGTTGCATTTGCAACCACCATAGGACATTGGTGATGGTTCTGTTCCCGACTGCATATTTAATCAGTCATCCTTCCAGGACATCTTGGTGCAGGACTCTTTCTTTACTCAACAATTGATCTGTGTTTGTCTGATACCTGGAGAGCCCATGTTGTTGACTGCTCCTGTCTACCTTGGGTTCACGAATGCTCTGTGGACACCTTGCTGGTGCTGCCCTTCTGGTGATCAGAGGCTGCATGTTCACTGCCTATGCCAGCCATGTGGACTGCAAATGAGTCACAGCTCTTGTCTTTTTGCTTTGCTTCCCGGACGTACTCCTCTGATCCTGCTTTGCCATCCGCACCTGTGGGCATGTATCACCAGGGAAGTTTCTCAATATGCAAGACTTAAGGCCTCCTTTTATCAACAGGTTTTATCATTCACAATGAGTGATCAAACTCGTGTATGATAAATGGTGCTCAAGTTAGTCAGCTCCCGACTGTCATTTTTCAAACAGATGACAGTTAGGAGCTGATTGCCTGGGGCACCCTTATCATACACAGCAAGTTTTATCACTCATTGTGAATGATAAAACCCATTGATAATTTAAGGCCCTTTATCTGAACTCTGATTATATTTAAAACCAAATCCTATGTGTGGGAGAAACTTCCACTGACTGTGACAGGAAGGATGAGGGTAAAGATCAAAATAGTCACTTTACCTAGACCTCAGGGCTATGGCGGGTTGGCCGTACGCAATCTTAGAATATATTACCTGGTGACACAGCTGTCGCATTTAATTTCTAAAGTGTTTGATTTTCCACCAGGGGCTTCGCTAGATTTTCTGTGTGACTCCTTTGTGGTACCTTTTTGATGGGTTGGTGTTCTCGAGCTCTTTACACTCTATTGCATCTGGCTGTGATGATGTGGAATAGGATACATTTCCTTCTGGAGGTTGATGAGTTTGACCCTGATGTCTTGCTGTAGGGTAATGCTAGACTCTCCAAGCTGGGCATGTTTGATGACTGTGGCTTTTGACCTCTGTTTGGTGTCTGTAGTCTGGGCCAGGTATACTGAAAACATTTGACTACGTTAAATTGGACTTTAATGTTTCATATTCAAGTTGTTATTGCTATGTACAACTCAGACAGTCTTGTTGCCCAGTTTGGAGAGACTCCTCCGTTGAAATGCACCAAACAGTTCTAACCTTGGTCGCTTGGACCAGATTGCACTTGGCTATGTCCTCCCTTTGTGCCGCCCTTTATCCACTGATGCCTCCTAAGAATCTTGTATCCCTGCAATGTAGGTGGGAAAGCAGTCTACGATCTCTCTCTCCTATGGGGAGTGGGTTGGCGGGGGGATGGGCGGGTGAGATTTGACAGATGCTACATCCTGTGTCCGATTTCAGCAAATACTACTTTACATTTTGCCCAGAGTATACAGCACTCCTGCAGGCGACTGTGGTATGGGTATTCTCAGCCCTTCACGGTTCCCTAAATAAGGTGTTGAGTTATTATCTTTCTGGCATCTGTTGTGGGATGGTGGCAGTTTAATGGGATGGGGTCTGGTGTGGTATACGTGATACTATGCCTAAGGGTCATAAAGTCTGCTTATTTAGTGTAAGGAGTTTTTCTCTTCTCTAGTGTTTAAATGTATTAACCCTGGTGTCCCTGGCCAGGGAGATAATTGTCAAGAGATGGATGGCGACAGAACCTCCTTCGCTGATCACAATGCAAGACCTAGTCTGTAATACAGTCTGACAGAAGTTCCCAAACTCGGTCCTCAAGGCACGCTAACAGTTCAGGTTTTAAGGATATCCATTGTTGAGCACAGATGGTTAAATGAAAGTGTGAGGTACTAATGAATTCACCTGTGCCTAAGCATGGTTATCCTTATAAAATCTGGGCCATTGGGTTGCCATGAGGACCCAGTTTGGGAACCTCTTGTCTATGATATAGACAGGAACACTTCGGGGTCAATCCAATTACCTGCAAAACACTTGCAACCGCGAGCAAAGGCAGCTTTCTACTTCAGCGTCCATAGGGGGTCCACAGGGTTGACCTTCGGGTATACCTTTATCTGGATCCAGGGGCACTTTTGCTGCTCCCAGGATGTACTTGGGTCCATCCTCCTCCATACTCTGCCCCCGAGCCACAGGCACCTCAGTTTTTAGTTGGTGCCCGGCCGGAGTCTGGTCACCCTGGGCAGAAGAAGAATTTTATTTATTTTTACCTCTTCAGAGCGGCAGCATCAGACTGTCCCTCTGGATGTCCACGCTGCCGCTCCACCAACCCCGCTGGCGCTGCGACGCCAGTACTGATCTGGGGATCGCAGTGGGACCCCGGAGTCAGTACTAGCAGGGCTCCAGGACCTCCCACTGACTGCTGCCAGATTCTACAGAGCCAGGCGCTGCGCGCAGGGGAAAAAAAGGCAGTCTCTCACCGCCGGTCTCTGGGGACAGACCGGCGGCGCTAGTAGCGGCGGCGGGCTCCCCCTCTTCAGGAATACCACGCGTGACCGCTGGACTACCAGGGAATAAGTGCTGGAAGGGAACCAGCGTCCCTGGGGTTAATCACTAGCCAGGGGAAGGCAACCTTCCCTGGTTTAGCGGCTCTTCCCCTCAGCTGAGCGCGCCTTCTCTCAAGCGTGCTGGCGTCGCTGAGCTGCTCCTCCTGCGGCCACTCGTCCTCAGAGCTCTCTGGCGGCCATCTTCTCAGTGGCAAACGCATTTGTCACTGGCGATGCTTGGACCGGTCCCCCTGCGTACCTCTCTCCTGCAAAAGGACGGTGTTCGCAGCGCTAATAGCCCTCCCAGACACTGCACCTTTCGCTACAATAAACCTCCCAGATTCAGTGAGTAGATCTTTCTGCATGGTATGTGACTTTTGCTAGTGCTGCTGTCTGTGCTAATTTTTCTAGCTGACTGTCATCTTATAACTATCCCTTTCCTTCTCCTACGGCCCGCAGGTGTGTGGGGGAGGGGCGTTCTTTCTGTGTACCTCACTTATATAAAACAAAGTATTTGTGAGGTCAGTCACATACAGTGGTGTGCTACTCAGTACCATTTTGTGGGCTGTTTGTGTTGCATACTTGGCAGTGCACAGGTGTTATACGCCTCACCTCTTCTCGGTGATACATATTTATTGCAAATTTACTGTGTCATGTCTGATGAGGAGATTGAGCTCTCCGTGGCTCCTGTGTTGTTTTCCTGCAGACGCTGTTCTGCAGGGGTTGATAAGGAGGATTTATCACAGGATGGTCTGTGCGGGCGGTGCCAGCTAGCACCTGGCCCCTCTAGACCCCCTACGGCGCAGGATCCTCCTTGGGCGATGTCGCAGGTGCTGGCGTCAATCGCGGACTGTTTAGCGGTCCCGACTGCAGTCCCTACTAGGGCGTTGCCCCAGCCTACCATACTCCATTCCCCGGGTATTCCGCATTTATTGCAGTCTCCTCCCGGGTCTCAGACTGTGGGTCCTTATTCGGGGTTGCCTATTTACGTACAGTCTCCCTCCGTGACGCAGCAGTCCATGGTGCCCTTTCAGGGGTATCCTCAGGCGGTTCCTCCACCCTGGGTGGCTGTACTCTCCAGCTCTGTTCAGAGTCTGGCGGCTTCGTCTTCGGCTTTTCAGTCGATGTTACATAGTGACATGCCCCCAAAGGCGCCTAAGCGCCCCAGTTACGGCTTCACTGGCTGCGCAGTTAACGGACACGGATGTGTCTTCAGATGACGGAGAAGTACAAGAGGACACTGACTCGGATGCCATGGCCCAGGAGGTGGCTACTAAGTCCTCCATAAATGTGCCGGCATTATTTAGGGCGGTGCGGGCCATCCTTCACATAGAGGAGGATACACCGGCTCCTTTGTCGAAGTATCCTAATTTTAAAAAGACAAAGGTAACTTTGAATGTTTTTCCCCTGTCTGACCAATTGACGGATCATATGGCGGGGGCCTGGCAGTCGCCCAGTAAGAGATTCCAACCACACAAGCGGTTGGCATCCAACTATCCTTTTCCTGAGGCTCATTGCAGGAAACGGGAAACACCACCGGCGGTGGATTCCCATGTCACCCGCTTAATTAAAAGCTCTACGTTGCCATTGCCATCTATCTCTTCTCTGAAGGATCCCACGGACAGGAAAGTGGAGACTTGTTTAAAGTCTATCTATTCTCTCTCTGGGGCAGTGGCCCGTCCGTCCATGGCCATCTCTTGGGTGGCTAAAGCCGTTGAGAACTGGGCCAACGCTTTAGAGGATACCTTTCCAGTCGATGCTCCGGATATCCAAAAGGCGTTAATAGGACAGATGAGAGATGCGACTTCCTATATTGGGGAAGCATCGTTAGATGCCAGCCTGCTAACCTCTAGAGTTTTGGCTACAGCTGTGTCCGCGCGTCGGTCCTGGGCAGCTGACGCAGACTCTAAAAAGGGCAAGGTACAGCGACCATTCCCCGGGATGCACGTCTGACGGCTGAGGAAGTCCGCCTCCCAATTGAGGACTCCGGGGATGAAGACCGCCGAGATTGCTGGAATGTGGCACTCCGCCCAAGCAAGGATGCGAGACACCTCCGACATCGCAGCCCGACTGCGAGTTCCTCCCTGGTGGTTGATGTACGCCACCGTGGTGGCGTTGTCAGACTGAACTTGAACCGCCCTTCCTTGAAGAGCGGTGCCGGACGACTGCAGGGCCCTGTACACCGCCCGCAGTTCCAGGATGTTGATGGGGAGAAGTGCTTCCGCAGACCAACGTCCCTGAAGTGACAACGAGCCTGTCACTGCCCCCCAACCCCGAAGACTGGCATCTGTTGTGAGCAGGATCCAGTCCGGGATCCAAAAGGGGCGCCCCTCGTCCAAATTAGCTGTCTGAAGCCACCAAGCCAAAGACTGCCGAACCTCCGGGAACAACACCAGCATCTGAGAGTGGATCCGGTGAGGTAACCCGTTCCATTCTGATAGAATCAGCCCCTGCAGGGGCCGTGAATGGAACTGGGCAAATTCCACCATGTCGAATGCCGACACCATGGACCCCAGAAGTCTCATTGCCGAATGGACAGACAGGCGGCAACTGCTCAGGCAACTGTGTATCCGCAGCTGTAGGGAGGAGACCTTTTCAGGAGTCAGGAAGATCCTTTGCTGACGAGAATCTAGCAGGGCTCCCAAATGAACCATCCACTGTGATGGAATCAGGGATGGCTTTCTCCAATTCATCAACCACCCGTGCGCTTGCAGACAAGCGATCGTCAGGTGGAGATTTTGAAGCAGTACTTACGGAGAGCTCGCCAGCAAATGGAGGTCGTCTAGATATGGCAGCAGCCGTACATTCTGGCTCCGAAGACGTGCGGCCATGATCGCCATCACTTTGGTGAATACCCTTGGTGCCGTGAAGAGGCCAAAGGGTAGCGCCCGAAACTGATAGTGATGCTGTGTAGGATAGCGAACCTCAGATACCGCTGTTGCGAAGGTGCTATCGGAACATGGAGGTAGACATCCTGGATATCCAGGGAGACCATGTAATACCTAGGTTCCATCGCCAGAATGATGGAACGTAACGTTTCCATCCTGAATTTGGGAACTCTGAGGAATTTGTTCAGAGACTTCAAATTGAGGATAGGGCGATG
The DNA here is from genome assembly GCA_031769625.1 of Taudactylus pleione. Lineage (NCBI taxonomy): Eukaryota > Metazoa > Chordata > Amphibia > Anura > Myobatrachidae > Taudactylus > Taudactylus pleione. Next base: position 1,670,741 of record JAUIMM010000944.1, on the reverse strand, counting down.
AGAACCATTGGGTTTCTGCACCAGAAACAGAGTAGAGTAGTACCCCGTCCCTCGTTGTGATTGAGGAATGGGAACAATGACCCCTGCTTTCAGCAAGGACTCTATAGCTTCCTGAATCTGCAAAGCTTTGGTTTTCTCCTGAGAAGGACTCGTGCAGAAAAACTGGTGGGGCGGTCTGTTCCGAAAAGACAGGGCGTACCCCTGGGAGACCACTTCTCAAACCCAGGCATCCGTGGTGGTATTGTGCCAGCACTGGGCAAATTGAAGAAGTCGGCCTCCAACTCTGGGGTCCCCCAGGGGGAGGGGAGGCCCGTCCCGTCAGGCAGAAGGTTTAACTTCCTTCTTGGAAGAAGGGCGCCTGCTTCTTGGGCTTAGAGGTGGTCTTGGTCGCCGACTGCCTCGGGAAGGACTGACCTTTGGCCTTGCCCTGAACCTGAAAAGCGGAGCTCCTCACCTTAGCAGGTGCTGAATCCGGAGGGAGGAAGGCTGATTTGGATTTAGCCAGAGTAACCTTTATTTTGTCCAAGTCTAGAACAAACAGCAACTCCACATTAAAAGGTGAGGCCTCCAGGCCCTTTTTAGAGTCTGCGTCAGCTGTCCAGGACCGACGCGCAGACACAGCTGTAGCCAAAACTCTAGAGGTCAGCAGGCTGGCATCTAACGATGCTTCCCCAATATAGGAAGTCGCATCTCTCATCTGTCCTATTAACGCCTTCTGGATATCCGGAGCATCGTCTGGAAAGGTATCCTCTAAAGCGTTGGCCCAGTTCTCAACGGCTTTAGCCACCCAAGAGATGGCCATGGACGGACGGGCCACTGCCCCAGAGAGAGAATAGATAAACTTTAAACAAGTCTCCACTTTCCTGTCCGTGGGATCTTTCAGAGAAGAGATAGACGGCAATGGCAACGTAGAGCTTTTAATTAAGCGGGTGACATGGGAATCCACCGCCGGTGGTGTTTCCCATTTCCTGCAATGAGCCTCAGGAAAAGGATAGTTGGATGCCAACCGCTTGTGTGGTTGGAATCTCTTACTGGGCGACTGCCAGGCCCCCGCCATATGATCCGTCAATTGGTCAGACAGGGGAAAAACATTCGAAGTTACCTTTGCCTTTTTAAAATTAGGATACTTCGACAAAGGAGCCGGTGTATCCTCCTCTATGTGAAGGATGGCCCGCACCGCCCTAAATAATGCCGGCACATTTATGGAGGACTTAGTAGCCACCTCCTGGGCCATGGCATCCGAGTCAGTGTCCTCTTGTACTTCTCCGTCATCTGAAGACACATCCGTGTCCGTTAACTGCGCAGCCAGTGAAGCCGTAACTGGGGCGCTTGGGCGCCTTTGGGGGCATGTCACTATGTAACATCGACTGAAAAGCCGAAGACGAAGCCGCCAGACTCTGAACAGAGCTGGAGAGTACAGCCACCCAGGGTGGAGGAACCGCCTGAGGGGATACCCCTGAAAGGGCACCATGGACTGCTGCGTCACGGAGGGAGACTGTACGTAAATAGGCAACCCCGAATAAGGACCCACAGTCTGAGACCCGGGAGGAGACTGCAATAAATGCGGAATACCCGGGGAATGGAGTATGGTAGGCTGGGGCAACGCCCTAGTAGGGACTGCAGTCGGGACCGCTAAACGGTCCGCGATTGACGCCAGCACCTGCGACAACATCGCCCAAGGAGGATCCTGCGCCGTAGGGGGTCTAGAGGGGCCAGGTGCTAGCTGGCACCGCCCGCACAGACCATCCTGTGATAAATCCTCCTTATCAACCCCTGCAGAACAGCGTCTGCAGGAAAACAATACAGGAGCCACGGAGAGCTCAATCTCCTCATCAGACATGACACAGTAAATTTGCAATAAATATGTATCACCGAGAAGAGGTGAGGCATATAACACCTGTGCACTGCCAAGTATGCAACACAAACAGCCCACAAAATGGTACTGAGTAGCACACCACTGTATGTGACTGACCTCACAAATACTTTGTTTTATATAAGTGAGGTACACAGAAAGAACGCCCCTCCCCCACACACCTGCGGGCCGTATTAGAAGGAAAGGGATAGTTATAAGATGACAGTCATCTAGAAAAATTAGCACAGACAGCAGCACTAGCAAAAGTCACATACCATGCAGGAAGATCTACTCACTGAATCTGGGAGGTTTATTGTAGCGAAAGGTGCAGTGTCTGGGAGGGCTATTAGCGCTGCGAACACCGTCCTTTTGCAGGAGAGAGGTACGCAGGGGGACCGGTCCAAGCACCGCCTGTGAGATCTGCGTTTGCCACTGAGAAGATGGCCGCCAGAGAGCTCTGAGGACGAGTGGCCGCAGGAGGAGCAGCTCAGCGACGCCAGCACGCTTGAGAGAAGGCGCGCTCAGCTGAGGGGAAGAGCCGCTAAACCAGGGAAGGTTGCCTCCCCTGGCTAGTGATTAACCCCAGGGACGCTGGTTCCCTTCCAGCACTTATTCCCTGGTAGTCCAGCGGTCACGCGTGGTATTCCTGAAGAGGGGGAGCCCGCCGCCGCTACTAGCGCCGCCGGTTTGTCCCAGAGACATTCGTACCTTCTTCCTCAGCGTCAGGACCTATTGTCTCAAGGGCCCTGCCTTTACCCGGATCTGGGTCGGCTTTCTTTGACGGTGTGGCTCTTGAGACAGCTGTCTTAAGGTCTCGGGGGTTCTCGGGTTCGGTTATTAGTAGCATGCTCATGGCACGCAAGCCTGCTTCCGCACGGATTTACCACAGGGTGTGGCGCACTTACTTTCAGTGGTGTGAGTCCAGAAACTATGATCCTCAGGTGTTCCGAGTTTCTAGGATCTTGAAATTTCTTCAATCAGGTTTGGACCTAAGCTTAAGCCTTGCCTCCCTGAAGGTTCATGTGTCCGCGTTGTCTGTGTGGTTCCAACAAAGGATCGCTACACTGCCAGAAGTTCACACCTTTTTCCAAGGTGTTCTCCGAGTCCAGCCTCCCTTCGTGCCTCCTGTGGCTCCTTGGGACTTGGCGGTGGTTCTTCGGGTACTGCAGGGTCCTCCTTTTGAGCCTCTTGAGTCAGTGGAACTCAGTGGTTAACGTTTAAGACTGTTTTTTTTCTTGGCAATTGTTCTGTCATTTGTGAGGCTTATGCACAGGAGGGTTTACCTGTGCCACCCTCTGTTAAGGCTCATTCCACTCGTTCTGTGGGTCCCTCTTGGGCTGCTAGACGTGGCGCCTCTGCTGTTCAGCTATGTAAGGCGGCCACCTGGTCTTCCATTCAGACGTTTTTGAGGTTCTATGCGTTTGACACCTTTGCCTCTCAGGATGCGTCCTTAGTTGAACTGCTTTGGGACATCCCCAAGGTCAACCCTATGGACCCTGAAGTAGAAAACAAGAGATATGGTAAGAACTTACCTCTGTTATCTCTGTTTCTACAAAATCCATAGGGTCCACAGGGCGCCCACCCTGACGCACCTGGCTTCATATGGGCTGTGGCGCTGGTCACCGGTTTTCCGTCTCCCATTTCTGTGAGTATGGTTTCTTGTGTGTTCCAGTCTACCTTCTCTCTGTTTAGTCTCCTCCTCCGGCCTTGGCTGCTTACCAACTGAGGTGCCTGTGGTTCGGGGGTGGGGTATAGAGGAGGATGAATCCAAGCGCATCCTGGGAGCAAGCTTTAACTGCGTGGTGCCCGTGGATCCAGATCCAGCTATACCCCAAGGTCAACCCTGTGGACCCTATGGACTTGTAGAAACAGAGATAACAAAGGTAAGTTCTTACCATATCTCTTGTTATATGCCGCACTTGTGGCAAAAATTTGCAAGGTCAGGCTGCGAGGGGAGCAAGTTGCGGTGGCTGTAGCAATGTGGAAATGCCGTTGCAAGGACAACTTGCAGCCTTCCCAGGTAATTGGATTGAACCCTTCATGTACACTATCAGCAAGGCTCTACTAATTTTACAAAATATGTGAGCCGGGGTTTTACGCTAGATATGCTTCCATTTCTGTTGTGGATGACTAGGAGGCCTAGTAGGGGGACCCCCTGGGGGATGACTGGTTGAGTTTGGCATGTGTTGCATTTTTCTGTATTGCATTCTTTTGTGTTCAGTGTCAGTCTTGGCTTTTGTACTTTTGTGGTGGTCTCCATTCCACAGTTTACCTGCAGTTAACATTATTGTCAGAGTTTATCCTATCCATCATATGTATGGGAGTTTTGGTCTGATATGTTATATATGTGCTTTATTTCATCATTACAACACTTACTCCCATATTGCTCTTGTGTTGCATGTGTATTTGAGTTTCCTAATGGCAAGGAGGAAGTGTAGAGGGGAGGAGTTCAGACTTTTAGTGCTAAATCTGAGTAATCTTTAGGGCTTTAGCTGAGTGTCACTACAACCCAATTTTCCTGTATCCCCCAGCGGTTGCACAGAAAACAATTTAATGCGAGCATAAAATTCTATTCTTTGATTGCAAAATACATATTCAATATAAGGTTTGAATCATAGTAAACAAAAAATCTACAGTAGGTGTAACACATTTATAATTAGAATAATAAAACTTGAAACACACTAACAAAATCTTATAGTACATGAGCGATCAATGAAGAAACATCCTATCCACATCAGAGGTGAATTCACAATGAGCCAATCAGAAGCAGCTAGCTAGCGTTGGCAACCGTCCTCTTCTGTGTCTATATGCACCTTCTGTCATGAATCTACAATTAATAGGCTACTGACTGGCCTCTATCCATCTCTGCGCATATCTTCATCTGTTTGCAATTACGAGGGGTATTCAATATGAAACGTTAACTTCACTGTCGAAGTTGACGTTTCATATCGGAGTTTTTACCTGCGTTAAAGTATCGGGCGCGCTCCCGCTTATACCCGTATTCAATATAAAATTAACGAAAACGGGAAACTCCGAAGTTGGATTTGCGCAAAGTTACGAATTTTTCCTTAAAAAAATTGTAAGACCCCCCTAAAGTAGTAAAAACATGGGGGAACACTATGGGTACCCCCGTTTTAGCCTTTAATTGAAAGTCGGGGATTTAAATAGCCGCAGCAGGTGTTTTTTTCCCGACATTGAAGTGATGCAGAAGAGCACTTAGGTTATTTTTTTCGTTTTTTTAAGTGGTCCCATCAAATTTGGGGTACATGAAAATGGGTACTAGCATATTTTTATGTCCCTAAAGTAAGTTTTTAAAAATTCTGCATCTGTGCACCTGCCGCTATAAATCTATTCTAGAAAACACCTGCCGCATACTTACAGAATAGCCCTGAACCTATTTCCCTATTGTTAAACAATTTTTTCCCATTTTCTTTTTTTCACCCCAATTTTTAAATAAATTTTTTGGGGTGTCCCTATTTTTTTTTAAAACTTTTTTTGACACAGTTCTTTTTTAAATGTAATTCCCAGGGGTGCAGGCTATTTTTTTTTAAGCCTGCACCCCTAAACCCCAATTGTGCACTTTTTTTTCGACACCTATTCAATGGTGAAAAGTTATTCCCGTTTTTTATCAAAGACTTTTCAAAACTGCGATAAGTCTTTGAAATTGAATACGGCGTAAAAGTAAAACCTGCGATAATGACGTCATACCTCCGATATTAACGCAAAAACGATGTTTTCGCTCCCATATTGAATACCCCTATACGTGAATATGCCTGAAGTTGGCCTACGGTAGACCTCCCCTTACCCAATTACCGATCCTTTCCTCGGCCCATCGCTTCAGTCATATGGAGGCACAAGTGTCAGATGGAAGCAAATCTGCCCATACGTGAAACATGCTTTGTTTGCACGCAGGGTATAAATTTATTTATTTCCTGAAAATGGAAGTTAGACCAACTATGAATCAGCACCATTGTGTTTGATGGATTGTAATGGCCATTGTGCAGCATATAGAACTACCGACTAATGACAGTCCTTTACTGTTCACTTCTTTTTACATTTCAGACTCATTCAGTTTTTAAATCCAACTCCTGAACAAGTGTCGGAAGACGATATAAAGGTAGGTTTGCCTATCTAATGTTTATAAAATAATAGTCTGTTTTGCTGTGGAAAGAGCACACTGTCTGTCCGTTCAGGTCCACCCAACCATACACACTTAATGCCAGATTGTTTTCACTACAAATACAGGGACACGATCCATACACTTGCCACCTACCAGAGGAACTGATTCAGAGCCGCTCGCTAGATGTGATCGCTAGCACGATGTGTATGCAAATTGTGTCAGTGCTATCGCACAGCAATGCATTAGCACGCCCAGTATTTTTAGAGAGCAATCACATAGTGTATGCAGACATCCACCAGCTTGTCTTAAGACGCCCACGTGTGCACGTCATGTCCCGGAAGTGTATGTAACCATCGGTACATTGGATGCTATCGCAGCGCTTGAGGTTGACAATACCCTGCTGCAAGCACTGTGAGCACTTCAGTGTAAAAACAAGCCAGGTGACGTGCATTATGATGCTGTCTTATAATTATACACACCGCTAAGACGCCATTGAGATGCTCAGGCACGCCTGCGTTTGCACCTCCACTCCCCCGTTTTTAATGGCCAGCCCCTGTTACCACCTACAAACAGCTTCTCCTGTCACTCACTCTGCTGGGCTGTCTATGCGCAAGCGAATACACACTGCATACCATCGTCAGCGGCGAGCGTTTGCATCGTAGTGAGTGGGTCTGAATGAGCTCCAGATCCCGCTGCAATGGGAAAGTCAACATATTGCAGCATTTTCTTTTTAGTTGATATATGTATAGGACCGGAGGGTCTATCTTCATTGGGGGCTAGTTTCTCATGCACCTTAACTCATCTGCCTTTGCTTTTGGCTTCGGGTAGGCCTGAGGTGCAGGGACTTGTTCTGCTCACATGGCGTGACAGGGCACTGACTAAGAAAACAAAGAGGACTCTAATTCTGTGGCAAATGTAAGCAAAACACAACTCTGCTCTGGCATGCCTGGTTGAAAATAATTTGGTACAGGAGGTAGCAAAATGCCACTTTACAAAAAGAAAAAGAAAAAGTAATTATCCTTATGTTATGCCCGAACAATGCAGCATTTCTATGGCATCTTTTGAGACACCCTTTATCTGCATGGGGTATTTGAAAAAAATGTAATGATTAATAGATGGTGAGAGACTAATCGTGGTCTCTGGTGGTTTAGCTATTGCACACCTGGTAAGCGAAACAGGCTTGCTCAATATCTGGGGTACAGGGAATCTGGACACTACTTAATTCTATTGTTTCTGTAGCACATCAACTTTTTAATTCTTTGTTTTGTGCATGTGTTTTGGTTTATTTATTTATTTTTTCCCTACTTTCAAATATATAGCACTTTTTATTTCTTTCTGTGTATGTTATAATAAAACACAGTGAAAACGTGATTTCAAGTCTGATTTAAAAACAATATAATATATGCAAATTGATGTACTAACCTGTCGGCCTATTGTATCTACGCAGTTATAGACAATGGGTTTTATGACGGAGTTGTGAACCTGCAATATACATTTTTCATGATTTGTTTAACCATTTGATTTGCTTTTTGCCACAGTGCACCAGAAAAGTGCAATATCCAGTATTTGTGAGCAAATCCCTAATATCTTATTCCACTCTTGAATCTGCACCCCTGTATTCGGATATTAAAAAGGTAATCTATTACTGCTGGAGTCAAACAAATGTATGGCTTTTGAAACCATTATTATTTTATTATCCTTTTTTCTTCTTCCGTGTTCATAGGGCTCCACAGGGAGACAATGGGGTGTAGGTGGGACTTGGAGGACCAGACACCAACAGCAAAGCTTTTCAGTCCCAGGATGCTCCTGTCCTTTCCCCTATACCCCGCCTACAGCCTGAGGGCAACTCCGTTTCGTTGGTGTCCAGCAGGAGCTGAATTACCGTTTTAACAGTGGGGCTGCTATCAAGCAGTCCAAGCTTATTTTTATGATTTTATTTTATTTTAATTTATTCTAACTGTACAGCAGTACAAGACAGTCCTTTTGGACGTCTACGCTGTTTCTCCATCACCCCTCTGTGGCACCGTGACACCAGCCTCAGCTAGGTACTCCCGGCGAGGCTCCAAGTGGGACCTAGCTAGCAGGCTCCCCAGATCCCAGACTGCAGCCGGGACTTAAGAGGACAGGTAAGGCAGATCCCCACTGTCGGGGACCCGCGTCTATGCGCAGTTTTGCCTCAGGTCTCAGGACAAATCGGAGGCGCTGATGTGGACACCAGTTCATCCGGGACTCCACTAGACCACCAGGGCACTACAAGCAAGGGGTGCAGGGCAACGATTAAAGCCAGGGGACTTGGTTAATGTCCCTGCTGCCCCTCCCCCAAATCAGAGCGCCATTCCTCTGCCGTCTTGTTTCTTCCTGAGCTGCACCTCCCTCACCCTCCGCCCCCTTTCAGACTCTCGGCAGCCATTTTCTGCATTCAGGTCTCCGGGAACGCTAGGTCTACTCCCTGTATACCTATCCCAAGGGCCAGGTTTATTTATACAGCGCTATATCCTACCAGCCACTGCGGTCTGAGTAGTTGATTTTAGTGCCCACTGCAGTCATATTGTATAATTCTGCATTTGTATGTGACTTGTGCTAGCGCTGCTGTCTGTTTTCCTATTACTGTCAGCTTATACCTTTCCCTTTATTCTACTATAACCCTGGCATATTAAGGTATAGGGGGTTCATTGTACCTCACATCTCCCTATATTTGTGAGGGCTACCACATACTATTTATCGCTGTTGCGCACTACACTGTGCCATATTACACATACATCTGGGTTGCTCACTGCACTGTCAGATTGTGTGTTACATTATTTTTGCAGCTTATGTCTGGTAGAGGCAAGAATAACAAGCAGCCTGCTGCTCCCCCTCATTCCTACTCAGCAGGCTTAGCTTTAGAGGAGCTCTTTCAGGATGGTCTTTGTGCATCTTGTTATACTGCTATGGGCCCATCAGCCCTGGTCTCCTCTCCTCAGGACCCACCCTGGGTACTTTTTCACAGGTGCTGGCAAAACTTGCAGACCGTCTAGCGGTCCCTGGGGAAACTCCTCCTATGGGATGGCCACAGCAGGTACTCCCTGCAAATCCTTTGCCTCCCCCATGGGTAGACGTACATTCTTCCTCAGTACAGAGTTTGGCGGATACCTCTACAGCCTTGCAAATGCTACAAAAGGAGAGACCCTTATCTAGTAAACCTACTAAGCATGCTGTGTTATCTTCCCAGTCCACCCAGCTATCAGATTCTGATTTATCATACGGGGAGGCAGAAGATGCAGACCTCTCACTCTTACTCTCCCTCGGGAGACAAGGAACCCCCCTCTAAATCAAATATACCTGCACATCTGTAAAACATATTTTCCCAATAGAAGACAGAACCCGCTCCTAAAACAAGGGAGCATCTCTTTAAACGACAAATGGTAGTTTTACCAGAGTTTCCTCACTCTGATCAGCTATTTGATCATATGAGTGAGGCATGGAACATGCCCAGTAAAAGTTTTCAGCTGCCTAAACGTTTAGGTTAATTTTACCCTTTTCCCGCTACATATTGTACGAAGAATGCTACCCTACTTATCCATACTGCAACCTCCTTAAAGGAGACTATGGATAGAAGGATTGAAGCTTGCCTGAAATCTATATACTCTCTTGCAGGAGCTATTACTCGTTCTGCCAGGGCTACGGCCAGGGTGGCAAAAGCCATTGAGAGTTGGCAGAGGCCCTAGAAGAGACATTTCCTTCTAATGCTTCGAGGGAACACCTGTCCTACATATCTCACATTAGAGATGCAGCCTCCTATTTGGGTAAAACAGCTCTGGATACGGCTCTTGTAGCTTCCAAGGCATCTGCCACTTCTGTAGTAGCCTGCCGTATTATTTGGCTCCGCTCTGGAAGGCAGATTCGGACTCTAAAAAGGCATTGGAATCTCTGCCTTATTCTGAGGATATCCTGTTTGGCCCAGAATTAGACAAAATTGTGACTACCTTGGCAGCTTCCAAAACTGCGATCCTGCCCTCTGCATATAATGCAAAGCCTCGGATGTCATCCTTTCGGTCCTTTCGTCCTCAAGGAAAAGCTAAAGGTCAGTCCTTTCCAAGGAATCAACTAAGGCCTTCAAGCCTAGGACCAAACAGACCTGGGCGACTAAACGTCCACCTACCAAATTTGTTGATGAGCCTTTAGCCTGACAGGATGGGCCTCTCCCTGGGGGCTCCCAGGGTGGGAGGCCAACTTCATTTCAATTCGCCCAGTTCTGGCATCAGACCACATCAGACACCTGGGTAAGAGAAGTGGCCTCCCACGGATACGCCCTCTCCTTCCTGATGCGACCTCCCAGCAGTTCTTTTGCACAGGACCTCCATCGGACCCAAGCAATCCCTGCTCCTCCAATAGACCATTCATTCCTTACTGTAATAATTCCGGTCCCCTCCTCACAGAGCGAGAAAGGCTATTATTCTACCATTTTGTTAGTTCAGAAGCCCAATCCTCAACCTCAAATCTCTCAAGAAGTTTATCAGGGTGTGCAGGTTTCGTATGGATACCCTCCATTCTATTATCCTAGCTATGGAGCCTGGAGATTTTATGGTATCCCTAGACATTCAGGATGCTTACCTACATCTACCTATAGCCCCTTCTCATCAACAATGTCTCTGGTTTGCTACACTGCAGCAACATTACCAATTTCAGGCTCTGCCATTTGGCCTTTCAACGGCCCCTCGGGTATTTACCAAGATCATGGCAGTTATGGCAGCCTTTCTTCTTTGTCAAGGGATCAGACTGCTCCCATACTGATCTCTTGCTGTTGGCCAGTTCCCCAGAGACTCTTCACCGCCGTCTGCATGTAACCATTGCCTTTCTACAAATGCACGGTTGGCTGGAAAAGGTCTTCCCTGAAACCCTCTACATTTGGGAGCCCTCCTGGACTCTCAAGTTCAGCGAATCTTCCTAATACCGGACAAGATTTCAGCACTGCAGCACAGGCTACGTAGACTGCTCCACAATCGCAGCGTGTCAATTGACTCTGCAATGCAGGCCTTGGGATTAATGGTGTCCAGGCCAATACAACACCTAATCGTCTCCAGGTGGAACGGGCTACCCCATCTGCTCAGATCCCAGACAATCCGCCTCCACCCAGAGTATCACCTGTCCCTAGCCTGGTGGCTACAGACTTCCCATTAGAACAAAGGTCATCCCTTTTGGATACTGGACTGGGCTCTCTTCACCATGGACGCAAGCCACCGAGGGTGGGGCGCAGTGACCGGCCAGCACTCTTTCCGGGGCCGATGGTCCCCAGTCGAGGCAGTGCTACCAATCAATATCCTGGAACTTCGAGCCATCTACAGAGCTTTCCCTCTGGCTTAGAATATTCTGAAAAATGGGCCAGTACAAGTACAGTCCGACAACACCACGGCTGTGGCCTACCTCAATCACCAAGGGGGAACTCACTCAGTCAGCACACATGGGTCGAACGCAATCTCCCAGCCATCTCATCTTCATTTGGGCTCCGGATCTCCTCTCAGCTCAGGAGCGTCCCCACCCTTAAATGACTGCTTTGGGACTTCCCCAATGTCTCCCCTGTGGAGCCCTATGGACCCTGAAGAAGAAAAGGAGAGTTATGGTAAAACTTACCTTCGTTAACTCTTTCTTCGAAGTCCATAGGGTCCACCCGCCCTGAGGCACCTGGCTTCTATAGGTTTCTTCTCTTAGTCTCTTGTTTCTTTCTCTGTGTGAGAGTGTGATTCTTCAGTGTACCGGTCTTCCTTCTTTCCTATCCTGCTCCTGCCTTGGGCTTGTTAACAAAACTTAGTTGCCCTCGGGTTGTGGGCGGGGTATAGGGTGAAGGACCTGCGCATCCTGGGGTTGAAAAGCTTTGCTGTTGGTGTCCGGTCCTTCAGGTCCCACCTACAACCCAATGTCTCCCTGTGGACCCTAGTTTTACCATAACTCTGCTTTTTTTTTAATCTCTTATCCTGTGTGTCTCTTCCCCTCTTTCGCTGTGTGTCTCTCCCCAAACACTACACTACCTACAAACCAAACACTGCCCAAACTTACCAGCCTAACCTCAGCAAACTAATTTTAATAAAAGGAAGAATAGGGAAGCCACTAATATTTCAATTACACATCTATAAATGTGTACTTAAATTGTAAACTGTGACACATTGCAATTTATTTTGCATGTTGTGTTGAAATATCTGGCACCCAAAGAAAAAACGGTTGCCTGAACTCAGCTGACACGGTAAGATGGGGGCATGCAGTGAGGCCACACCCCAGTGACTCGCGTCATGCCCCCTTTCAGTGAGGCCACGCCCCTTTTTTAGTTGCACGCATTAGGGGGACTGCCAGGGCTGTTGAGCAGCCCCAATCCATCCCTGCCTGAACTACTCTATAATGTAACATTTTTATAGAAGTTTGTTGAGTGTCAAAGATCTATAACGTACTGTAGGAGAAACACTAAGTTTTGTATGTTTATATTACAGCGGATGATGACAACTGGCTACGACGGACCAAATTTGGTGGAATCCTACTGTTGGGCCCCTATAGCTCAGGGGTTTGATACCATTGTAATCTCTCATAAAGGATTAAATCCCATGTGTTATATTCCTCCTCTTCTGACATATCTAAACTGTGCATCAGTTGTGTACAAATTACTGCCAGCAAAACATGGGGTAAGCACTTTACAATTTTTGTGCAAATATTTCAGTGATTATGGGGCCTATTTATTAAACTATATTTCAGGCATATCTTCCCAAAAACACCCAATTTGGGGGTACACAAAATTATTAAGTATCACCAAGATGTAACAAGGAGAGGCCACGGCAGATATCACCGATATCTGCCGTGGTCCCCCAGTTTCCGACACCAACAGTAGCCCCCATATATAGGGGCTGCTGTGCTGCCAGACTTGACAAGCTGCAGAATGTGAAGCCACCTCCAGGTGTTGTTGGTCTATAGTGGTCTATGAGCTACCTCTCATAGATTTATACTCACTGAGGACAGGACAGGCTGCAGTCCACATTTTCTCAGTGTGGTGTGTATCCAATTAGCAGCGCTAAAATAGCACTGGTAATTGGACGGGGTGGGGTTATCCTATAAGCTCTGAAGTGCTGCCCCAACGCCAGCACTTATCGTGGATATTTTTCGGGACCTGATGTGTCCCGGAAAATTATCCATGATAAGTGCAGTTTTCTACTTCAGGGTCCATAGGGGTCCACAGGGTTGACCTTGGGGTATAGCTGGATCTGGATCCACGGGCACCACGCAGTTAAAGCTTTGCTGCTCCCAGGATGCACTTGGGTCCGTCCTCCTCTATACCCCGCCCCCGGCCACAGGCACCTCAGTTTTAGTTGGTGCCCGGCCGGAGTCGGGTCACCCTGCGCCCTTTACTGTCTTCAGAGCGGCAGCATCAGACTGTCCATCTGGACGTCTACGCTGCCGCTCCAACAGCCCCGCTGGCGCTGTGACGCCGGTACTGATCCGGGGATCGCAGCGGGACCCCGGAGTCAGTACTAGCGTGGCTCCGGGACCTCCCAAGGACTGCTGCCGGACTGAAGGGGCTATGTAAGCCGCGTGCTGCGCTGTCATCGCTGCACGCGGGGGGATAATGCAGTCTTCATGCCGCCGGTCTCTGGGGACAGACCGGCGGCGCTAGTAGCGGCGGCGGGCTCCCCCTCTTCAGGAATACCCCGCGTGACCGCTGGGCCCCGGGGTGTAAGTACCGGCGGGGAACCGGCTTCCCCGGGGGTTTAGTACTAGCAGGGGAGGCAGCCTTCCCTGCTTCAGCGCTCCTCCCCTCAGCCCAGCGCGCCTTCTCTCATGTGTGCTGGCGTCGCTGGGCTGTTATCTTCTGGCCACTCCTCCTCAGAGCTCTCCGGCAGCCATCTTCCTCAGGCAGCATCGCAGAGCTCCCAGGCAGGCTTACAGTGGACCAGTCCCCCTGCGTACCTCTCCCCTGATCAGGACGGTGTTCGCAGCGCTGTAGCCCTCCCAGACCCTGAATCTGGGAGGTTGATTGTAGCGGAAGGTGCAGTGAGTAATACTTCTCTGCATGGTATGTGACTTTTGCTAGTGCTGCTGTCTGTGCTTATTTTCTACTTACTGTCAGTTTTTTACCTATCCCTTTCCTTCTCCTACGGCCCGCAGGTGCGTGGGGGAGGGGTGTTCTTTCTGTGTACCTCACTTATATAAATCTACGTATTTGTGAGGTCCGTCACATACTGCGGTGTGCTCCTCAGTACCATATTGTGGGCTGTTTGGGTTGCATACTTGGGAGTGCGTGGGTGTTATACGCCTTACCTCGTTTCGGTGAGACACTTTTATTGCAAAAAAGTTTGTGTCATGTCTGATGAGGGGAATGAGCGCTCCGAGGCTCCTGTGTTGTTTTCCTGCCGACGCTGTTCGGCAGGGGTTGACGGGGCAGATTTGTCTCAGGACGGTCTGTGCGGGCGGTGCCAGTTGGACCCTCTAAACCCCCGGTGGCGCAGGATCCTCAGTGGGCGATGTTTACGCAAGTGCTGGTGTCAATCGCGGACCGACTTGAGGTCCCGACTGCAGCCCCTTCTAGGGCGTTACCCCAGCCTACCATCCCCCGTTCCCCGGGTGTGACTCGTCTGGTGCAGTCTCCTCCCGGGTCTCAGACTGTGGGTCCTTATGCGGGTTTGCCGGTATACGTGCAATCCCCCACGGTGCCGCAGCAGTCGATGGTACCTTTTCAGGGGTATCCTCAGGCAGTACCCCCGCCTTGGGTGGACGTCCTCTCCAGCTCTGTTCAGAGTCTGGCGGCTTCGTCATCGGCTTTTCAAAATATGTTTCACAGTGATTTGCCCCCACGGGCGTCCAAGCGTTCCGTTCCGGCTTCACTGGCGGCTCAGTACACGGACGTGTCTTCGGATGACGGGGAGATCCATGAAGACTCTGACTCGGATGCCAGGGCCCAGGAGATGGAGGCTAAGTCTTCCATTAATGTGCCGGCATTGGTTAGGGCGGTGCGGGCCATCCTTCACATTGAGGAGGATGTGCCCGCCCCCAGGTCAAAATACCCAAATTTTAAAAAGGCCAAGGTAGCTTCGACGGTTTTTCCCCTGTCCGATCAATTGACGGATCATATGGCAGGGGCCTGGCAGTTGCCCAGCAAGAGGTTCCAACCGCAGAAGCGGTTGGCTTCGAATTATCCGTTTCCGGAGGCTCATTGCAGGAAGCGGGAAACTCCTCCAGCGGTGGATTCCCACGTTACCCGCTTAATTAAAAGCGCTACGCTGCCTTTGCCGTCGATCTCCTCCCTGAAAGATCCCACGGACAGGAAGGTGGAGACTTGTTTGAAGTCTATCTACTCTCTCTCGGGGGCGGTGGCCCGTCCGTCCATGGCCATCTCTTGGGTGGCTAAGGCCATCGAGAGCTGGGCCAATGCTTTGGAGGATACCTTTCCGGAAGATGCTCCGGAGATCCAGAGAGCGTTGATAGGTCAAATGAGGGATGCGGCTTCCTACATTGGGGAAGCATCGTTAGACGCAAGCCTTCTAACCTCTCGGGTGTCGGCTGCAGCTGTGTCGGTGCATCGGTCCTTGTGGCTGAGGTCTTGGAGAGCTGACGCTGACTCCAAAAAGGGACTGGAGGCCTTACCTTTTAATGGGGAGTTGCTTTTTGGTCCAGACTTGGACAAAATTGTGGACACTCTGGCTAAGTCTAAATCAGCCTTCCTCCCTTCGGCTTCTGCTCCTACCAATGTACAGAGCTCTGCTTTTCAGTCCTTTCGGGTTCAGGGCAAGGCCAAAGGTCAGTCCTTCCCGAGGCTGTCGACGACCAAGGCCGCGTCTAAGCCCAAGAAGCAGCCCTGGAGTGCCAGGCGCCCTTCTTCCAAGCAGGAAGATAAACCTTCTGCCTGATGGGACGGGCCTCCCTCTGGGGGACCCCAGAGTGGGAGGCCGACTTCTTCTATTTGCCCAGTGCTGGCACAATACCACCACGGATGCCTGGGTTCGAGAAGTGGTCTCCCAGGGGTACGCCCTGTCTTTTCGGCACAGACCGCCCCACCACTTTTTCTGCACGAGTCCTTCTCAGGATACGACCAAGTCTTTACAGATTCAGGAAGCTATAGAGTCCTTGCTGACAGCAGGGGTCATTGTTCCCGTTCCTCAATTACAACGAGGGACGGGGTACTATTCTTCTCTGTTTCTGGTGCGGAAACCCAATGGTTCTCGTCACCCTATCCTCAACTTGAAGTCTCTGAACAAATTCCTCAGAGTTCCCAAGTTCAGGATGGAAACGTTACGTGGGATTACATGGTGTCCCTGGACGCCTACCTCCATGTTCTGATAGCACCTTCGCACCAGCGGTATCTGAGGTTCGCTATCCTTCAACACCATTACCAATTCCGGGCGATACCCTTTGGTCTCTCCACGGCACCGAGGGTGTTCACGAAGATTATGGCGGTCATGGCCGCACATCTTCGGAACCAGAATGTACGGCTACTACCGTATCTGGACGACCTCCTGTTGCTGGCGAGTTCCCCGGAGATGCTGCTTCTTCATCTCCACTTGACGGTCGCTTGCCTGCAAGCGCACGGGTGGCTGATAAATTGGAAAAAGTCCTCCCTGATTCCATCTCAGCGGATGGTTCATTTGCGAGCCCTGTTGGATTCTCGTCAGCAAAGGATCTTCCTGACCCCGGAGAAGGTCTCCTCCCTGCAGCTGAGGATACACAGTTGCCTGAGCAGTTGCCGCCTGTCGGTCCATTCGGCTATGAGGGTTTTGGGCTCCATGGTGTCAACATTCGACATGGTGGAATTGCCCAGTTCCATTCCCGGCCCCTGCAGGGGCTGATTCTATCGGAATGGAATGGGTTACCTCACCGGATCCGCTCTCAGTTGCTGGTGTTGTCCCCGGAGGTTCGGCAGTCTTTGGCTTGGTGGCTTCAGACAGCTCATCTGGTCGAGGGGCGCCCCTTTTGGATCCCGGACTGGGTCCTGCTCACGACGGATGCCAGTCTTCGGGGTTGGGGGGCAGTGACCGGCTCGTTGTCACTTCAGGGTCGTTGGTCTGCGGAAGAAGCTCTTCTTCCCAGCAACATTTTGGAACTGCGGGAGGTTTATCGGGCCCTGCAGTCGTCCGGTCCCGCTCTTCACGGAAGGGCGGTTCAGGTGCAGTCCGACAACGCCACCTCGGTGGCGTATATCAACCACCAGGGAGGAACTCGAAGTCGGGCAGCGATGTCGGAGGTGTCTCGCATCCTTGCTTGGGCGGAGTGTCACATTCCAGCGATCTCGGCAGTCTTCATTCCCGGAGTCCTCAATTGGGAGGCGGACTTCCTCAGCCGTCACGACGTGCATCCCGGGGAATGGTCGCTTCACCCAGAGGTGTTTCAGCTACTCGTGGACAGGTGGGGGCTGCGGAGCTGGACTTGATGGCCTCCCGTCACAATCACAAGTTGCCCGTTTACGGGTCAAGGACAAGAGACGCAGGCGCCAGTCCGGTAGACGCGCTGTCGGTGAAATGGACGTTTCACCTGGCGTATCTGTTTCCTCCGATATCCTTACTTCCTCGGGTTCTGCGGAAATTCAAGCAGGACAGCGGCACGCTCGTGCTGGTTGCTCCGGCGTGGCCCAGACGTCCTTGGTACTCCGATCTGGGGTGTCTCTCCATCGACGCTCCCTACCTTCTTCCTCAGCGTCGGGACCTGTTGTCTCAAGGGCCCTGCCTTTACCCGGATCTGGGTCGGCTGTTTTTGACGGCGTGGCTCTGGAGACAGCCGTCTTGAGGTCTAGGGGTTTCTCCAGTTCGGTCATTGGTACCATGCTTAGGGCACGCAAGCCTGCCTCCGCACGGATTTACCACAGGGTGTGGCGCACTTACTTTCAGTGGTGTGAATCCAGAAACTGTGATCCTCAGGTGTTCCGGGTTTCCAGAATCTTGGAGTTCCTTCAATCAGGTTTGGACCTCGACTTACGCCTGGCCTCTCTGAAGGTTCATGTGTCTGCTTTGTCCGTGTGGTTTCAGCGACGGATTGCTACAGTACCGGATGTTCACACCTTTTTCCAGGATGTTCTCAGGATACAGCCTCCCTTCGTGCCTCCTGTGGCTCCTTGGGACTTGGCGGTGGTGCTACGGGTCTTGCAGGGTCCTCCTTTTGAGCCTCTTGAGGTGGTGGACCTCAAGTGGCTGACGTTCAAGACCGTTTTTCTCCTAGCAATTGCTTCTGCCAGGAGGGTGTCAGAGTTGGGGGCGCTTTCCTGTCGCCCCCCTTTTCTGATTTTTCATCAGGACAGAGCGGTGCTCCGCACTTGTCCTGAGTTTTTGCCCAAAGTGGTCTCAAAGTTCCACATTAATCAGGAACTTGTTGTGCCAGCTTTTCAGTCACCTGATCTTTCAGCTGGTGAGGCTTCCTTAGATGTAGTCCGGGCACTTAGAATCTATGTGGACCGGACTGCTTCGGTTAGGAAGTCTGATTCATTGTTTGTCCTCTTCGGTTTTCACAAGAGGGGTTGGCCTGCCAACAAGCAAACGTTAGCCCGTTGGCTTCGTTCTGTTATTTGTGAGGCTTATGCACAGGAGGGTTTACCTGTGCCAGCCTCTGTTAAGGCTCATTCCACTCGTTCTGTGGGTCCCTCTTGGGCTGCTAGACGTGGCGCCTCCGCTGTTCAGCTGTGTAAGGCGGCCACTTGGTCTTCAATTCAAACGTTTTTTGAGGTTCTATGCGTTTGACACCTTCGCCTCTCAGGATGCATCCTTTGGGCGCCAGGTACTCCTTTCAGCACAGGAGCGTCCCCGCCCTTAGTTGAACTGCTTTGGGACATCCCCAAGGTCAACCCTGTGGACCCCCTATGGACCCTGAAGTAAAAAACAAGAGATATGGTAAGAACTTACCTTTGTTATCTCTGTTTCTACGAAGTCCATAGGGTCCACAGGGCGCCCGCCCTGCCGCACCTGGCTTCAAATGGGCTGTGTGGCTGGTCACCGGTTTTCCGTCTCCCATTTCTGTGAGTATGGTTTCTTGTGTGTTCCAGTCTTCCTTCTCTCTGTTTAGTCTCCTCCTCCGGCCTTAGCTGCTTACCAACTGAGGTGCCTGTGGCCGGGGGCGGGGTATAGAGGAGGACGGACCCAAGTGCATCCTGGGAGCAGCAAAGCTTTAACTGCGTGGTGCCCATGGATCCAGATCCAGGTATACCCCAAGGTCAACCCTGTGGACCCTATGGACTTCGTAGAAACAGAGATAACAAAGGTAAGTTCTTACCATATCTCTTGTTTTTTCACAACCTAAATGACGAAAACACATAGGTCTGCAAGGTCATCGCGGATCCTATGTGTTTTCAAGAGAAATATGCTATTATTTTGACCAAATTAATAAGATAGGGGGAAAAAATGCATTGTTGAAAAACGAAGATAATCTGCAAAAAAAAAAATCAGTTTTTCGCAGATCACGCTAATTGGATACCCCCTATGTGTTCATTCCAAATTGATGTTATAATCTCTCTTGTTGCTCGGATAGGTTATCCAAGATTACAATCTGCTGATACTGTGGTATAAACCAGACTCTGCAACATGTCTCCCAATAGCATTATTAGTCAGTACATTTTGCCACTGAGCTTCTAGGATGCAAGTATATGTAGACAAATTTGGTCCGATGTTTGTGGCCATATAAACAGTGATCTTGTGCATTAAACCTAACCTACTGAAAGTACTATCAGACTCTGTACATAAATGATCATCTTCTTCCTCCACTAAGGGGCACAGGGATCACTCTGGGGTATTGCCTGGAGAGGAGAGTTTGGCCACCAAATAGTTAGCAGTTTTCTTCACAGCAGCCCCCAGACTCCCTTTCCACTCTCCACTTAACACCGCCACCAGCCAGCCAGTCTTAGTTTGGTGCCGAGCAGGAGCGGGCACCATTTTAAGTGATGCCACTCTAACGACACCAGGGTCGCCGCGGAACTCCGGGAAGGATCATCACTCCCGGCACCCGCAATCAGACGCAGATAGGGGCAGGTAAGTGCGTCTCCCTGCTAGTTCACTTCCTTTACATAGCTTCAGGACTTCCTAGTGGATGCTTCTGGATATCTAAGTACATTGCTTTAGTTTATCCGCTGCCAGCTACTGGTCTGGCAACGTGGGAATCCTCCTCCCTCCTGTTGTTGCTCTTTACCCGACTGTTAGATCGGTACCCTGGCGGCTTGATAGTATCCCCAAATTGATCTATTTTAGTGCACATACCTTGCTTTTGCTTGGGTTGCTAGGGCTAGGGGCTGCTGGGCTCCTCAGTTTGAGGACAATTTATTGTCTCTTGTGGGGAAGATGGGCTGCTACCTAGTTTTGTTAGGAGGTCATTGAAGTATTAACCTCTTAGGTGCGGGCATCTGCTGTGGTGGCCTGGACAGTCCATTGGCTGCATTCCTGGCGTGTTTTCACCAACCTTTTGTCAGAGGTTCTACTGTATTTAGAGAAGGTCCTTGTGGTCCAGACAGTCTCTAGGTAGCACCCAAATTCATGGTCTGACTTCTGCACCAGACGGTCTCACTTCTAGATTAAGGACTTCCTCCTCTATGGGTCCTGATGTAGGTGACCATAATCCACCAGACAGCTGTCAAGTCTGTTGCCACAGGTTGGGGTGGAATTCCACCTGGGGAACCCCAGCGTGGGTGGCTGGTTCCTGTGTTTTCTAGTAGTGTAGAGACCATGAATAACGCTTCACAACCTAGCTGACTATCCTCTCAGGGGTAGTGTTCCTGTCTATGGACCAGCACTGCCCAGATTAGAGTTTCATTGGGACTCCATGTATAATTTATCAGGTTTCCCAAGCACTCCCAGAAAAAGCCAGAGCTCTGGGAGACTCTGTCCGCTCTCCACTGGCCTCCTGGTTCCCTGTCTCTGAAGGTGCAAGTTACTATACCAGCCTCTTACTGGTCAGATGCAAGACTGCTTGCTTCAGACCATCCTCATTCTCTGGGCGCTAGCCGGGACTTCAGGATTCTCAGCTTCCGCATGGGGTCGCTCCGCTCCATCATTCACTCAGACTAGGGGATTTTAGAGCATCCTTTCACATTCAGGATGCCTATTTACATATTGCCATTCGAGTCAGTCATTAGTACTTTCTCGGGTATGCTGTACAGGAGAATCATCGTTAGGAACAGCCCCTCGTATTTTCATGAGGATCAGGATGATCATAGCTGCTCCTCTTGACCTGCTTATCTTGGCTCAGTCACCGTATATCCATCTGTCTCAGCATAGCTCTTCACTGGTCCCACGGATGGATAATTACTTGGAAGCCTTTCTTCTTGGGGGTGAGAGCTTTTCTGGATTCCAAGGGTCTGCGGCTATTCATCCCTGCCGTCAAAATAAGGGTCTTCCAGTTACTGTTCCTATTTTGGCATCTCCACCAAGTGTTATTGCACTCCTGCAGACAGGGTGTAGATTGCTGCAGTTTGCTGAGTTTCATTCCCTGCCTCTTCACAGGGAAATTTGAGTCCTAAGACATAGATCACATCTGCTTTTGATGATGCAAGCTACCGTTCCTATATTGTGGTAGCTAAAGGGGACCCAGTTGGATATGAGCCGCTCTCTTTGGGATCATGGACAGGATTCCTTCTCAATAACGTTACATGTCTTCGCAGGTGGAGGCCAGTAACCTGTCATTAGACCGTTTGGAACGGTTGACTGCTCAGGGGAGCCTGTTACCAATCATCATTCTGCAGCTCTGTTCGGTCCTGGTCTGGTCCGACAGCGTGACACCCTTTGCTCTCATAAGCCATCAGGGTGGCGCTATCTATTGTGGTTCCATTAAAATGGTCAGCCGTTCCCCCAGTTGGGCAGAGCGTCCTCTTACGGCTCACCTTCCTCCCTACAGTTCTCCTTGAACAGCAGACTCCTAGGCTGCCAGGCCGTTCAATCGGGCGAGTGCGCTCAACATCCTGACGCTTTTCAGTGCTTAGTGATGGATAACGAGATTATGGGCTGATGGATAACGAGATTGTGGTGTCTCGCACAGCTACAAGTTACCAAGATACTGTTCCGGCTCCAGAGATCCTGGATCTCTCTTATTGGTCGCTCCGGCGATAAAGTGGAAGTTTGCGCTCTAAGTTTTCTTTCTCAACTTCCATGTTCCCGCGAGTCGCAGTTGGAAGGGAACACTTTGATCCTTGCGGCTTAGCTTTGCCACGGCGGCCGTAGTACGCAACTCTTTCCGCCTCTCAGTCGGTGCTTCACTGAGTCTTCTTCTATTGTCGGTTCTTTGGTCTCCATGCCCATACTTCCATCAGATTCTGACACCCGTGCTAGAAGCTAGGAAGGATTTCCAGAGAGGTCAGTTGTACCCTGCTGCATGTCTCGTAGCCCACATCTGTCAGAATTTTTTTTCCAGAGATGGAGGACATATTAGGTGGTTTGGTTTGAGGCTTCTTCTCCAGATCATTCCAGCTACTGTGGGTCCTCTCTTTTCTGCAAATTGTTCAGGGTTTGGGACTGAGGCCTTCTTCCTAGAGATACAGGTCTCTGGTTTGTCGGGTCTCCAATGACTGCCACCACTCCTACCACCTACCAGAGGTTCAGGCGTTTATTTTTCAGGGCATCCTCTATGTGCAGCCACCAGGTGGCTCCATCAAACCTCTCCTGGGTTCTTTGGACTCTTCTGTAAGCTCCCTTAGGAGTCCTTGATTCCTTGATTGCAGTGCACATTGCTCATTCGTTAGTTTGCCTGGATAGCGTTTTTTCCTACTTGCCATCACATCACGCTGTGGGTGTCTGAACGTCTTGTATTGTCGCTCCCCCTCTCTGATCTTCTACTTGGAATGGGCTGTTCTGCAGTCACGCTTGGGTTCTGTCCCAGGTTTGTGTCCTCCCCTACCTGGGATTGGGGTTCCAACTTCCCTCGTTACGGATTCTTCGCTGGAGGTCGCCCTAGGGCTGTGGGCTCTCCGGTATTTTTTCCGCGGACAGAGCCGGAGATCTATTTTTCTATGGTCCTGTGGGATTTTCACAATCGGGGCTGGCCGGTTTTTGAATTAATTTTATCCTGGTGACACCGCTTGGCTATCCTGCCCCTGTTGTGGTGACTGCTTTTTACATAAGGTCAGTGGACCTTCTTAGGTGGCTTACCGTGGTGTTTCTAGAGTACAGTACTGCGCAGCTGCCACATGCATGTCACCTTCATGTCTTTGGAGGCAATCTTCGAGCTAAGGGGTTCTTAATGCAGCCCAGGATCATCCCCTCCCGTTGGGGGATAGCTTTAGGACGTCCCCAAATGATCTCTGTGCCCCCCAGTGGAGGAAGAAGAAAGGAGGATTTACGGTCTTACCTTGTTAAATTTTTTCTTCGACTCCATAGGGGGCACAGAGCACCGCTTGCGGTGGCCCGCAGATGGACAGTCTTACCTCAGTTCTCGGGGGACAGACCGGAGGTGCTGAGGGTGAACACTGGCTCCGACCACGTGATCCTCTAGACCACCAGGGTATACATGCAGCGGGAATCCATCGTCCCGGTGGTTTACAATCAGCATGGGGAGGTCAGTTTTCCCTATTACAGCTGCCTCTCCCCTCAGCTCAGGGTGCCATTCCTCTGAGGTCTAGTTTCTCTGAATTGCTCTCCTCCTCTGACCACGCCCCCTCAGAGGTTTCCGGCTGCCATCTTCTACAGGCTCAGCCACAGCTCTCTCAGGGAAACGCAGGGTCCGATCCCCCTACATACATCTCCCTGGAGATAGGTTATGTAGCACTATCGCCTACCAGCCTTTAAGGAGTGAGTAGTTGATTGTAGTGCCATTTTGCAGTTATATGTATTTCTGCATTGTATGTGACTTATGCTAGCGCTGTTTTTCTGTCAGCATATATCTTTCACTTTTATCTCATCTTTGCCCTAACATTCAGGTGTATTCAGGGTTTTCTGTACCTCACATTTCTTGTATTTGTGAAGGTTGTCACATACAGTTAGTTACTGCACTGTGCTATATTTTGTGCCGTGAGCTCCTACAGCTTGCCCAAGCATAAGACAGGATCAGTATATTGCATTCTATATCACATACAGTCAGGTGCATAAATATTGGGACATTGACAGCATTTTCATATTTTGGCCTCTATTCACCACCACAATGGCTTTGAAATGAAACAAACAAGATGTGCTTTAACTGCAGACTTTCAGATTTAATTTGAGGGTAATTACATCCAAATCAGGTGAACGGTGTAGGAATTACACCCAATATTTATGCACCTGACTGTACCTAGTGGTTGCATATTACTCAGTGCCATATTGTGTGCTATACTACTCTGCAGCTATGTCCAGCAAAGGCAAGAATAGCAAGCACCCATACTGCTCTCATGCAAATTATGTGATGCAGGCTTAAATGCGAAGATCTATACCCCCCGAACCTCGGCTCAGGAGCCCCCTGGGCTTCCTTTTCTCAGGTGCTGGCCGCTATTGCCTAGCAGTCCTGGCTGTAATTCCCCCTATGGGGTTGCCACAAGCAATACAGGTACCTCCTATGCCCCTCCATGGGTAGACATACTCTCTAACTCAGTACAAAGTCTGGCAGCTACCTTACAGCCTTTCAAAATATGTTGCAAGGTGAGAAGTCCCTACCCAGTAAGACTGCTAAGCATTCTGTGTTATCTTCACAGTCTACGCAGCTCTCAGATTCTGAGGTGTCATCTCAGGCGGCAGAAGATGCTGATCTCTCTAATACTGACTCTCCTTCAGGGACGAAGCAGAGATTGACTAAAATTAATATACCTGATTTGGTGCGAGTGGTTAGATCTATCTTTATAAATAGAAGATGATGAGCCCGCCCCCAAATCAAAGCACCCACTATTTAAACAACAGAAAGGAGTTTTCCCTCCCAGATCAACTAGTTGAGCACATGGCAGCGGCTTGACAAATGCCTAGTAAGAGGTTTCAGCCCCAAAAACACCTGACCTCTTGTTATCTTTTTCCTGCAGCTCATTGTGCAAGATGGGAGACTCACCCAGCGGTGGATTCCCATGTTACGCATTTGATTAAAAGCGCTATATATTACCTATCCCTACAGTTTCCTCACTAAAAGACCCTACGGCTAGAAAGATTGAAACTGGCTTTAAATCTGTGTACTCTCTTTCAGGCGCCATTGCTCACCCGACCATGGCTATTACATGGGTGGCTAAAGCAATTGAGAGCTGGGCAGACGTCCTTGAAGAATCTTCTTCCTCAGATGCCTCTCGGGATGTAGCTCACATAAGGGATGCAGCTTCATATATTGGAGATTCGTCCTTGGATGCCAGTCTCCTAGCGTCTACAGCATCGACCACGGCGGTGTCTGCCCACCGCATTCTGTGGCTGTGGTCATGGAAAGCGGATACAGATTTTAAGAAAGCCTTATGGTGCATACACACGATCAGATTTTTTCTTCAGATATGGACGATAACGATTTAAAAATCGTTCAGTCGTTCATATCTGAAGGAAAATCGTTCATATCTGACATGCCTGAACGATGGACGATCAACGATGCGCGTTCCCGTTTGTCAGATAACGATATCTGACATCTGATGGGTTTGCAGTCAGACTTGGACGATTCCATTCATTTTAATGCAGTCAAAAATCGTTCAATCGTTCAAATCGTTCAAATCGTTCAAAACTTTGGTCAAATCGTCCAAATCGTTCAAATCGTTTAATCGTTCAGTCGTTCATCTGTCAAATCTGACAAGTCTGACAAATCTGACCGTGTGTACGCTCCATTAGAAGCATTTCCTTAAAATGGGGAGATCTTGTTTGGCCCAGACTTAGACAAGATTGTAGCCACATTAACAGCATCAAAGTCTGGCTTTCTGCCTTCAGCAGCTACCGCAAAGCTTAGGACAACATCCCTTAGGTCCTTTCGTCCCAAAGGAAAGCCAAAGGGTCAGTCCTTTCATAGGTAGTCGGCTTCCACTAGGACCGCTAAGCCCAGGACCAAGCATACCTGGACCACCAGACGTCCTGCTTCAAAATCTGAGGACAAGCCTTTGGCCTCCCCCTGGGGGATCCTAGAGTAGGAGGCCAACTTCTTCAGTTTGCCCAGTGCTGGTGTCAAACCACCACAGACGCTTGGGTAAGAGAAGTGGTCTCCCACGGGTACGCCCTCTCATTTCTAAGACTGCCACGCCACCAATTTTTCTACACAGGCCCTCTATCAGACCCGAACAGGGCCCTGCTCACCCAGAAAGCCATTCAGTCCTTGCTGCAAGCAGGGGTTATAGTTCCAGTCCCGCTATCACAGCAAGGAAATGGTTATTATTCTACTTTGTGGTTCAGAAGCCAAATGGGTCTCATTGGCCTCTCTTCAACCTCAAATACCTGAACAATTTAATCAGGGTACCCAGGTTCAGGATGGAAACCCTATGCTCTATTATCCTAGCTATGGAGCCTGGGGACTTTATGGTATCTCTAGATATTCAGGACGCTTACCAACATGTACTGTACCTATAGCGCCCTCTCATCAGCAATATCTCTGGTTTGCTATACTACAGCAACACTTCCAATTACAGGCTCTACCCTTTGGACTGTCTACAGCTCCAGGGGTGTTCACCAAGATTATGGCTATAATGGTGGCCCACCTGCGTAGTCAGGGAATCTAGCTGCTACCATACCTGGAAGACCTCTTGCTTCTTAGCAAGCTCCCCAGAGGTGCTTCAACGTAACCATTGCCTTCCTGCAAAAGCACGGCTGGTTAATCAACTGGAAGAAATCCTCCCTGAATCCTTCACAAAGGATGGTTCATCTGGGAGCTCTATTGGATCAGAGAATCTTCCTGACCGCAAACAAGATCTCCACACTGCAAATACGTGTGCGCAGATTCCTACACAGTCCACTCAGCAATGCAAGTTCTAGGATTCATAGTATCTACCTTTGACACGGTGAATGCTCAGTTCCTCTCCAGACCCCTGCAACAGCTAATCCTGTTCAGGTGGAACAGGTTGCCCCATCGGATCAAGGCTCAAACAATGGTTCTCTCTCCAGAGGTCAGTCTGTCCCTCTCCTGGTGGCTACAGACATCCAATTTAACCAAAGGTCGCCCCTTTTGGATCTTGGATTGGGTACTCCTTACAACTGATGCAAGTCTCTGGGGCTGGGGCGCAGTGACTGGTCAACACTCCATCCAGGGCTGATGGTCCCCAGTCAAGGCAGTCTTACCAATCAACATCCTGGAACTTCAAGTCATCTACAGAGCTCTCACTCTGGCTCAGAATATTCTGGAAAACAGGCCAGTACAAGTACAGTCTGACCACGCCACGGCTGTGGCCTACCTCAGTCACCAGGGGGGCACTTGAAGTCAGTCAGCAATGACAAAAGTGTCCCGCAATCTTACATGGCCTGAATGCAATCTCCCAGCCATCTCTGCAGTGTTCATCCCGGGGATTCTCAACTGGGAAACTGATTTCCTCAGCCATCTCGACATGCATGCAGGAGAATGGTATCTACATCCAGAAGTCTATTAGCCTCTAGTGGATAAATGGGGTCTTCTGGAAGTGGATCTCATGGCCTACAGACACAATCTGCCAGGGAACGGGTCCAGAACAAGGGACACCGAGGCATCCTTCGTAGATGCCTTATCAGGGAAGTGGACCGTCCATGTGGCGTACCTATTCCCTACAGTCTCCCTTCTTCCTAGAGTCCTTTGGAAGTTCAAACAAGATGGAGGCACTGCCCTGCCGGTGGCCCCAGCATGGCCCAGACGGCATTGGTACTCAGATCTTCGGAGCGTCTCCATAGACGCACCATTCCTGCTACCTCAGCGGCCAGACCTGTTGTCTCAGGGTCTGAGATCTAAAGGGTTTTCTTGCTCTGTGGTCCACACTACAGAATTCTCCGAGCCTCTATGCCGGCCTCTGCTATGAACCTCATGTGTTTTGGGTCTCTAGAGTCCTGGCCTTCCTCGAAGCTGGATTGGATCTTGGGCTCCGCCTTACTTTGCTGAACGTACACGTCTATGCTCTGTCTGAATTGCTTCAATGCTGGATTTCCACACTTTCCTTGAAGGTGTCCTCCGCATACAGCCTCCCTTTGTCCCTCCTGTGGCTCCATGGGATTTTTCAGTGGTTCTTCGGGCCTTACAGGGCACTGCTTTTGAACCTTTGGAATTTGTGGATCTCAAGTGGCTTACAGCAAATACTTTTTTTTTCTTCTGGCTATGGCGTCCGCCCAAAGGAAATCGTAGTCCCGGCCTTCCAATCACCAGACCTCTCTGTAGGTGAGGCCTCATTGGATGTGGTCCATGCTCTCAGGAAAACATACACCCTCTTGTCCTGTTTGGATTTCACAAGAAGGGTTGGCCAGCCAATAAACAGACATTGGCTAGATGGCTTTGCATGACTATCTCACAAGCTTACATGCAGGTAGGCTTTCCTGTACCGGCTACTGTCACTGTTCTGTGGGGCCCTCGTGGGCAGTTCGCTGTGGCGCCACAGCTGACCAGCTTTGTAAGGCTACCACGTGGTCTTCTGTTCACACTTTTCTTAGGTTCTATGCCTTCGATACATTTGACTCTAAGGATGCTTCATGTGGATGCCAGATTCTCCTATCTGCTCAGGAGCGTCCCCTCCCTTGAATAACTGCTTTGGGACATCCCCAAGTTCTCGCTGTGGAGCCCTATGGTCCGTGAAGAAGAAAAGGAGAGTTATGGTAAAACTTACCTTCGTTAACTCTTTCTTCGAAGTCCATACGGTCCACAGGGCACCCGCCTTGACGCAACTGGCTTCAATCAGCTATGTTTCTTGGTAACCTGTTTCCCATCTCCTTCTGTGTGAGAATGATTCTTGTGTGTAACAGTCTTCCTTCTCTCCTCTCCTCCTTCGGCCTTAGGCTTGTCACAAGCTGAAGTGCTCTGGCTAGGGGGTGGGGTATAGGGGGAAGGACTGTTGCATCCTGGGAGCAAATCTTTAACTGTTCGTTGCCAAGTCCTCATCCACCACCTACACCCCGAAGATCTCCCTATGGACTTCGAAGAAAGAGAGTTATCGAAGGCAAGTTTTACCATAACTCATATTATATATTATATAATATATCTATCTTTTGCGTGTGTATATATGTATGATTTATCTGCATCTGACTCGTAAGTGTAACAGCTTTCAGGAGATCATTCTCCTTCAGAGCTACACATTTGTAGTAGAGAATACAAATTATTGAGGCTCATACAAATATTATCTCAGCCCTATGCAGTGATCATCTGCCCGGGATGGGACAAGGCTCATGAAGTGTACAATCTGCTCCTGGGCTACAGTAAATGCATCCATCCGATAAGCCCCATGCTTCTGTTGGTTGGACTTAAAAAGGAGGAGGTTGAGAGCGTTAACCTTAGAAAGCAGTGTGAGTTAAACGTTATACTGTACACTGTTGATTATAAGGTGCTATTTTGGTTATATAGTAAATTTTTTTTCTGTTTGTCTTTGGATGGAAATATAAAAATTGGACTATCATCGTTTTAATTTTATTTGTTTACATGTAAGTAGACTTGGATAGGGATCAACTAAAGAATAACAAAATGTTCATACTAGAAGTCCTTTATACGATATTTTGCACTTTAGAAACTACTAACTGTAATGCTCTGCATTGCCTGGCTTTAACTTCTTTCCTGTCTCCACCCCCTGCTCAATTTTTTTCTTCTTCTCTCCCGCTCTTTCTTCCTCTTTTCTCCCACTCTTTCTTCCTCTGACACTTCCTTTCCTCCTCACCTCTCTCCCTATCCCCTTTTCTCTCTTTCCCACCTTTCCTTGTCCCTCGCCCCACTATTTCTATCACTGCCTTTCTCTCTTTCCAATGCATCTCTGAGTACACACTATTAGATTCCAACATGATGATATAATTTTTATCGGTAGTCGATTTTATTATATAAATGAATCACATTTTGTTTCACAAATCAATCTGGTCATGCACTTTGGAATGTTCTGTATGCATTGATTGCGACTCATACAATGAAGCACAACGGAACTTGGTGTGGAAAAAAACCCCGGGCACTACATTGTAGTACTTTGTATACAGGTTCAGAGACTCAGTCGCACACAGGGGATGTAGTTATGAGACCGATGGCCGCATGGCTACCGGTCTCAATCCTGTCAGCGGAATCCCGGCAAGGGATTTAACATAGGCGTTGAAATACCAACGCCTATGTTAATCCCGACGCCGGAACGTCGAGGATGCCAGCCCGAACGAAGGCAAGTCCGGGGCGCCCTTAGCGTTAGCCGCGGGTGGTTAGAATTAGGGGCTCTAGCGGGGTTAGGTTTGGGGGGGGAATTAGGGTTAGGAACCCCTAGGGGTTAGGGTTAGGCACCACCAGGGGGAGGTTCAGGATAGACACCCCCCCTCGTGAGGGTTAGGTTTAGGGTACGGGAAGGGGGTTAGGTTTAGGCACCCTGGGGGGGGGGACTTAGGGTTAGGCACCCCTAGGAGAGTGTTAGGGGGGAGAGGGGAGATTTAGGTAACTTACCGCCGGCATTTCAGTCCCATTCCGCACACAGATATTCAAGTGTTGCATATCAAATGAATCACTATATACCACCCTGTTCCCCATACAAAGAACTCTAAGGGTTCAGTCTACGAATGTTACTGTGGTTACATAAATTAATCAGTAGGGAGGCACAAAAACATCACTTCGCAATAGAGGAAATCGGCAGGATCATGTGCCGTTCAGAGCAGATTGTATCGTCGATCTTCAGTGTGTTCATTAGAGGCGTGGAAAACTGGTAGACTTCCTACATCAGTGATTTTCACCCTTTTTCAACTTGAGGCACACAGCGCAAGATTTGAAAATTTCCAAGGCACACCATCCTGCAATGCGGCGTGCGAGACAGATGAAAAAACATACACATTGGCCTCCGCAGGAATAAAACACACATACATTGGCCTCCACAGGAATAAACACACATACACTGGCGTCCGCAGGAATAAAACACACATACATTGGCGTCCGCAGGAATAAACACACATACATTGGCGTCCGCAGGAATAAAACACACGACATTGGCCTCCGCAGGAATAAACACACATACATTGGCCCCAGAAAAATAAAACACACATACGTTGGTCTCCGCAGGAATAAACACGTATACATTGGCAAGTATACGAGCAAGCGTGCCGGCGGGCTTCCAGGCAGGCGGCCGGACAGGAGGTAAGAGAGAGAGAGCGCGGACTGGCTGATTGGCGCAGCACGCAGGCTGAATGGCTGGAGGAGCATAGCCAAAGCGGCGTGCATGAACTGATATCACGCCGACGCATCTTTTGCAGGTCACTGCCCAGACGCGCCTGAGTCTCCCAGAGGAGCTTAGCGGCTCGGGCTGTTGCAGTACTGTAAAATGTGCCCGGCGGCTCGGACGGCTGCGGCACACTTCACAACCGGCCACGGCACACTAGTGTGATGCGGCACAGCGGTTGAAAACATCAAGCATTTTGTAGAGCAGGCATGTCAAACTCAAAATACCAACCGGGCCGAATATTCAAGGTCTTAAGTGTGTGTGGGGCGCAACAAAAAAAAGTGTATGCAATTTTGAAAGGTTTATTATTAATAAAAACCAATGCAGTGCCCCCTGTAGTAGTGCCCCTTATGCAATGCCCCATGAATTTTTGCCCATTATGCAATGCCCCTTATATTGTGCTCCCAGTAGTACCCCTTATGTTGTGCCCCTAGTAATGCTCCTTATGTTGTGCCCCCTGTAATGCCCGTTAAGCAGAGCCCCCAGTAATGTCCCTTAAGCAGAGCCCCCAGTAATGCCCCTTATGCAGAGCCCGTTATGTTGTGCCCCCAGTAATGCCCCTTATGTTGTGCCCCCAGTAATGCCCCTTATGTTGTGCCCCCAGTAATGCCCCTTATGTTGTGCCCCCAGTAATGTCCCTTAAGCAGAGCCCCCAGTAGTGCCCCTTATGCAGATCCCCCAGTAATATCACTAGTAGTTCCCCTTAAGCAGAGCCCCCAGTAATGGCCTTAGTAGTGCCCCTTATGCAGATCCCCCAGTAATGCCCCTTATGCAGAGCCCGTTATGTTGTGCCCCCAGTAAAGCTCCTTATGCTGTGCCCCCTCCCAGTATACAACAGGCCCCACTCACCTGTGCAATACTTACCTTTCTTCACGATGGCCGTCCCGTGTAGATGCTGCCGCTGACTGAATCTAATTACATCCAGAGCGGCACGCGTAGGCTCCTCTCATCGCGGGAGACGCGGGTAATGTCATGACGTCACCCACGCGCTGCATCACTGGGAATGCTGGCCTCTGAAGCGATCAGAGGCATCTGATTGCTTGAGAGACCAGCGTTGCCAGCTATAAATAGAGTAAACACTGCCCGATCGGAGCTGAGCTTGGATTGTGGCAGGGGTGTGGGCCGTATATTATATATGTGGGCCCACCCTGTCGGGCCTCATAAAATGTTTATTCGGGCAGCGGGCCGCATGTTTGACATGCCTGTTGAGTCAAAGGCAAGATGGAGCAATTCTGCTCAAGGGATTCGTAATCACTCCTTGGGGATGCCCTGTCAGTTCAATGGTATTGCCATCTGCTTGATCTATTTCCTTTGGTGACAATATTTGCATGCATTCTTGAATGGGTTTTGGGTACTGTAGGTGGTCCTAGACAGTCACAATGATTGTAGTAAATAGACCTTCTCAAGATGTCAGTGTGTCTGTTGACTCTTAACTGGGGACTGTTTTTTGCCATCTGGGCCTGGCGTTTTTAGCTTTTACGGGGTAGCATAGAAGCCATGCTTCTTAAGGAAAATGTATTATATAGATGATAATTAGAGCTAGAAAGCCTGTGTCGTCTAGGAATCATCATAGGGTCTAGAAGACTTATGTTTCTTGGTGCGAGAAGAGGATGTTCTTTTCAGATAGCACATTTGTCCCTGTTTTTACAGGATAATTTGGATATCCGTTGGAACTAGCATTAGACTCTTAGGGCTCGATTCAATTCAAAACAAATTGTGGAGGAGCTATTCAATTCAGCGTGCAGTTTTGTTGGAGAATGACGGTTCTTGCGTCCCTTAAAATGGTGTTTAGTCACGAGAACCGGCATTCTCAGACAAAAATGCCCGGCGCGCTGCTGTTTCCGTGGCGCTAAGGACAGAAAATAGACTCGCGCCTTTAGTTTTGTCAGATTTCTGCTCGCACCCCAGGGGGGATAAAAGAATAAATACTTAGTCTGGGTTAACAGTGCACTTAATTGAATAGCTTCGGGAGCTCCTTGCCAGAGCTATTCAATTTGCGTTTAATTGAATCGAGCCATTAGGGGTATATTTACTAAAGTGCGGGTTTTTAGAAGTGGAGTTTTTGCCCATAGCAACCAATCAGATTGTAGCTGTTATCTCCTAGAAGGTGCTAGATAAATAAGTAGTTTCTGATAGGTTGCTTTGGGCAACTCCACTTCTACAAAATCGCACTTTATTAAATATACCCCTTAGAGGGGAATGCCTGCTGCTCCTGTCTAAAGTGACTAGAGCAATTCAATTGCTTGTGCCAATGGTGCTCATCATTTCTTTTTGCCCCCTCCTAAGGTGGTGAGCGGAAACTTGTGAGAAGTCTGGCTTTCAGTGCTTTGCATTTGTGGGAGACTTATAAGTAATAGGCGCCAAGTAACTTGTCTGCTGGCACAAACAATTGAATATCGCCCCATCACTTTAGTTAGGAGATCAGGTGCAAGAAAACTGTTATATTCCCCCCTTAGACTCCGTTAAACCTCATCCACCTTTCACTGCCCAATACATTCTACAGATGTGCCACCACATTTAATCACCATGACAGTTAAAAATATTAAAATAGTTCATAGTGCTCTCTTTGTTCAACACTAGTATTAAATATATAAATGCAAAATTCAAAGAAATCTTAAAACAACCCTAGATGAGACTTGTGGGTATTACAAGCTCTTCTCTTTATTAGTATCATTACCATACACAGCCTGCTCCAATGCTTGGGACATCATGGACATCTCTGAGACCATACATACCTATATTGGTGTTTGACCTTATATACACGTTCCCTTGATTGTATAGACAGAGTATGCTTAAACTCTTGCATTCATGTGTACCATTAGGTGAAGTGATCGTCACTACCCCACAGAGTTTGCTGAGATGTTTGGTGCATCATGGGCTCTTTTTCCTGAGGATCTGCCATCTAATTCTTGATGAGGTGGAAGTACTGTTCTCCAAAGCCGGGCCACAGGTGAGAGGACACTGTAGTTTCCATGTACGTTACACTGATGGGCCCAGATTCCAAATACCTTTGTATATGTGCATACAGATGTGTCCTCATACATCTAGCCTGAGTACGCCATGTGGCCCGAGATACCTGGTGCCAGTTCCCGTGTGACTCTGCTAGCGCTACGAGTCTTTCAGTTCTTTTCACTCATAAATGCATCTTAGTCGTAGTCTGATGTACTAGGACGCACCAGCAGACTCTGCTGATTAATGTGATATGTGACACTTGTATATCTGTGTTTGACTGAGTCTGTATATGAGCACAACGGAACTTGGCGTGGAAAAAAGCTGCAGCCATTAGATCGTAGCATTTTGTATATATAGATTCTGAGACTCAGTCGCACACACATATACAAGTGTTGCATATCAAATTAATCAGCACAGTCTGCTAGTGCATCCTAGTTGCATCACATTGCGACCACGTCTTTTTCGCCCGACGCTCGCAGAGTCATATGGGACCTGGCGCGCCAAGAGGGGCTGTTTGGCATGACTGCAGAAAGGATGTATGAGGACACATCTGTATGTGGACTTTGTTTGTTTAGTTTCCTATGTTTGAAAGCTGAACATTAATTAGAACAAACTAATCCAGTATGAGAGCATCTTCTAATATCAACAATTGTGTTATACATATTTTGTAGTATATTCTAAAGGGACGTACACCCGAGACAATATCTTTGAACGATAACGATATCGTTCAACGATATATCGTTCCGTGTGTATGCAATGAACGACGCGTGTTCCTGCTGGACGATAACGATATCTTTGGTTCTCCGTACATGCAGGCCAATTTGGATGATATCGTCAAGAATTACCTGTTCAGAGATGTGACAGGATGACTTCACTGAAAGATATCTTTCAGGATGTACACCCAATATCATTTGTCCTACACTACAGGAAGTTCAAGGGAAATCTTTCACCAATATCATTCATACAGCACTTCATGTGTATGCGGCTTTAATGTTTCCTACATGTGAATATTGCCATAAAGCACAGTCCCACTGAGAGTTAGGGGTTATATTTACTAAAGTGAGAGTTTTTATAAGCGGAGATGTTGCCCATAGCAACCAATCAGATTCTAGCTATTATCTCTAGAAGCTGCCAGTTAAATATTAAGTAGAATCTGATTGGTTGCTATAGGCAACATCTCCATTTCTGAAAACTCACTTTATTAAATTTACCCCTAAGGATTATATTTACTAAAGTGAGAGTTTTCAGAAGTGGAGATGTTGCCCATAGAAACCAATCAGATTCTACTTAACATTTAACTAGCAGCTTCTAGAAGATAATAGCTAGAATCTGGTTGCTATGGGCAACATCTCCACTTATAAAAATTCTCATTTACCCCTTATTGTCTATGTGCAATTCCTGTTGAAGCATTTCTCTACCTCTAATTAGATAACATTTATTTTTTTCAATAATAATATTGTATTGGCTTGAAGATCATATACAAATATTACATTGTGTCTTTTGAAAGTACAATCACAGAATAATAAGGTCATTGGAATAGTTAACAATGCTAAACTTGTACACAGGAGCTAACATTTAAGAAATGATACATTGTTTCATAACTAGATTTCCCATTGATTTGTGGACTAAGAGCTCCCTCCAGAGGTCTTTTTTTTTTTTTTTTCCTTACAGATTTTTTGAAAGTGGAAGTATTGCACTTTTTTGGCCTGAGCTTAAAGTAGTTCATTAGTGACTGATCATTGATATCTCTATAGTCTTGTTATTTCACATTATGAAATCTATTAATTACTTGTTTCCCAATTTTATTGGTGTCCTTGTTTTCAGATGTCAGTCATTTTAGAAACCTACAAGAAAATGGTGTCAGCTGAGAATAGAGATGGAACACCTCAGCAGATTGTCGCTGTTGGAAATACATGGCACCGTGACATTGAGCTGTTATTACAGTACACAACAAGCCCACAGGTTATAATCACCAGGATGGAGCAGGCAGCAGTCTTTGCCAATGTCCAACAGGTATTCTTCTTTCCTATAAGTTTACCAAAGAGGTGCATTATGCATCCTCTATAGCAGTGGTTCTCAAACTCTGTCCTCAAGACCCCACACAGTTCAATGTTTTCCAGGTCACCCCGCAGGTGCACAGGTGTAGTCATTACTCACTGACACATTTCCCAGGTCACCCAGCAGGTGCACAGGTGTATTCATTACTCACTGACACATTTCCCAAGTCACCCAGCAGGTGCACAGGTGTATTCATTACTCACTGACACATTTTAAAAGATCCACAGGTGGAGCTAATTAATTTCACTCTTGATTCTGTGAGTAGACCTGGAAAACATGCACTGTTGGGGGTCCTGAGGACAGAGTTTGAGAACCTGTGCTCTATAGCAAGTAAGTGGCGTTATTCAAGATCTTGGTCACTTGATCATTTTTTATTTTAAATCAAGTTTTATTGCTTTTTTAAATAAAGTAAACACAAAAATAGAGAACCCAGCTCTCACTACTTAATAGAAAGCCAAAAACTGGAGACAGAAGAAAACATATCCTTAGGGTGTAAATATTGTTACAGCATAGAAATGATGCAGATTCTTCTGACATACCTCAGTGAAAGAGTAGCTACTTAAAGCTAGGATAAGGAAATGGACAATGTTACTTATCACACTTATGTGCAGCTACCTCCTTTCCCCTCCCACCGCAGACACCTCACCCATAAAGAGATACAAATGTAATACTTGATGAATCTACTGTATACAGATAAAATTGTTATTAAAAATAGGATTTTTTAAATTTACCGATAAATCCCTTTCTCCGATTCCATAGGGGGCACTGGAGTATATTCACTGGGTTATAGACGGGTGGATGAGTAGAGATGGCACTTTAAGAATTTATTAGAATAGAAGTTGG
Organism: Taudactylus pleione; assembly: GCA_031769625.1. Taxonomy (NCBI): domain Eukaryota; kingdom Metazoa; phylum Chordata; class Amphibia; order Anura; family Myobatrachidae; genus Taudactylus; species Taudactylus pleione. The sequence goes on along the minus strand of JAUIMM010000944.1, from coordinate 1,633,769 downwards.
TTCCTCCCCCTCTATACCCCACCGAGCTCAGTTAAGATGAATAAAGCCTGAACAGAGAAGGAGAGCAGAGACAACAGAGGACAAAGAGAAAGGAGGAGGAACCAACAAAGAAACAAACAGCAGTAAAGCTACAACAACAATACATAGTAGAGCAACTCTATGTATCAGCAACCCTCCAAAGAGAACTGCAGTAAGTAAAAGCGCAGGGAGGGCTGTTATTTGCTTGGGTGATTTTAACAACGTAATGGATCCATCCCTGGACCGTTGGTGAGAGTCCATTTCTTCCCTACCTCCTTCCCCGTCTCCCTTTTTTAAATTGATTGCTGAATTGGGCTGGTTGGATGTCTGGCGTGTCCATTATCCTGCTGTCTCTGCTTTCTCCTGTCAGTCCTCTACTTATCGTACTTTCTCCTTCATCCACTAGGGGACACTGGAGTTCAAGACAGTGGGGTATAGACGGTGGTAGAGCAGAGCCTGGCACTTTAAATAAATTGAGAAGTGTGACTGGCTCCTCCCCCTCTGTGCCCCATCAGCCCCAGTTTTTAGAATGTGCCCGAGAGAGCCGGTCGCACATCAGGCTCTCTCCAGCCTTTGTCATATATATCTTTTTTTAATTTTATTTACAAGCATGAGGACAGGCAGGCTGCTTACTGTGGCAGTCTGCCTGCTACGTGGGAGCCGCCGGGAAGGGCACCACACGGCTACTGCAGTCTGTGTCCGGTGACCCTGAGGAGGGGGCACACCCAAATATGGAGTCATCGGACCCCGAGAGGAGCCGCCACTGCTGACACCGGCATGTGTCCAGGTTCCCCTCTGCCCCCTCAGCCCAGTATCCCGGCCGCAGCAGTTGTGAGTATGACCACTGCTCCTGATTAGCAGGAGCAGTGGATGTATAACTGGGCTCAGTGACACTGTCACTGTAGGAGGACCCGACTTCCCCTCCCCCCGCACCACCCTCTCCTTGACTTCCGGTCACCAGGTGCTGTACAGAATCCCTGGTTATTACCGGGGCAGCGGGGGCGGAAATGGCGCGTCATGCATACTAGCGGCGCCTTTTATAGTCGGGCTCTCCCTCACTGTGTGCGCACGCGGCTGTCAGCGTTGGTAGCGCTTGCCCTCCCGGGGTTTGGAAGGCGGGCAGCTGTGGCTCATAAGTTCGCTATCTTCATAAGCGCACGGACCCGGCTTGAGACACGCCGTAAACAGTTATGGCGCGTCCTGCACAGCGGCGCCATATGTATCGAACTCCCCCTCATGAGGGGGTATGCTGGAGCAGCAGGTACAGCGCCAGTAGCACTTTTGTCCAGGAATGATGATGATTGTCCATGCAAGATGACGTTTTGCCTCTTTCTGAGTTCCGTTTTTTGGAGGGAAAAATCCGAACTCAGCGTGCAAACTCGAACCTATCCGAGCCTGCACAACCCTAATATATATGTACCTTTTTTCTACTATCTCTGCTAATCGGGTAGTCTATGGACAAGCCTTATTCCAGAAAGGTTAATTAGCACTCTGCGCAAGGATGGCAAGCGTTCCAGTGCACACTTCAGCAGCACATATACAAAAATATTGGAACGATATCTGTGGGTGTGGAGTACTCCCCATTGGGTTGGTTTTCAACCCAGTGTTGACTGAGGGGGCAGGCCTTGGGTCTGGTCCTCCCGAATCATCCATATCAGGAACGGGAATTCCAGACTGGGCTTACCAACCCTGTGGCCCAGCATTAGAGGCTGGGATGCCCACTTCTCCAAGTGACAGGCCTTATCTCCTGTTTAGATGGGGGGAGTGCGCTGTGGATTTCCCCAAGGGACAGGTCTCCCTTTTAATATGTTGGGAGGACTCTGTTATTACACAGCTCACTTTTCAGGGGCAGTAATCCCTTTAGTAGGTAGATTGTTACTCTTCTGCACACAAATATAGCTCAACTAATAAGATGAGCACACGAGTAACTGAAGGGTCCCATGAGATACCAGTCTGGGACAGCACGCTGCTACAATATCCTGCCCCTTACACCGTAACAGAATGACGGCCACACGCGACGCTTGAGCAGTCTCTCTGCATTGAGGTAAGCCACATATATTTATCCTAAGCCTTGCTATAGAACATACACATGCTGGAGTTAGTCCTGTGGGCTCAGTTCCTTCCTTCCATGGCTCTAACTATTGCTCATGTTCTAATTTTACATATTATCGTTACCTACCAATCTTGTATGTAGGTACGCATATGGATGTGTGGAGATGTGTGTGTTGTGTATGTATATGTGTGTAGATTTATGTGTGTGTGTGTGTGTGTATATATATATATATATATATATATATCGCTTCTTATCCTTACCATAAAGGCAGAGGTAGGATCTGTTATCGTTTTTATGTCTGGTACCTAGCATATTTAAAAGAAAGATTCTGCGATCGGAGAATGGTCTCTCCTGATGCGGTAGTTGGTACAATAACTCCGCTTTACACTTCTCACCCTGGGGTTTTGTATGTGTATACATAGGTGTGTGTATGTGTATATATATATATATATATATATATATATATATAATATATAATATATATATAAAAAAATGAACAAAGGGGGTGCACTCACCAGTCTTCTAAAATGAGTTTTTATTTAATCTTTTTAAAAAAAATTTACAGCATCATAGTAAAGCTCCGACGTTTCGGTCCTAGCCATGGACCTTTGTCAAGGTACAATTCCAAGTAGTACTTTGCATCAATATATACCTGAGCCCAATTAAGAGACTCCTCCCTTACAATCATGTGAGTACAAACATATAGAGACATGAAGACATCATTTGTAATTGTGCAATAATGCCAATCAAAGACTAACTAAAAAATGAAAAGTAATGAAAAAAAACATGTTAACAGACATATATAAAAACAAACCTTACAGGTATAATCGAGCTGCATCCCCCGCTAGCGTGCGTGTCAACTCCCCAAACTTCCTGCCAAGTGGAACGCAAGTCGGTACCATTTCCTGTCAAATGGCACGCAAGCTAATACAGCAGTCATGACAACCGCTGTTAAGGCTTCCTGCACTTCATCCGTCGATGCTAGCGCCCGGAGCAATCAAAACACAAAGTAATATACAAGAACACTAGGGACCCGGTGACGCAGACAAACAAGTATACGTCACCATATAACCCATTAATTTAAATGAAGATGTAACTAACAGAGTTTTCATATATTGACTCATCAAGCTAATATCAATCGGGCAGTCGACATTCACGTCAATCAAAAAGACGCAGCCTGTAAGCAAACCAATGATAAACACTTCCTCATAGATAATATAATGATAGGACAATGTCTATCCATCTGGATTGAATTACATATGCCTAAATTATAATGTATACAAAAACATGGTTTGTCAACATGTGTGTCGACATTTTTTTTAAATTTTTTTAATTATAAACATAACCAAATTTAGACACATTAAATAATTAAAAATAAATAACAAATAAACAAACTCCATAGGAAACCCACTTTGCCACAACACTCGAAAAAACAAAAAATAAAAAATAAAAAAAAATTGTATCATTACAAAATCTGATGATGCACCCCCACTTGAGATCCAAAATACTTTAATCCAAAAACATCCCAAGGTGTATAGCTTCATTAAGGCCGCGAGGGTGGACCGTATCCAATTTATGTATCCACATCGCTTCTCTCTGGAGCAAGAGTTTGGCCCGATCGCCTCCTCTCTTGGGTGGAGGCACCCAATCGATAATCATGCATCTCAATGTTGCTAAAGCATGCTGTGTTTCAAGGAAATGTCTTGCTACAGGTTTATCAGAAGAACCATTAACAAGCGCGGCTCTAATAGAGGATCGATGGTTAGCCATCCTCTCACGAAGTGGACGTATCGTCTTGCCAACATAGACCAGAGAGCACGGGCACACCAATAAGTAAACCACATGGTCGGAGGTACAGGTGACTCGATGTCGAATGTAGATCTTGGTACCTGTATGTGGGTGATGAAAAAATTGACCCACCATCATACTCCTGCATGTAATACAATTTACGCATCGAAAGCATCCTGGCTTCACTTGGTTCATCCAAGTTTGAACAGCCACAGCCTTTGTTCTATCAGGACGCATTAGTCTGTCCTTTAAATTCTGGCCACGCTTGAAGCTCATCAATGGTCGTTTAGGTATACAATTTTTTAAAACAGGATCTGTATCAATAATATCCCAGTGCTTAACCACTGCATTACGGACAAGCAGTGTCAAATGTTGTAGTAATTACAAAAGGATCCTCAATTTTAGATCGCTTTTTCGCATTATAACCTTCACAAAATATCTTTTTGGCCTTTTGTAAACATATATTCAAATTTTTCAAGTTATATCCTCTTTCAAGGAAACGTTGTCGCATCTCACCGATCTGGACATCTGCCATCTCAGGATCAGAATTGTTCCGAAAAACTCGTAAGAATTGTGAAATTGGCAAATTTCTCTTAAGAGCAACTGGATGATGACTTTTGTAGTTTAAAAGCGTATTATGGTCGGTGGGTTTCCTATAGAGTTTGTAGCCATAGCCAGCATCAGTGACAAAAATAGTAATGTCCAAAAAATTAATTTTGACACAATCATAAGTCATGGTAAATCGTATTGGCGAATCTAGGTGATTAAGACATTCCAACATTTTCAATAAAGAATCCTCAGAATCCTTCCAGATCAAAATAATATTATCGATAAATCGACGGTAAAAACCGATACTATCTCCAAACGGCGGAATCAGGTAATTTTTTTTTGTACGAATCCATATAGATGTTTGCATAGGCTGGCGCGATATTACTGCCCATCGCCGTCCCCGCCGTCTGGAGATAGTATCGGTCACCGTATCGAAAATAATTACATGTTAATGTCATCTCCAATAACTCCATTAGAAACTCAATGGGTGGAGATCCCACATGTGTATTCAAGAGAGCCATCCTAACTGCCATCATTCCCTCCGTGTGGGGAATCACAGTATACAACGACGATACATCGAGACTGGCCAAAAAACCATTATGTATTAAAGGTAAAGACATCAATTTAGTAATCAGATCTTGTGTATCCCTAAGGTAGCTGTCAGTCCTAATGACACATTTCTGGAGAAAGCTGTCAAGATACTGGGCAATTGGAGAAAACAAAGAATTGCGTGCCGAAATTATCGGATGTCCAGGCGGATGATCAAGGGATTTATGGATCTTGGGCAGTAAATACAAAATCGGACATATCGGATATTCCGTTGTCAAAAAGCCAAAAACAGCTTCATTAATCCAACCATTCTTTAACGCACCATCCAAGACCAAATCCAATCTGTTTTTAAAACCCACTATCGGGTCACCAGTTAACAATCGATAAGTACCAGTATCTGACAACTGTCTCCTTACTTCAGCGTCATAATCAGTAGTGTTAAGCACAACCACTGCCCCGCCTTTATCCGCTGTTCTAATCGTAATTTGCTCATTTTTACTGAGATCGCGTAAAGCGATTCTTTCAGCTAAAGGCAGATTGTGTCTCACTCTCTGTTGTACTCTGAGAGATTCTTGTATACTTTGATCCAATAACCTAGAAAACGTTTTAATGCTAGGGTTTTGCGATGGTGGATCGAATGTGCTCTTCCTTTTAAATACATTACATTGTGTACTAGTATTCTCATTAAATCTCTCCTTCAATCTTAGTTTCCGGTTCATTTTATATTTGTCAATACTCCACCTAAAATCGTTATGATAGGTGGTGGGGACAAACGATAAACCCTTCGATAGAAGGTTCATCTCATCTATATTCAATTTATAAGAAGACAAATTTATGACCGAATTTTTTGCGTTTTCGTGGGTTTTCTCCCTCCCTTTGTATTTGCCCCGCCTCGGGTGGGGCCTTCTGCGTTGAAAGCAATGTCAAACTGGGAGCGAGTATTAACCCGTGGTAAGGGTGGTTTAGTGTTGGTTTGCGTGTCAGAGGAGTCCCTATCAGAGGAAGTATAGCTATCAAGTTGAAAATGGGGATTTCTAGATCTTATATTTCTAAATCTATAGGTCTGGTTATCAGTACCTGTCAACCATCGATAGACACGATGTTCCTGATAGTCCCTACTAACTTTTTCAAGTTTAACCCGCTTGAAGGCTATCAAATCTTTCTGATATTTATCTAGTTGTACTTTTAATTTATCAATCCACTGCTCTGAGATATCACCCTGCAAAGTTGTCACTATATTAGGTTTAATGCTTGCAATTTCACCTCTGACTTTTTTTAAATCTACTCCAACCTCTTCAATCACCAACAAAAGCAAATCAAAGGAGCACTTATTAAGTACTGTACACCATTTACTACAAAATATGGGGTTATTTCTTCCAATGATGGGAATATTCTTTATTCTAAAACCACGAGGGATCTGCTTTTTTCGAAAGTAATCAGATAAAAATTGCCCATGGAGTAATAGATCTATTTCTCTTTTCTCTAAGTGTAAAAGTTTGTGGAAAAGGTCAAGAGCACTCTCAGCAGGCAATTTACTGAAATCATTAACCCCAATTAGCACACGTTCAGCATCCTCATCTGTCAGAACCAATTGATCATGTTCAGCACTAAATAACAATTCGGCAGAAACCAAATTTTCCATGTGTTTAGCAAAACTACAGTCAACACTATGGCTGGCTATGGCAAAAAAATTTTAGCAACAAAAAAATAAAAAAAATATAGAAAAAGAAAAACAAACATGAAAAAATCCTTTTTTTTTTTTTTCTTTTAAAAAAACACACGAAAGTTCTTTAGATGCATATACTCCTTGTTGAAAAAACTTTGATTTATAAATCACAAGTCTTGAAAATATCCAAAATGTAACAAGCACTATGGGTGCAGGACAATGCAAAAATTTTTTAAAGTCCAGTATTAGTCCACACTCACGTCTGAAAATCCAATTGCTGGGGTAGCCACCCAAATGGGATCACTTGTATCCCTGCATACAAAAAATGAACAAAGGGGGTGCACTCACCAGTCTTCTAAAATGAGTTTTTATTTCATCTTTTTAAAAAAAATTTGAGTGATCTCAGCGGGAGTGGTCGGATCACCTGTTTGATAAATCCAAGCGCAAACTGTTGTTTTCGAGTCATAAGCAATATTCACAGGCGGATGTTGTGGGGAGTTATTTAGCCTTTTTGTCAAAAGAGGATGGTGCTTCCAGAACGGTCTCTGGTATCCTTGATTCTTCGGGAAAGTTGCATACCTCTGCTCCTTCTATAACAGATGTATTTTTGCAATATTACTCCTCTCTTTATGCTACTAGGGTATCATATTCTTCCTCCCAGCTTTGTGCTTATTTAGAGGCAGTCCGTCTGCCCCGTCTTGAGAGTGAGGTAGTGAATTTATTAGATTCTCCTTTTACAGAGGAGGAATTGGAGGTTGCTGTCTCCTCCTTTCCACACTGTAAAGCTCCCGGAGTTGATGGTGTCCCGATAGGTGTATCAGAAATTTAAAAACGTCTTAATTCCGCGTCTCATCGAGACTTTTGATGCTTTTTTGAATGCTGGTTGTCTCCCACCATCCATGTCGGAGGCCTTGGTTGTATTGCTCCTAAAACCTGGGAAGGACCCCCTCTATCCAGACTCTTATAGACCTATTTCCCTTCTTACCACTGACATTAAAATATTGGCTAAACTGCTAGCTATTCACCTTAATTCTGTTATTACTTCTATTATACATCCTGACCAGACCGGCTTCATGCCTGGTAAATCTACTACTCAAAATATTAGGCGATTATTTTACCATATGCAAATGTCCCATGGGTATACCTCTGACACGGTGGTGGTCTCCTTAGATGCAGCCAAGACCTTCGATTCTGTGGAATGTGAGTATTTATGGGAGGTCTTGTCTAAATTTGGTTTTGGTCCTCGTTTTATTGGCTGGGTCCGTCTTTTGTATTCTTCCCCGGCAGCCAGAGTGTCGGTGAATGGTTGTGTCTCCTCTTCTTTTCAACTTGGGCGTGGCACGCGCCAGGGGTGCCCTTTATCCCCTGCATTGTTTGCACTGGCTATCGAGCCCCTGGTGTGTCTCATTCGCTCAGTTTCCGATATTCCGGCCGTGCGTGTGGGCCATGTAATTGACAAAATAGCTCTTTATGCGGACGATATGCTCCTGTTTCTGGCAGATGCGGGCTCAGCTTTGGATCGTTTGATGGACGTTATTAAGGATTTTGTTTTTTTTTCGGGGTTGCTGATTAATTGGTCCAAATCTAATATTTTTCCTTTGAATGGCTTCCTGCCTCTATCCCCCCCTCTCTCCTGCCCTTTACAATGGACTCTCTCTTTTCGGTATTTGGGTGTCTCCTTTTCACCTATCCCTGCTGACTTTGTAGAATTAAATGTGATGCCCATTACCTCAGCTTTTAAAGAAAAGATTCATGTGTGGAAGAAACTTCCGCTTACAGTGACAGGTCGTATTAACTTATTTAAGATGTCCATTTAACCTAAATACTCGTATGTTTTACAGCATTCCCCTGTATATATTCCCCAAAAAGTTTTTTCTCATATTGATTCTATTTTATCTTCTTTTGTGTGGGGGGATAAGAGACCACGGATTGCTCTCCGTACACTTTGTAGATCTAAATCTTCAGGTGGACTGGCCCTTTCTAATTTACGTATTTATTATATGGCTTCACAGCTGTCACAATTGGTGCCCTGATTATCTGATACCGCTTTGGCGGGATTTCTTAGTTTGCAAACAGGCTCCCCTTTAGCTCCTCTACAAATTTTGTTATCTGTAAAATTGCCGGGTAGATCTCCCCCCTTACTTCGACAGGCTCGACTGGTTTGGCATTTTGCTCAGGGATTATTTGAGGATGAGGGTGTGGATCCAGAGATCCTCCTGTGGTATAATGGTGGTTTTTCTGAGCTGGGAGTGCTGGGATCGGAGTCCTTCTGGATTTCATACGGTATCAAATACCTTGGCCATTTGTTTCATAATGGGGTGCTTCACTCCTTTGATATTTTGTGCATGGAGTTTGGCCTTCCCCGTAAGGCATTTTATAGATACCTTCAACTTCGTCATGCCCTGCACTCCCAGTTTGGATCTGACCCTGTTTTATTATCACCTTCTCTTTTTAAACTTGCACTTATCAAATTACCTGTTTGTAAGACAGTCTCCTGTCTTTATAGTGATCTTACCTCTCGTAATTTGCCAGATGCCCTTCTCCCCATTAGGAATAAATGGGATCTAGATTTGGGTTCTCTTCAGGATGAACAATGGTCTCAGTTGTTGGGCTCTATAAGATACACTTCCCCTTGTGTTCGTTTCCAACAAATCCATTATTTTATTTTGCAAAGGTCTTACCTGTTTCTATTGCACGTATTGATATTAATGCTCCAACTAATTGCCCCAAATGTCATGCTCTTGGTTGCGATTTTTGGCATTTGTTATGGGATTGCCGTAGAGTTAACGATTTTTGGACCTTGGTATGGTCTGATATACAGTTTACTTTCCCCTCATTACCTCCCTTAGAGGCAAAACTTTGTTTATTCGCATTGGATATTGAGGAATTGTTTAATTCAAATATTTATCGTTATGTTTTAGGCTTATTCACTTTAGCAAAAGTAATTATTGCCCGTTCTTGGTGTGCTCCAGATCCTCCTGATATACACAAATGGAGGGCACTTGTTAATGATACCATTGATCATGAAAGGTATGTCTATACTAGTCGTAAAACCCTTTCTAAATTTCACAAATTATGGGATAGATGGGCTCTTTCTTTCTTGGGCCTTCGTAGACCAATTGGGGAGGACACTTCCGTGTAATCTAGCCTCTTCTATTCTCCATTTCTACTTCAGGGTCCATAGGGTATCCACAGGATACCTTGGGGTATAGGTGTGACGTCAGTCATCGGGCACCATAGAGTTAAGCTTTCAGCCTCCCAGGATGCACTAGGGTCCCCCTCCTATACCCCGCCCCCGAGCCAAGGCACCTCAGTTTAGTTTGGTGCCCGGCCGGAGTCGGGTGCACCTGTTGGAGTGGGGGCTAAGAAGAGCCCCTGAAGTTTTCTGCATGCAGCTGTGGCTGCACATCTGGATGTACAGCATGGACAGTCAGTCCTGACTTCCATGCTGTCTTCCCTACACCCCCACCGGTACCAGAACGCCGGTACCGATCCGGGGATGCTGGTGAGCATCTGGGGTCATAGCTAGCGGTGACCCCAGATGTTCCGGACCATGGCCGGAATCAAGGGGGCAGCAAGGTAAGCAGCGGGGTCCCGCGGTGGGTCCCCGCTGTTACATGGTCCAGAGTCCCCAGGCAGGGGGCTCCCTGGGGACTGGCTGCAGCGTGGAGCCAGGTATATAACCTGCGCTTCCACTACCCCCCTGGGACAGCGGACCGCAGCAGAGCGGTAGCGCTGCGGCGTCCTGGGGGTTAAATGCATGCCAGGGGAGCGCGCCTTCCCTGTCTCACAGCCGGCGCCTCCCCCGCTGCACACAGCCCTCTCTGCACACTGCCGACTGGCCCTGTGGTAGCGTTCCTCCCCCAGTCCAGCCTCCTCTAAGCTCCTCGGCGGCCATCTTAACAACGCATTGGGGAACGCTGCTGGAAGCCTGGATTCAGAGGCATCGTGGTCTGGGTCCCCCCGCATACCTCTCCTCCGATTTGGTCCAGGTCTGTGTATGCAGCGCTGTGTCCTACCAGACTCTGTGTCTGTGTAGTTGATTTATCAGCGCTGGTTAGTGCAGGAATTGAGTTTATTTGCATTGTATGTGACTGTGCTAGCGCTGCTGCCTGTACTTTCCATTTCTGACTGTCAGCTTTATTACTGTCCCTGTTCTTTCTGCTCAAGCCCTTGCGATGCGTTGCTGCAGGGTGGTCTCTCGCCTTTTTAAAAACAATTGGTGAGAGGGGTCACATACTTTGTACCATCATGTCTAAAAGTGACTTTCCTCTCCGGCTACAGTGTACTTTTAACTCACCTGGTCTTTCGGTGGGTGAGGCCACTTTGGATGTTGTGCGGGCCTTAAGGACTTATGTTGACCGCACTTCTTCGTTTAGGAAGTCGGACGCCTTGTTTGTCCTCTATGGCTTCCGTAAAAAGGGTTGGCCTGCTTCAAAGCACACTTTGGCAGCCTGGATCCGTATGGCTATTTCTGAAGCTTATCTTCATGAAGGTCTGCCGGTTCCTCCTTCTTTGAAGGCTCATTCCACTAGGTCTGTGGGTCCTTCGTGGGCAGCTCGACGTGGTGCCTCTGCAGTCCAGATCTGCAAGGCTGCTACGTGGTCCTCTGTCCATACCTTCGTGAGGTATTACAGGTTTGACACCTTCGCCTCTCAGGATGCTTCCTTCTCCTTTCAGCACAGGAGCGTCCCCACCCTTAAAGGATACTGCTTTGGGACATCCCCAAGGTATCCTGTGGATACCCTATGGACCCTATAGTAGAAAATATGAGATATGGTAAGAACTTACCTTTGTTATCTCTGTTTCTACGAAGTCCATAGGGTTCCACAGGACTCCCGCCCTGTCGCACCTGTGCTGCAGATGGGCTTTGTTCTGGTCACCGGTTTTTCCGTCTCCCTCTGGTGAGAGTCTGATTCTTGTGTGTATCCAGATCTTCTTTCTCTCTCTTCCTTCTCCTCCTCCGGCCTATGGCTTGGTAACTAACTGAGGTGCCTTGGCTCGGGGGCGGGGTATAGGAGGGGGACCCTAGTGCATCCTATGGTGCCCGATGACTGATGTTACACCTATACCCCAAGGTATCCTGTGGAACCCTATGGACTTCGTAGAAATAGAGATAACAAAGGTAAGTTCTTACCATATCTCATATTTTTCTTTCCCTTTTTTGTTTTTGCCCCGTTCTTTGTTTTGTTTGCTTCCTTATTGTTCGATTATTTTATTTTACTTCCATGCGCGAGCTGTTTATATGTCATATTTGTGATCTCAGGTTTGGTTTACTGCTGATTCTTCTTTGATTGTATATTTTGGTGTTTAATTGTACCACTGTACTTTCCTCTTTATTGGCATCACTTATTTACCTGTTTATTTGTTTTTTTGTTATGTTTATAATATGTAGAAAATTTTCTAATATCTACATGATTTAAAAAATAAAAAAAAAGCGCAGGGAGGGCGTCCAGTGTCCCCTATTAAATCGAAGAAAGGGATTTATTGGTAAGTGCCAAAATCCTATTTTCTCCTTCATCCACTAGGGGACACTAGAGTATTTACACTGGGAATGTCCCAAAGCGTACCTCCTGTGTGGGAAGGCGCTGAGAATCTGCAGAGCCCTAGGGCCCACCGCAAGTCAGTGGTCACAAGGAAGCAACACAGGAACGTGAAAAAAAAAACACTTCCTTCTTCAGGGTCCATAGGGCTCCACAGGGAGACAATGGGTGCAGGAGGTACTTGGAGGACCGGACACCAACAGCAAAGCTCTTTTCTATCCCAGGATGCTCCGGTCTCTTCTGCTACACCCCGCCCACAGCCTGAAGGCAACCCATTTTGTTGGTGTCCGACAGGAACTGGATCACCGTTAGAATAGTGGGGCAGCTGTTAAACAACCCAAGCTTTATTTTTATGATTTATTTTCATTTTTCATTCAGCGCAAGCAGCGCTAGACAGTCCTCTGGACGTGTGCACTGCTGCTCGCTCCATCACGCCTCTGTGGCGCCGTGACACCAACATTGGATTTTCTTGTAGCATGTCTGGTTAAAAAGGCCATCTTGCTTATTCATACTGCAACCTCCTTGAAGGAGACCACAGATTGACGTATAGAAGTTTGTCATAAATCTATATACTCTTACAGGAGCTATTACTTGTCCTGCTAGGGCTATGGCCTTCATAGCAAAAGTCATTAAGAGTTGGGCAGAAGCCCTAGAAGAGACTTTTCCCCCTGATGCTTCAAGGGAACAGCTGTCCTACATATCTCACATTAGAGATGCAGCCTATTACTTGGGTGAAGCATCTATGTATACGGCTCTCCTGGCCTCCACTTCAGTAGTGGCATGCCGTATTCTTTGGCTATGTTCCTGGAAAGCTGATTCAGAATCAAACTCTAGAGCCTTTGACTTATGCAGGAGACATCCTATTTGCTCCATAATTGGATAACATTTTGACTACTTTGGCGACTAACTAGACAGCGTTCCTGCCCTCTGCATATACTGCAAAGCCACGGACGTCATCCTTTTCGGTCCTTTCGCCTCAAGGCAAAGCCAAGGGTCAGTCCTTTCCACGACAACAGACATCAGCCAAGGCCTCCAAGCCTAGCGCCAAACAAGCCTGGGCTACTAAACATCCACCTGCCAAGTCTCAGGACAATCCCTGCAGCCTAACAGGGCAGGCCTCTACCTGGGGGCTGCCAGGGTGGGAGACAAACTTCTCCAGTAACCCAAGTTTTGCATCAAACCACGTCAGATGCCTGGGTAAGGGAAGTGGTCTCCCACAGATACACCCTCTCCTTTTTGTGGCGTCCCCCCCCCCAACAGTTCTTTTGCACAGGACCTCCATCGGACTCAACCAAGCAGCTCCAAAAAGCCATTCAGTCCTCACTGAAATCTGTAGTAGTAATTCAAGTCCCCTCCTCACAATGGGGCAAGGGCTATTATTATACCCTTTTCTTTGTGCAGAAGCCCAATGGGTCTCATCGGCCTATCTTTAACCTCAAGTATCTGAACAAGTATATCAGCGTGCCCAGGTTTCGTATGGAAACCCTTCGTTCTGTTATACTAGCTATGGAGCCTGGAGATTTTATGGTATCCCTAGACATTCAAGACACTTACCTACATGTACCTATTGCACCTTCTCATCAACAATATGTCTGGTTTACTACACTGCAGCAACATTACCAATTTCAATTACTGCCTTTTGGCCTTTCTATAGCTCCACGGGTCTTTACCAAGATCATGGCAGTTATGGCCGATCTACTCAGATCCCAGACGATGGGCCTCTCTCCGGAGGTTCGCCTGTTCCAATCCTGGTGGCTACAGACATCCCACCTAAACAATGGTCTCCCCTTTTGGATTGCGGACTGGGCAGTTCTCACCATGGGCGCAAGCCTTTGCGGGTGGGGCGCAGTGGCTGAGGCGATCTTACCAATCAACATCCTGGAACTCCGAGCCATCTACAGAGCTCTCACTCTGGCTCAGGATATTCTTCAAGGCAGGCCAGTACAAGTACAGTCCGACAATGCCACGGCAGTGGCCCACCTCAATCACCGATGAGGCACTCGAAGTCGGACAGCAGTGGCAGAAGTGTCCCGCATTCTCACATAGGCCGAGCACCATCTCCACAGTGTTCATCCCGGGGATTCTCAATTTTGAGGCGGATTTCTTCAGCCGTCACGACGTGCATGCGTGGGAGCGGTCTCTCAATCCTGATGTCTTCTCAGCTCTTGGTGGACAAATGGGTTCTACTGGATGTGGACCTCATGGCCTCACGACACAACCACAAACTTCCCATGTACGGGGCCAAGACGAGTGACCCCAACGCACCCTTCGTGGACGCATTATCTGTGAGGTGGGCCTTCCATTTGGCGTACCTCTTTCCTCCAGTCTCCCTTCTGCCTCGGGTTCTTCAGAAGTTCAAGCAAGAGGGGGGCACGGTCCTGTTGGTAGTTCTGGCTTGGCCCAGACGTCATTGGTACACCGATCTTCAAAGTCTATCCATAGACGTTCCTGTCCAACTTCCTCTACGACCAGACCTGTTGTCTCAGGGTCCCTATCTCCATTCGGACCTGGCCAGTCTGTCTTTAACGGCTTGGCTCCTGAGACATCCCTCCTAAGGTCTAAAGTGTTTTCTAGCTCTGTGGTCCGGACCATGCTCAGCGCGTAACCGGCCTCTGCCAAGATTTATCACCTGGTGTGGTGTGCTGGTTTTAAGGGTTTCTTGAATCCTTGCCTTTCTTCAAGCTGGATTGGATCTCTGACTCAGCCTAGCCTCTTTGAAAGTGCACGTCTCTGCTCTGTCCATATGGTTCCAGCGCAGAATTGCTCTACCTGAGGTTCACACCTTCCTGCAAGGTGTTCTACGTATACAATTTGTCAATGGTTTTCCATAACCCACAAGGGAACCTCCATTCGAACCCCTGTATTCAGTAGATATCAAATGGCTCACTGCAAAGACACCTTTTCTTCTGGATATAGCATCTACCAGTAGGGTATCGGATTTAGGGGCACTTTCCTGTCCCTCCCCATTTCTAATCTTTCATCTGGACATGACCGTTCTTCGAACTTGGCCCTGGCACAAGAAGGGATGGCCAGCTAACAAACTCTGGCCAGATGACTTTGCATGACTATCTCACAGGCTTACATGCAGATTGGCCTTTCTGTGCCGGCTACAGTATCTGCTCATTATACTCGCTGAGTTAACCCTTGTTAACTCTTTCTTCGACGTCCATTGGGTCCACAGGGCACCTGCCCTGACGCACATGGCTTCTATGGGTTTCTTCTCTTGGTCACTTGTTTCCTTCTCTGTGTGAGAGTGTGTTTCTTCAGTGTACCAGTCTTCCTTCTCTCCTATCCTGCTCTTGCCTTGGGCTTGTTAACAAAACTGAGTTGCCTTCAGGCTGTGGGCAGGGTGTAGGGGAAGGGACCGGAGCATCCTGGGATAGAAAAGAGCTTTGGTGTTGGTGTCCGGTCCTCCAAGTACCACCTGCACCCATTGTCTCTCTGTGGACCCTATGGACTTCGAAGAAAGAGAGTTAACAATGGTAAGTTTTACCATAAATCTCCTTTTTTGTGTGAAGCTTGGAAATAACTGGGACCTGCACACTGAAAAGTCGGAACTAGCCCTCTAGGATAATTAAATGAAAACACTGATGAACTAGAAGTTGTAGGGCAAGGTAAGGAACGTAAACTCGAATAAGAACGAGGTGAAGTCGACCAAGACTATGGAACCGATAAGTAGCCAATCGTATCCATATAAAAGGATTTCCATGATCCGGCCAGCCCTAAGAAGTATCATGATAGAGCACCCACAACAAATGAGGTGTGCATAACCTGTACTCGAAAAATCCTCCAACCGCTAAAGACAGCAAAGATACATCGTGCTTTGAGAAACAGGAACCAGAATGGTGTGTTAAGACAGGGGCTCTATTTTGGTGAACGGCCAGCTGCTGGTGAAAATCAGCCCAACCCTAGCTGAAGTGAAAACAACCGGACAGAGCACTAGTCTGAGCACCCACCAAGCTGAAGCGGAAGCCAGCAAGACTATCGAACCAGACAATGGTGGAGTTGCACCAAGTCTAAAGCTTCAAACACTCCCAGATGGTAGGAAATCAATGCGAAAGTGAGATCAGCTGGGCAGCCCCATAATGACTGGACCTTAAACTCTCTTTAGAATGTGAAACCTGGCAGCAGGATCAACAGAAATCAAAAGAAGAATGAAAAGGTGTCCACCTGCCTCCGGAAGAACAAAATCCCCAATGGCAGAACAGCTTACGCCTCCACCTGGAGACTGGGAGACCAGGAATTAACCATAAACAAACCTGTTTTTGCTCCAAAGCGACTGAGACTTCCGAAAGTGAAGCTAGATTGGAAGACAACTTCCAGGATACCCTAGTGTCGCAAGACTATACTTGCAATAGCCACACTAGTATGGAAACTGCATTAGAGAAAGGGACAAGAACGAAACCCTGCTGAACAAGATCTAGCCAGCTAGGAGTGGCAGAGGTCATCTGCACGAACCACTGAATATCGGAGAACTATACTCCACAAGGCTAAACTAGAGCCAACAGGAGGACTGTCGTGGGGCTGCAATATAAAACAGAGATCCTGTGCCACCGAACCTCCATGAGAGGAACAGACTAAATGGATTCAACTAGGAACACCGATGCACTCATAAAAAGCCCCAGAGGGAGAAGAATTAAGCGTCTAGGACAAGATGTGGGAGTTAAAGATACAATCCCTTAGAACAGGAACTAGTGACTCCAGTAGAATGCTGGTAAAAGATCCAAAATACACAGTGCATGTCTGACCATGCATATCGCTCCCAGAAGGAGTCAACGCTTGATTATGGATTTAACTCCATAAGAGGTTTAGAGAACTAATCTTACGGGAATTCACAGTCACCCCAAGGCTGGACATAGTTTTCTCTCCCCCGAAGGAGAGAGCTTCAGGAGACCTGGATAGAGAGAGAACCCCTAAGGGCCTTCTCCAAGCCCCCATAATAGGGGAAATCACAGATGTAGTTATCTTTATACACATGATAGAGAGAACAGTAATGCATCCAAAATATGGAATGCAGGCAGGCTCTTCAGTACGGAACTAAACTGAGAGGAAATGTGGGAACCCAGTAGAGACAGACGTCTGTTAAGGCGCGATGTCGGGTAAGTGATGTTGCACAGTGAACTTATTGCCCTTCTACAGAGAACTCCATTAAGAGTGTCCGTGTAGGAATCGACCTGCAATCGACCAGGAGCCACCTGGTCATTACTGACTCGTGGTCAATGTCACAGACATCGGCCCCTCAAACACCATTATTCTCAGTGGATGCTCTCAGGGCCTACGCTCCACAGCTTGGTCTTTAAACTGGAGCTGTGTCAGAAGTAGAAAAACCCTGTGTAGACACTAGCTGAGTTGTTAGTGTAGACCTGTATGGTCACCCCAAGGGACCACACTCTATGGCTCACCTAAAGACTACAGCATAAGTAGAATACTCATGTACTCAAATGGGAGGAGAAAAAAAAAATCTCAGTTCAAAGGAACCTGGGACCCTACTAAACAGCCCTGTAACGTGAGAGTGCTCCCCTTGGGATGAACATATACAATTCATACAACACACACACACACACACACACACACACACACACACACACACACACACACACACTATTCAAACGTATCCACTGGAGGAAAGATGCACTCGCCACTTAAAATCATCAATCAAATGTATTCATGACAGAACATCACAGTGGCATAGACGAAACGAATTGTGGTCGACGTTTCGCTTACACTCTGAACCTTTCTCAAGACCTCAGTCAATGGTAGTCATAACCAACAGTAATAGCAAAGTGGTAAGACATAATCTGTGAAACAAAAAAGATATAATGACCTGTCTATCAGGCTCCTATATAACACTTAATGTGGTGAGGAGTTAAACAGCTCTCATCCACTGTCAGAGTAACTCCCGGTACCAGGTAAAAGATTGCAAGCACCTCGTGTCACAAATTAATTCCTTCTAATAATATATCCCACCGGAAACAATATGTGCATAAAAGCAAGTGAGCTAATACCTCAGTGTCCGTCCGAGCAAAGCTGAAACAGCCTAATCCGGTACAAGCACTCCGGATCGCACAGATCTGTAGACAAATGTCAGGATTCACTAAATAGCAACACCTTAACATAATTCACCAGCCTAGGAAACCCTGTGTGGATAAAAGACATGTTTATAAATACCTCAATGACAATAGGGGCAAGGCTCAACTAGCCTTGTCTAGAACATGCAATCGGGACCTCACAGACCTATGGACAAATATCAGGGTTAGTGCGGTGTGCACTACCGGAATTTACTGCAGTGCTCTTGAATGAGAGCTTACCTCAATGCATCAAGGACCATCCAGGGTCTGTACGGCAAAGAAGATTGCAAGCAGCAGGACGTGATGCAGACCAGTGAGACCGCCGGCTCCCACTGAGTGTACACTGACAGGCATTGCTCAGGCTTAAAAAGCCGCTGGACTGGATATGCACGGCTAAGATGGATGTCATTTCTGCGTGTCTAGTTTGACCAACCAAGAGCACATTCCCCCCGATGCCAACGAAGAAAGAGCCGGAGACCACATCCGAGGCGGAGTGGCCACAAGGAGGCGACGACGAGGAAGGCGGATGTAGATGTGGTATTCAACCTTTCTAGTTCACCGCATGTAGGCACAGTGACTTTTAAGAATACAATTGACATGTATAAGTTTGGAAGAACAACCAATAAGGGCACCACATCGAATATTAAGAGTTAAAAGACCATCAACATTTGACCCCCCCTCCAACAATGCTAGTTTAAAAACCTATCTTAGGCTGGTCAATAATGAAGTTACTTCTAATATAGAGCATACAACAATCTGACAACCATTGAGAGAAAGGCTAAGATGGATGTCATTTCCGCATGTCAGCTTGACACGCAAGCTAAAGTGTGTTACCAGGGGATGATGGGAGCTTAAAAACTGCTGGACACGCAAACTATCGAGGGTGACCAGGGATAGTAGTTAGTAAAGGAGCCTAAAACGGAAGTCGGCGGCTGTGGTGAAATACACTTTCGTGCTCCCACTTGACAAGCAAGCTTAGACGGGTGATCTAGTCTTAATAATATACAGAAGCCTGATTTGACTAACAGCATGCTACCAAGTCAATCCAACATAATATATTAATTGCTTTTTTCAATGCATGAGAATTTTTTGTAACTAAATGCTGCATAACAGTATTAACAGTGCTTATTATATGTGTAGGGGTGTATACATTATAGAACAAACGTATCAGAACATAAACTGTCCAAATATACTTAAATATCTGTATACAAACAACAATATTGTCTCTAAAGTTACTAAACAAAAACAGCTAAAAAAATCAGCAGAAAAATGTATAATGAAAATATGGGAAATGAAGAAATGAAAGAGTATCTATAAAAGATATATAAATGGAAACTGAAAAATAAACAAAAAATAAACTATTGTTGGCAATGTGAAGTGCCCAATGTCAAATATAAGTATAGAACAAATGAAAAACAAATTAAAGAAAGATGCTAAGCGGATTATACTCATTTAAACCTCTCGGTGTGACAGCATCTAATTCATGTATCCAAAAACTCTCTTGCTTTTTTAGCAACATGAGCCTATCTCTACCTTGTTTTGGAGGGATCCAATCAATCAATTTGCACCATAAAGATGCCATTTGATGGTCTTTTTCCAGAAAATGCCTGGCTACCAGTTTATCACTCTTGCCAGTCTGTATGGCTGCCCAAATTGAGGCTATATGGTTTGCCATCCTGTCTCAATGGGCAAATTAAAATGTATATCAAATAATCAAGCACACAGTGTAGTCTGTACTTGATTTTAATTTTACGGCCCGAATGTGGATGTGGGAAAGTTGGTCCGACTACCATTGAGGTGCAGGTTATACAACTGCCGCAAGAATAACTACACGGTCTCTTCAACATTATTTCCGATACATCACTTTCTTTGCCTGGATAGAGGGTGGGTCTCATTTAACATCTGCCTCAAATTGGGTCCTCTCCTGTACGCCATCATGGGTGGTGCCAAATTTTGAAATGGTACCGTCCTATTACTTTTTAAGATGGAACAACATTTTTTAGGGGATTTTTGTGCTATCTTTGCTTTGGCGTCAAACGTGATGGTGTAGATCAGGCGAGGGTCTTTCTGGATGTTCCCAGTCACATTGTCGGGTTCAGTCGAGAAAATATGTTTTGCTTTCTGAAGACACCTAGACAAAGTTGATTGCTGGTATCCTGATTCAAAAATCTGTGTCATTTCAATCAATTGGCGTTCTCTCTTTTCTAATGTGGAGTTAATACGCATAACACGTAGATACTGTGACAGTGGTCTTATTTTCTTTCAACGCTGTGGGGTGGTGGCTGGTGGGCAGAAACACCAGTTTCCTATCAGTAGGTTTCCTGAATAGCAAAAAAAAAGGAAGGGATATTCCCTCCAGCACACTGCACCAATATCAACAAAAATACTTGAATCTTGCATAATAATAGAAATTCAGAGGTATTGGTTACATACAATCCTTGGCTGGATTCTTTTGGGGTTCCCTGCGCCTCGGACGTGAACCCCATAATGTTAGGGACGCCGGTATAGAGGAGCCTAGACGTTGGTCCGGCTCTTATTGATATATTTGCAAATGTATGTAACCAATACCTCTGAATTTCTATTTTGTAGGATTCAAGTATTTTTGTTGATATTGCTGCAGTGTGCTGGAGGGAATATCCCTTTCTTTTTTTTTCTGTAGTTTACTGTAAACCCCGTCCTTTACAAGCACCTGTGCATTGTCATTAAGCTGATGTGAGCGACCACCATACTTTTTGTTTGGGTTTCCTTAATAGGGAAGTTGATAATTTCCCATCAGTGTAGCTTATGGAGACGTCCAAGAAATTGATCGTGCTTCTATCCATTTCATACATGAAATTAATTTAATGATCCAGTGTATTTAAATTGGTTACCATCTGCTCAAAAGTCTCAGTAGTGCCCTGCCAAATCAAAAAAGTCATCTATAAAGCGGCGCTAGAACTTAATCATATCACCATATTTAGAAATTATATGTTCATTCTCATACTTGGCCATAAACAAATTGGCATATGACGTGGCTAGATTTGAGCCCATAGCTGTTCCGGATGTCTGTAAATAGTAACGATCCTTGTATTGAACATTATTTTTACATAATACCAATGTAGCAAGCTCATCCAAAAATTCTGTAGGAATGCGTCTAGATGACCATGTCATCAAAGCCTCCCTTAATGACTCTATACCTTCTTCATGGGGAATCACAGTATAGAGTGACTTCACATCCATGGTTGCTAATATGATGTTATCCAAAACTCCAATATCCCTTATGGACTGTAGCAGATGTCCAGTGTCTCTAAGGTAGGTGGGATGGTTGCACACTAGCAGTTGTAATTCGCTATCAATTAAGATGGCCAGCGGTTGAAACACAGATCCTTGAGCGGAAATACTCGGTCTGCCTGGTGGTTTCACTAATGTTTTGTACATTTTTGGCAGTGTGTATAGAATGGGACATTGTGGTTTATCAACCATAAGGAACTGGAATTCATCATAATCAATCCACCTCTGCGCAAGGGCATAACTGAGAACCATATCAACTTGAGATTTAATTTCATCAACTGGCCTAGAAGCCAAACTCATGTACACATTACTATCATCCAGCTGCGACATAATTTCTGTGTCGTAGTCAGCCCAATCCTGCACCACTACTGCCCCTCCCTTGTCAGCGGATCGAATTACAAGATTAGGATTCTCTATCAAGGACTGTAGAGCCTTTCTCTCAATGGTTGTCAGATTGTTGTATGCCCTAGGTACAATATTAGAAGTAACTTCATTATTGATCAGCCTAAGATAAGTTTTTAAACTAGCATTGTTGAAGGGGGGGGTCAAATGTTGATGGTCTTTTAATATTCGATGTGGTGCCCTTATTGGTTGTTCTTCCAAACTTATTTATGTCCATTGTACTCTTAAGTCACTGTGCCCTCGGATGTGGTCTCCGGCTCTTTCTTCGTTGGCATCGGGGGGAATGTGCTCTTGGTTGGTCAAGCTAAACATGCAGAAATGACATCCATCTTAGCCGTGCATATCCGGTCCAGCTGCTTTTTAAGCCTGAGCAATGCCTGTCAGCGTACACTCAGTGGGAGCCGGCAGTCTCACTGGTCTGCATCACGTCCTGCTGCTTGCAATCTTCTTTGCCGTACAGACCCTGGATGGTCCTTGATGCATTGAGGTAAGCTCTCATTCAAGAGCACTGTAGTGAATTCCGGTAGTGCACACCGCACTAACCCTGATATTTGTCCATAGGTCTTTGAGGTCCCGATTGCATGTTCTAGACAAGGCTAGTTGAGCCTTGCCCCTATTGTCATTGAGGTATTTATAAACATGTCTTTTATCCACACAGGGTTTCCTAGGCTGGTGAATTATGTTAAGGTGTTGCTATTTAGTGAATCCTGACATTTGTCTACAGATTTGTGCGATCCGGAGTGCTTGAACTGGATTAGGGTGTTTCAGCTTTGCTCGGACTGACACTGAGGTATTTACTCATGTGCTTTTATGCACATATTGTTTTTGGTGGGATATATTATTAGAAGGAATTAATTTGTGACACGAGGTGCTTGCAATCTTTTACCTGGTACCGGGAGTTACTCTGACAGTGGATGAGAGCTGTTTAACTCCTCACCACATCAAGTGTTTTATAGGATCCTAGATTATGTCTTACCACTTTGCTATTACTGTTGGTTATGACTACCATTGACTGAGCTCTTGTGAGGTTCAGAGTGTAACCGAAGCGTCGACCACAATTCGTTTCGTCTATGCAACTGTGATGTTCTGTCATGAATAAATTTGATTGAATTTAAGTGGCGAGTGCATCCTTCCTCCAGTGAATACATTTGATTATTTAGGGGCCTTTTGGTCCTTGGAAGCACCCCGAAGATGTCTCCTTATAATGAGAGTGCAGGACTTCTCTGATATATATATCTATCTCCCCAACTAGATGGCTTATACTGTGCAAACAGAGGGAGAGGCCAATGGTTACAGCGTAAACATAATACAGTCCCTTTCACAAGGAGCCGAGCGCAAGCAGTGTTAGACTATCTCCTAATACGTTCATGTGTAGAAGATGCTGTGATTTGTCTGTAGGCAGCAATGAAAGCACGGTCTCCTCACTCTTGTAATGTAACACAAAATACTGATCCCACCAGAAAGGAATGACAGTAAGGGAGAACCCATATTTAAAGCATATTATCTGTGTTTACATTGGCTTCCAGGAGAAAGCCAAGGCCATTTTCCCTTTTGTTTTCCCTACTGTGCATGCGCAAAATGCTAGGAAAATGGCCGCTGCGCCTATTGTCAGGCAATTTTGACAGCGCTGAGACCTGCGCTGACGTGGGACTCCGGCGGCAGAGTGGTAAGTATTAAAAATATGGGTTCAGGGTGTGCGGTGGAGGCACACCCTGCACCCATTATAGATTTGTCCCTGCATTAAGCGGATAAGAACAGATCCTACACTTGATTCTAGCCAAAAGGCCGAGGTGCAATGGCTCCATACTGTCTAGTCTATAGATAAAATATGTATTACCTATAATAGTGTTCCAGATAGGAATTCAACCTGGGACTCTGGTTTCATTATTATTGTGCCGCAGCTCACTAGGCTATATGCCTAGTTAAGGGGACAATTGTGAAGCTGCCAAATTCAGTTCAAGAGCGGTTTTACTAAAATATGGTCTGAGCCTATGAAACTACGTAAGCTAATATCCTGCAAAAAGCTATAGTGCCGCCTGCCAAGATTGCATATAAACATGAAACTACACACCTATGCCCGGAAGCACCGAAATTGACAGTGGAAGCTAGCAGTAGTAGCTCATTCTGACAATACACAGGCTAAATATATGATGTTTAATAAGAGATAATTATGAATCGAAGTCCTGATTGTTTGTTATATGTACTGTGAGTTGGCCCGCCAGGCCCCGATGTGGAGCACTAAAATAGATGTACAGTATGTATTATAAAAAAAAAAGAATATATATATATATATTCACTGTAGCTCTCTCCTACTGTAAACATTATTTAAATAAAAATTTAATTAAAATGCTTGAGACAGCCAAACAAGTGTCCAGCTTTCTCGGGCACTTGTCTAAATCGCGGTGGGGTTTAGAGGGGAAAGAGTCAACTTCTATTCTAATGAATTCTTAAAGTGCCTGCTCTACTCATCAACTCGACTATACCCCAGTGTATATACTCCAATGTCCCCTAGTGGATAAAGGAGAAATAATATTATAAAAATAAGTGTGTAACTTTTCTCCAAACAGCATAAACATGAAATAAACAATGCCTAATCATATGACGGAACTATACTCATTTAGGAAAAACACTTCCCACATAGTAGTACACAAGTGTCCAAGCAATAGATCAAACAGGATTAAGATATAGTTTTGTAATCTCTGTCCTTTTTACCTAGGTGATGGAGATGTGCCTAGACTGCGAGAAATTATCTGTATTGCTGCAGTGTTTAGATTTCACACCAGCGAATGCAGAGAAAATCCTCATCTTCACAAAGTCTGATGAAGAGGCTGAATTAGTGCACAAAGTGAGTGTGTATCCCTTAGCTACGTATTGGTTGCACAGCTCTAATGGTCTCCTATTGCCATGCTCTGCCATTATATAGATAGAGCTAGGCAGCATACTTGTGGCTCTATAGCAAATTTTCTAGGTGCAGAGCAACCTACTCTGAAAGATATGTTGTAGTTCCTAAAATTATTCTGCCTCGAGTTAGGGCTGGTTCATATAAGCCTTTTTTTACAGACATTGAGCTTTTCAAACAGAATAAGATGGCAATAAATGCTGGCATTGGGATAATTGATACCACTGCCTTTACACTGCTACTGTTCAAATAAGCAGTAGTATATAATCCACTGCTTGGTCTCATCACCTATTCTTTGATATATAAGTTAGACTTGCACTTGTGTTAACAGCAGGAAAGTAGAAGTACTGAGATCAGTGATCCCAATTGCAAAGCACAAGGGAATAATATGCTGGCACTATATACACGTAAATGTTAATAAAAGCCACACCTGTGCAAACATCTTTTGTTTGGAATACAGGGTTGAAAACTTCTGCAAAAATGTTTGTTTTAGCGAGTTCTACAACATGAAAGTCTATCGTGATTACATTATCTATTTCGTCTCATTGTAGGCTGTTAAGACTAGCTCAACGTACAGTTTATTGTTACACCGCAATCTAGTGCACAGTTTCACTCATGTATTGGAGCAGTGGAATAAGATTTATAGTTCTGGAACAGTCGTGGCCTTGGGTAAGCAATGTGCAGCTTCGATTTTTGTAGATAAATGATATTTCCTGTTTCCTGATTTACATCTAAATATGGTCACAGCACATTTTTCCTGATGCTAAAATCCATTCCTTTATTTGCAGTGGTCACAGATGACTATGCACCCATTTTAGAGATCACCGATGCCACCTGTATTATGCACTATGGTTTTCCAGAAAATGTTGGTGTATTAAGTCTGCGTCTGTTTTCTTTGCTGGATTATGTTCAGAGTAAAATCAATAAGGTAAAAATTATTCTCTTCCTTTAGTTTAGTCTTTAGATTAGTCTTTAATGTCAGATTTTTTTAAGATAGAAGCTCTTTGTATATATAAAAAATGACATTTTTGTGAATAATGTAACCGATAAGTGGGGTTTCTATATTGGGTGCAGGTTGTGTGGTGCACCCTCATTACTAGTAAATCTTGCTTAGCAGGTCTAGCTTCAGAGGACCTCATTCAGGATGGTCTTTGTGCATCTTGTTATACTGCCCCGAGCCCATCAGCCCTGGTGTCCTCTCCTCAGGATCCACCCTGTGCTACTTTTTCACATTTTCTGGCAGAAATTGCAGACACCTAGCGGTCCCTGTGGTAGCTCTCCTATGGGATGGCCACAGCAGGTACTCCCTGTCAGTCCTTTCCAATGCATCAGGCATCAACTAAGGCCTCCAAGCCTAGGACCAAACAGACCTGGGCTACTAGACATCCACCTACCAAATCTGAGGACAAGCCTTCAGCCTAACGGGGGAGGCCGACTTCTTCAATTCACCCAGTTCTGGCATCAGACCACATCAGACGCCTGGGTAAGAGAAGTGGTCTCCCACGGATACGCCCCCTCCTTCGTGAGGTGACTCCCTCCCAGCAGTTCTTTTGTACAGGACCTCCATCGGACCCAAGCAAGGCCCTGCTGCTACAAAAGGCCATTCAGTCCTTACTGCTCTCAGGAGCAATAATTCTGGTCCCCTCCTCACAGCGAGGGAAGGGCTATTATTCTACCCTTTTCTTAGTTCAGAAGCCCAACGGGTCTCATAGGCCTATCCTCAACCTCAAGTCTCTGAACAAGTTTATCAGGGTGCCCAGCTTTTATATGGAAACTCTCCGTTCTATTATCCTGGCTATGGAGCCTGGGGACTTTATCGTGTCTCTGGACATTCAGGACACTGTACCTATAGCACCTTCTCATCAACAATATCTCCGGTTTGCTATACTACACTAGCATTACCAATTTCAGGCTCTGTCTTTTGGCCTTTCAACGACTCCCCTTGTCATTACCAAGATCATGGCAGTTATGCCGACCTATCCTCGTCGTCAGGGATCAGACTGCTTCCATACTTAGACAATCTCTTCCTGTTGGCCAGCTCCCCATGAATTCTTCACCACCATCTACAGGTAACCATAGCTTTTCTACAAACGCACGGTTGGCTGATCAACTGGAAAAAAATGTCTTCCTTGACACCTTCTCAAAGAATGGTACATCTGGGAGTCCCCCTGGACTCTCAGGTTCAGAGAATCTTCCTAACAGCAGACAAAATCTCAGTATTACAGCACCTGGTGCGCAGACTACTACACAGTAACCGAGTGTCAATTCACTCTGCAATGCAGAGCCTGGGATCCATGGTGTCCACCTTCAACTTGGTGGAGTTCACTCAGTTTCACTCCAGGCACCTACAACACTCGATCCTCTCCAGGTGGACCGGGCTGCCCCATCTGCTCAGATTTCAGACGATGGGCTGCTCCCCGGAGGTTCGCCTGTCCTTACCCTGGTGGCTACAGACATCCCACTTAGACAAGGGATGCCCCTTTTGGATCCCGCACTGGGCACTCTTCACCGTGGACTGCCAGCACTACTTCAAAGGCCACTGGACTCCAGCCGAGGCGGTCTTACCAATCAACATCCTGGAACTCCGAACCATCTACAGAGCCCTCACTCTGGCTCAGGATATTCTTCAGGGCAGGTCAGTGCAAGTACAGTCTGACAATGCCACGGCAGTGGCCTTCCTCAATCACCAAGTAGACACTCGAAGTCAGCCAGCAATGGCAGAAGTGTCCCGCATTCTCACATAGGCCAAAAGCCATCTCCCAGTCATCTCCGCAGTGTTCATCCCAGGAATTCTCAATTGGGAAGCGGATTTCCTCAGCCATCACGACGTGCATGCAGGAGAGTGGTCTCTACATTCACAAGTCTTTCAGCTCCTGGTGGACAAATGGGGTCTACCGGATGTAGACTTCATGGCCTCAAGACACAACCACAAACTTCCAGTGTATGGAGCCAGGACAAGGGACCCCAACGCAGCCTTCGTGGGCGCATTATCTGTGAGGTGGACCTTCCATTTGGCGTACTTCTTCCCTCCAATATCCCTTCTTCCTCTGGTTCTTCGGAAGTACAAACAGGAAGGGGGCACAGTTCTGTTGGTAGCTCCAGCTTGGCCCAGACGCCTTTGATACTCCGATCTTCAAATTCTTTCCATAGACGTTCCTCTTCAACTTTCTCTACAACTAGACCTGTTGTCTCAGGGTCCCTGTCTACATCCGGACCTGGCCCGCCTGTCTTTTAATGGCTTGGCTCTTGAGACATCCCTTCTAAGGGCTAAGGGATTTTCTAGCTCTGTGATCCAGACCATGCTTGGAGCACGTAAACCGGCCTCATTCATTTCCAAAGACTATTCGCGTATGCGAAGAGTCAATGCAGTGTAATCAGCGGAAAAGTTTCGCCAATGAATAGCAGGCGGAAAAAAGTGCAGAATTTAGGTTTTGGGGTGTAAACTTCGGTAAACCCCCCTGCACCCTTGGGACAGTCCCCCAAAGATAAACTGTGTCAAAAAAGACTTAAGAAAACCCCCAAAAAGTACTTTCATTTTGGGGGCGAAAAAGTCCCCAAGTATTGGGCAAGTGTTTTTATGATTGCAGGTGCTTCCTGCAGGTGGATTTTTTTTTATGTGATTTAAAACTTCACTTTAGCAACTTAAAAATATGCTAGCACCCATTTTCAAGTACCCTAAATTTGCTGGGAGTAGTTATTTTCACCAATGCGCTAATTTACAGCAATTGTCACAACTTAAGTACCCCAAATACCTTCATTAGAGCTAATCGGGGGCATCTATGGTGATCCCCAATGTTAGTGCTTCTTTAGGGGGGTGTCAGGCTGAGTTCCCCATTTTTGACAGGACTTTTCACCTGTTTCAGTTTCCTGGGTGCCGTTTTCGCCTCCTTTCTAATTGAGTACAGAGAATAGCGGGAGTGCGCCCGCATACAAACCAGCGATGTCAGCGAAAACCTTGCCATACGAAAAAGTATCACGGTTGCGAAACTAATTGAATTCAGCCCTTAATGAGGACATTCTGGTTCCGGCCTTTCAATCACCAGACCTCTGGATGTGGTCCGTGCTTTGAAGATCTACGTGGACCGTATTAATTCATTCAGGAAATTGGACTACCTCTTAATCTTATATGGATTCCATAAGAAGGGATGGCCAACTAACAAACAGACTCTGGCCAGATGGTTTTGCATGACTATCTTACAGACTTAAACACAGGCTGGCCTTCCTGTGGCGGCTACAGTATCTGCTCATTCTACTTGCTCTGTGGGTCCCTCATGGGCAGCACGGTGTGGCGCCAGTGTTGAACAGCTATGCAAGGCGGCCATGTGGTCGTCTGTCCACACCTTTCTTAGGTTTTATGTCTTTGATACATTTGCCTCTCAGGATTCTTCCTTCGGGCGCAGGGTTCTCCTCTCAGCTTAGGAGCGTCCCCACCCTTGAACAACTGCTTTGGGACATCCACATCGTCTCCCCTGTGGACCCTATGGACTTAGAAGAAAGAGAGTTAACAAGGGTAAGTTTTACCATAACTCCTTTTCTTTATTTTGTGGTTTATTGGCCTTTTTAAGATCTGTGCAATGTGGAGAAGTTATTGAAAATCCACATCAGAGACTTTAGGACTCCTAGACAGTCCTCAGTTATATTCTGTCATTATCTATTTAGATGTATCTCCTTCATATGCGTGATGTTCCCAGAATAATTTATGGATTGAACCGAAGAGAGAAGAAAGTAGTCTTCTGTTTAGGCGCACTCTGGAGTACTCAGCCATACCATTAAATGACCTGCTGAATATTGTGTAGGCCCTGCTCGTGCCGCCAAAACAGCTCTGAACTCCACAAGACCTCTGAAGGTGTCCTGTGGAATCTGGCACCAAGACATGAGCAGCAGATCCTTTCATTTGTGAAGTGGGGCCTCCATGGCTGAGACTTTTTTTTTTTTTTCCAGCACATCTCACAGATGCTCAATCAGATTGAGATTTGGGGAATTTGGAGGCCAGGTCAACACCTTTAACTCTTTGTCATGTTACTCAAACCATTCATGACCATTTTTTGCAGTGCGGCAGGGTGCACTATCCTGCCGAAAGAGGCCACTACCATCATGGAATACTTTTGCCAAGAAGGGGTGTACTTGGCCTGCTATAATGTTTAGGTAGGTTATACTTGTCAAAGAAACATCCACATGAATGCCAGGACAAGACCCAAGCCACGCCCTTCCACATGATCTAAAATAAAATGTGATTAATCAGACCAGGCTATCTTCTTTCATTGCTCTGTGGTCCACTTCTGACACTCACGTGCCCACTGTCGGCGCTTTCACCGGTGGACAGGGGTCAGCATGGGCACTCTAGCTAGTCTGTGATGCTCTGTGCATTCTGACACCTTTCTATCATACCCAGTGTTTAATATTTTCAGCAATTTGCGCAACAGTAGCACCTCTGTGGGATTGGACCATGCTGTCTAGCCTTCCCTCCCCACCTGCATCATTGAGCCTTGCGTGCTAGCCTTCCCTCCCCACCTGCATCATTGAGCCTTGCGTGCTAGCCTTCCCTCCCCACCTGCATCATTGAGCCTTGCGTGCTAGCCTTCCCTCCCCGCCTGCATCATTGAGCCTTGCGTGCTAGCCTTCCCTCCCCGCCTGCATTATTGAGCCTAGTGGGCTAGCCTTCCCTTGTGCAAACTATAGTGCCAGCCTCTGGGATTCACTATACAATACAATGATTACTGCGCTTAGTACTGATACTTTAATAATCAATGTAGAAAAAAATCAATATGAAACTGTTTGCTCTCTATTGATAAACAGGAGGCTTTAATTGAAAAATACCATTTAATGGTTAAATAATTAAAAGACAAACAAGTAGTTAAAATGTGATCTACAAACAATTGCTACAGATAAAGCAACACATGAAAATTGCACATCCATATATAACTAAATCCTAGCAGTTTGAGATAGTATATAGCAGTGGTCTCCATACTGTAGCTCGCGAGCTACCAGTAGCTCGCTGTCTTAATTTTGGTAGCTCACCTATCTTTATACATGAAAATCTTTACAAAATCGACCAAGTTGGCCTGCATGCCCATAGATATCGTTATCATTCATGAGGGAATGCGAATCCTTGGTCTTTGGTCGATCGTCCACTGCATAAAAATGAATGATATGAATGATTGATCGTTGAACGATAAGGCTATTATCTTGAAAGCCAAGGGGTTCTCATATAGTGTTGTCCAGGCTATGTTGAAAGCAAGGAATCCTGTTTTGCCAGAAACTATCACAAGCTCTGGCATACTTGTGTTGCTTGGTGTGAATAGAAGCATTTATCCACTTCCTCCTTCAGATGGCTAGACTTCTATTCCTACAGCAGAAGTTGGAGGGCAGGCTTACGATTGGGACCATTGGGTTCAGATTTCTGCGCTGTCAGTCTTTTTCAAAAGATGGCTAGTGCTGATCCCAGAGGTTGAGTCTTTCTGGCAATGTGTGCTCCGTGTGCAGCTTTTTTTTGTACAACCCATGGTTCCCTGGAATCTCAACCTAGTTTATTGTTTTTTGCAATCAAACCTTTGAATCCCTGGATTCCACAGAGTATTTTGTTTTTCCCTATTGCTTTAACCAGGAGGGTTTCAGAACTCTGCGCCATGTTCTGCTGGAGATCCAGATGAAAGGTCGACATGCACTAGGTCGACAGGGTTAAAAGGTAGATAGAGTTAAAAGGTCAACACGTTCAAATGATCGACACAGATTTGTTGTTTTTTTTTCAACATTAAGGTTAGGGTTAGGTATTTGGGGTGGGTTAGGGTTAGGCTGCCAGAGGGGAGGGTTAGGCACCAGGGTTAGGTTTAGGCACCAACGAGAGGGTTAGGGTTAGGCACCAGGGGGAGGGATAGGTTTTAGGCAACAGGGGGAGGGATAAGGTTAGGTTTAGACACCAGGGGGAGGGATATGGTTAGGCACTTTAGGGTTAAAACTAGAGTCAAAATTGGAAAAATAAAAGCGTCGACCATTTAAACTTGTCGATCTTTTGTACATGTCAACCTGACTATCAACTTGGTTACTAATTATCTTTTATACCACAGTTTAATTTTTAACAGTGTTAGGTTCCTCTTTTCACTTCCTATACACCAGTATTCCAGTGTCCCCATGGATTTAGAGCAAGAGATTTAACGGTCGGTATAAAAATCCTGCTTTTGCTTTGGATGTCTCCAATGTTTGCCCCAACCCTTGGGCTTAAGGTGGAAGGGATATTTGGCCCATAATGCTTATTGTGCCCACTCTGTTACAGACAACACCTGTCTTATCTTCAAGGTCTGTTAGCCATTTTGTTACACAAATCAGGACTGTATACAGATTCCTCATGGCCCTATAGAAGATATTTGCAAGTCTATGTAGAAATCACCAGTTACCATTTAAGCCACTGATGACACATCGGTGCGCATGGCTTCCAATGGAACTGGCTCACTAGTGTTTATTAATGATGTGACAGAAGACAGAAGCAGCCGGATTAATTCTGAAGTGAATAGGGATAGACTGTCTGATCAGATTCAGCCAAATTCAGCAAACTTGAGTGGACAGCGCTTTACAGAAGAGCAGTGACCCAAAACATACTGCAAGAGCAACCCAGGGGTTTTCTAAGGTAATAAGGTTGAGTATTCTGCAATAGCTGAGTCAATCACCTGATCTCATCCGAACGAGCTGCATCTCGCTTGCTGAAGACAAAACAAATGGCAGAAAGATCTATGAACAAACAACAAATGAAGACAGCTGCAGTAAAGGCCTGGCCATGAATAACAAAGGAGGAAACCCAGCATTTGGTGATGTCCACTGGTTCCAGACATCAGGCAGTCATTGCTGCAAAGGATTCTTGATTAAGTATTAACAATTTGTTTATGATTACCGTATGTGAATTTGTTCAATTACATTTGAGCCCCGGAAAATAGGGGACCGTGTATAAAAATAGTTGCAATTCCATTTCATACATATGTTTTATTTAACCCCTTGAATTCAATCTGAACGTTTGCACTTCAATTTCATCTCCATTGTTTTATTTCAAAGCCATTGTGGGGCTTGTACAGAGCCAACATTCTGAAAATTGTCAGTGTCCAAATATATATGGAGCTAATTGTATAACAGTATGAGCAAGGGAGGCGAGGTGGGAACCCTCTTGCTTTCAAGTATCAATACTGATTTTCTTTCTTTCCAAATTCAGGCCACAATGGATAAAGATGGGTACTCAAGGGCCAGGTCTGTTTTCCTAATGACAGAGAAGCATGCATGCCACGCTGTCGATGTGCTGAATTGTTTACAACAAACTCAGGCCACAATCCCACCAGAACTTGTACACCTTACCCAGGGGATCTTAAAGGGGAGGGAAGACATGAAGTCACATCGAGAACTTTGCCCATATCTTAAAACCCTCGGGTACTGCACGTAAGTGAAGCTCACTGGATGCTAATGCTTTTTTAGGAAGAGGTTCTGTTGCCTTTAGTTTAGCATGACACATTGTGTGTGTAAGTATACACCAAAATAGGGTTTTGTGACTATTTCTTGATTGAATGGAAAATAACACAAGAGTATAGAGCTTTAAACACTGATTGTATAAATGTTGTATTTCTACTTCAGGGTCCATAGGGTATCCACAGGATACCTTGGGGTATAGGTGATGACGTCAGGCATCGGGCACCATAGAGTTAAGCTTTCAGCCTCCCAGGATGCACTAGGGTCCCCCTCCTATACCCTGCCCCCGAGCCAAGGCATCCCAGTTTAGTTTGGTGCCCGGCCGGAGTCGGATGCACCTGTTGGAGGGGGCCTAAGAAGAGCCCCTGAAGTTTTCTTCAAGCAGCTGTGGCTGCACATCTGGAAGTACAGCATGGACAGTCAGTGCTGACGTCCATGCCGTCTTCCCTCCACCCTCGCCGGTACCAGAACGCCGGCACTGATCCGGGGATGCTGGTGAGCATCTGGGGTCACAGCTAGCAGTGACCCCAGATGTTTGGGACCATGGCCGGATTCAAGGGGGACAGCAAGGTAAGCAGCGGGGTCCCGCGGTGGGTCCCCGCTGAACACATGGTCCAGAGTCCCCAGGCAGGGGGCTCCCTGGGGACTGGCTGCAGCGTGGAGCCAGGTATCTAACCTGCGCTTCCACTACCCCCCTGGGACAGCGGACAGCAGCAGAGCGGTAGCGCTGCGGCGTCCCGGGGGTTAAATGCATGCCAGGGGAGCGCGCCTTCCCTGTCTCACAGCCGGCGCCTCCCCCGCTGCACAGTCCTCTCTGCAACGCTGACTGGCTCTGTAGCAGCGCTCCTCCCCCAGGCCAGCCTCCTCTAAGCTCCTCGGCGGCCATCTTACAACCGCATGGTGAACGCTGCTGGAAGCCTGGAATCAGAGGCATCGTGGTCTGGGTCCCCCCGCATACCTCTCCTCCGATTTGGGTCAGATCTGTGTATGCAGCGCTGTGTCCTACCAGACTTTGTGTCTGGGTAGTTGAGAATCAGCGCTGATAGTGCAGGAATTGATTTTTCTTTGCATTGTATGTGACTGTGCTAGCGCTGCTGCCTGTACTTTACTTCTTACCTGTCAGCCTTATTTCTGTCCCTGTCTTTCTGCTAAAGCCCTTGTGGTGCGGTGCTGCAGGGTGGTCTCTCACTATACGGACAAGTATTGTTGAGAGGGGTCACATATTTACCATCATTTCTGAGAGTGACTTCCCTCTACAGCTTCGGTGTACTACGTGCAAGGCATCTATAGCGGAGAGGGAGGGTAGCGCGGAAGGGCTATGCCGACCGTGTTATTTATTGGCATGGCCTATTACGGTCACAGCACCGGTACAGGAGCCGCCCTGGGCTTGTTTCGCCAAGGCGCTTACAACCCTCGTGGGCCAGTTAGCTCCGCTGCCTCCGTTCACTCAGATGGGATTGTCCCAGCAGTCAGTGGTGTCGTCACCCATGCAGGGTTTCCCGAGACAATTAATGGTACCCCACGGTCTCCCTATTTCCCCTCCTCAGGTCTCTCATGAGCCTGCGTGGGTTAATTAGTTAACAAGCTCTGTACAGCAGTTGTCAGACGTGTTGCAGGGGGAGTCTGTGATGCGGCCGGTGGCGTCTCAGTCCGCTCCTTATGAGGATGACGATGGGACGTCCGATGATGGGGAGATTCTGGATCTTTCTGACCAGGAGCCTCCCCGTCCTAAAGAATCGGACGCTAAGTCTAAGGTGTATATACCTGGCCTTATTCGTGCAGTCCACACTGCTTTAGTTATTGAGGATGAGGAACCTCCGGTATCAAAGTCCAAATACGCCTTTTTCAAAGATGTTAAAGGAGATACCACAGTATTTCCTCTTTCGGGACAATTAGTTGACCACCTAGAGGAAGCGTGGAAACAGCCAGGCAAACGATATCAGCCTCAAAGGCGTTTAGCAGTGGCGTATCCGTTTGCGGACAATTATTTTGCCAAGTGGGAATCCCCTCCACAGGTGGATTCTCATGTGACACGCCTTGTCCGTAGTGCCACATTGCCCATGCCATCCATGTCCTCCCTTAAGGATGCTACGGACCGCAAGGTAGAGATCTGCCTGAAGTCCGTCTATTCCCTTGCAGGGGGGGCAGCACGGCCAGCTATGGCCATTTGCTGGGTTGCCAGAGCTATGGAGCGCTGGGCTGATACGTCGGAGGCGTCCTTCGATCCCGACTGTTCGGCTGAGCAGACGGAGTTGATCAGCAATCTCCGGGATTCGGCCACTTATATCAACGAAGCGGCCTTAGATATTAGTACCCTGGCGTCTCGAATTTCTTCGGCAGCGGTGGCTGCTCGTCGCACCTTGTGGTTGCGATCCTGGAAGGCGGACGTTGCCTTTTAACGGAGAGGTTCTCTTCGGTCCGGACCTGGACAAGATTATAGCCACGCTGGCGGCAGCTAAATCAGCATGTCTCCCGTCGGCTGCTGTTCCTTCTGGTTCAGGTACATCATCCTTTCGGTCTTATAGCGCCCAGGGTAGGCCTAAAGCACAGTCTTTTCCCCGTCAGGCTGGCCCCAAGAAATCGTCCAAGCCCCGGAAGCAGGCCTGGAGTACCAGACGTCCGGCCCCTAAGCCAGATGACAAGCCTGCGGCCTGACGGTCCGGGCCTCCCTTTGGGGGATCTTAAAGTGGGAGGCCGCCTACTGCAGTTCGCCCAGTGTTGGTCGGTCACCACGACAGACACTTGGGTGCTCGAGGTGGTCTCACACGGGTATGCCATGCCCTCTCCTTCCGGCACAGACCCCCGGCTCGATTCTTCACCACGGGTCTACCATCAGACCGGAACAAAGCCACGGAGCTGCGGAAGGTCTTGCACACTATGCTCCAGGCTGGAGTTATAGTGCCTGTTCCATTCTCCCAGAGGGGCATGGGTTTCTATTCCAATCTCTTTTTGGTGCAGAAACCCAATGGGTTGTTTCGTCCGATTCTCAACCTCAAAGCTCTCAACAAGTCTTTGCGGGTGCCGAAGTTTCGGATGGAGACCCTGCGGTCCATCATTCTGGCGCTGGAACCTGGGGACTACATGGTGTCATTGGACATACAGGATGCTTACCTGCATGTCCCTATTCTTTTGCGCCATCAGCAGTTCCTCAGGTTTGCAATCCGCAGCGACCACTTTCAGTTCCGGGCGTTACCTTTTGGCCTGGCGACAGCACCACGTGTTTTCACCAAGGTGATGGCGGTCATGGCTGCTTCCCTGCGGCTGCAGGGAGTCCGCATGCTGCCGTACTTGGTCGACCTTCTCTTAGTGGCAGGATCTCCGGAGCTCCTTCGGCGCCGCTTGGACCTGACCATTGCGCTACTGCAACGGCACGGCTGGTTGAAAAAACTGGCAGAAGTCCACCCTGATCCCGTCTCAGCGGATTCTGCACCTCGCATCCTTATTGGACTCGGGATAGCAAAGGATCTTTGTGACGGGGGAAAAGATCTCTGCCTTACAGTCGAGGGTGCGCAGTTGTCTGCACAGCCGCCGGGTGTCTCTACACTCGGCGATGAGGTTACTGGGCTCCATGGTGTCGGTATTCGACATTGTGGAATATGCCCAGTTTCACTCCAGACCTCTGCAGCATCTGATTCTGTCCAAGTGGAATGGACTGCCTCAGTCTCTAAAATCCCAGACGATAGTGCTCACTGCGGAGGTTCGTCTGTCCCTTGCCTGGTGGTTGCAGACGACCCATCTCAACAAGGGTCGTCCGTTCTGGGTGGCGAATTGGGTCCTGTTGACAACGGACGCCAGTCTTCGGGGCTGGGGAGCAGTTTCGGGTCCCAACTTGTTCCAGGGCAGGTGGACTCCAGCAGAAGCAGAGCTTCCAATAAACATCTTGGAACTCCGAGCGGTTTTCAATGCTCTCCAGCAGGCACATCGGGTTCTCCAAGGTCGCCCAGTGCAGGTCCAGTCGGACAACGCTACCACCGTGGCCTACATAAATCGGCAAGGAGGAACCCGAAGTCGGGCGGCTCTCGTAGAGGTGTCTCGGATCCTGGTATGGGCGGAGCGCAATCTTCCGGCCATATCAGCTGTCTTCATTCTGGGAGTGCTAAACTGGGAGGCGGACTTTCTCAGTCGCCAGGACGTTCATCCGGGGGAATGGTCCCTGCACCTGGACGTTTTTCAACTGCTGGTGGACAGGTGGGGTCTTCCAGAGATCGACCTCATGGCGTCCCGGCACAACAACAAGTTGCCGGTGTACGGGTCTCGCACAAGAGACGAAGAGGCGTCTCTGGTGGATGCTCTGTCCGTCCGGTGGATGTTCCGGTTTGCTTATCTCTTTCCTCCGGTTTCCCTTCTTCCACGGGTAATCCGGAAATTCAAACCGGAAGGAGGGACGCTCTTGTTGATAGCTCCCGCATGGCCCAGACGGCACTGGTTCTCAGACCTTCAGGGTCTGTCCGTGGACAGTCCTCTGCGGTTACCGCTCCGACCGGACCTTCTGTCACAGGGTCCTTGTCTTCACCCGGACTTGACTCGGCTGTCTTTGACGGCATGGCTGTTGAGACGGCCTTGTTAAGGTCCAGGGGGTTTTCAAGCTCTGTAGTACGTACCATGCCAAACCGTCTTCCGCGAGAATATACCATCGCGTGTGGCATACGTTCTTCCAGTGGTGTCGACCGAGAGGTTATGCACCGCGGGAGTTTCGTCTGTCTCGGGTACTCGCCTTCCTACAAGCGGGACTAGACGATTGGCTTCGCCTTGCTTTGAAGGTGCAGGTTTCGGCCCTGTCTGTCTGGTTTCACCGTAGGATTGCTACATTTCCTGATGTGCGCACCTTTATGCAGGGCGTTCTGCATATTCAGCCGCCTTTTGTTCCCCCTGTTGCGCCTTGGGACTTGACTGTGGTCCTGAGGGCTCCCCAAGGACCGCCGTTTGAACCACTGGGCTCAGTGGATCTTAAATGGCTAACAGCTAAGACTGTTTTTCTTCTGGCCATAGCTTCGGCCAGACGTGTTTCTGATTTAGGGGCTCTTTCTTGTAGACCCCCTTTCTTGATTTTTCATGGGAACAGGGCAGTGCTACGCACTCGTCCTGAATTTCTTCCCAAAGTTGTTTCCCAGTTTCATGTTAATGAGGAAATAGTTGTTCCGGCTTTTAACTCACCTGGTCTTTCAGTGGGTGAGGCCACTTTGGATGTTGTGCGGGCCTTAAGGACTTATGTTGACCGCACTTCTTCGTTTAGGAAGTCGGATGCCTTGTTTGTCCTCTGTGGCTTCCGTAAAAAGGGTTGGCCTGCTTCAACGCAAACTTTGGCAGCCTGGATCCGTATGGCAATTTCTGAAGCTTATCTTCATGAAGGCCTGCCGGTTCCTCCTTCTGTGAAGGCTCATTCCACTAGGTCTGTGGGTCCTTCGTGGGCAGCTCGACGTGGTGCCTCTGCAGTCCAGATCTGCAAGGCTGCTACATGGTCCTCTGTCCATACCTTCGTGAGGTTTTACAGGTTTGACACCTTCACCTCTCAGGATGCTTCCTTCGGGCGGCGGATTCTCCTTTCAGCACAAGAGCGTCCCCACCCTTAAAGGATACTGCTTTGGGACATCCCCAAGGTATCCTGTGGATACCCTATGGACCCTGAAGTAGAAAATATGAGATATGGTAAGAACTTACCTTTGTTATCTTTATTTCTACGAAGTCCATAGGGTTCCACAGGACTCCCGCCCTGTCGCACCTGTGCTGCAGATGGGCTTTACTCTGGTCACCGGTTTTTCCGTCTCCCTCTGGTGAGAATGTGATTCTTGTGTGTGTCCAGATCTTTTTTTTCTCTCTCTTCCTTCTCCTTCTCTGCCTTGGCTCAGGGGCGGGGTATAGGAGGGGGACCCTAGTGCATCCTGGGAGGCTGAAAACTTAACTCAATGGTGCCCGATGCCTGACGTCATCACCTATACCCCAAGGTATCCTGTGGAACCCTATGGACTTCGTAGAAATAGAGATAACAAAGGTAAGTTCTTATCATATCTCATATTTTTTAACCTTTTCCAGAAGAAAACGTTTAACCACTTTTATTATATTATAGTCAAAATGGCTATGGGCAAATTCTGACCTGTAGAGGTCCTGTTACGTCATTGGGAGGCTCACTGTAAATTACCAGCAATAAAGGAATGTGACTGCATTGCATTCTTAGCGTCGGCCATTTTCCAACCGGTTTTACAGCGCAGGCACCGGCGCCGACGTGGAACTCCGGAGAGGTAAGTATACTATGGGTGCAGGGTGTGCGGTGCGGGCCCCTCCCCTACACCGCACTCCATGCGCCCATTATAAATACGCCCAATCCTGATCGGCTAAACTACATCTATGATGGTTATTGCTAATGAAGTGTCCCGGCTCTAATATTTCCCACAATTAATATTTGTTTACAAAAATAACAAAACTTAAAAAAAATCATATTTTCTATTGTAGTGTCTGTATTTTGTCTAGCATTCTCCAAGCCTTGGGTTGACATCCCCTGAATTGAGGTGCAACTAGGTGTTAATTACTCAAGTAACTTTTTAGTTAACGAGGGGTAGTGCCTGGTGCTTCATCTCACTGATTTGGCTACTGGTGGCCTTAATTAAAATGTACAGATTGGATACATAAACAGCAGTTCAGTTAGGAATGTTCTACTTTCAGCGTTTTACATGGTCTTCATCTCTGCAGTCATTTGGCACTAGCAGTGATGTGAGAAATTGATATACTGTACTTCTATACCTTTTACAGTAACCAAGTTGCTTCTGATTCTGGACGTATACATCCATCCTTCATGGGAGTATTTCACTTTATGTATTGTTCTGCCAGTAACGATCATGTTATACACTCAGTGGTGCGATCATTCTGATCAATAAATGATTGTTACTGTCCAATTGTAATCCTATATTACTACAGATCTAATGAATGCCTCTTACCCCGATCCCGGGCTAATGGGAATCTGTGAAAGCTGGAATTGGCATGTGGCAGAAATATTTAGATTGTTATGTGTAATTTATTTATTTATATGTTTTCATTTGTCAAGCCAAGATAAACTGTCCTGTCCAAATCGGCATCGGATTAATCATGCACTGGATTTTCACAGTGGAGTAAGCCCCATTCCGGAGACAAACCAGTACATAATCGTAAGTTATTCCTCCGTGTCTGGAGAGATTTATAGTGACTAATGTTGGGTTCTGTGAATGGAAAGATCTTTTATGTGCAGCTGAACAAACCGTTTTATGGGGAAGTTTTGTTTTATATTTTTAAAGTTACATAACTATTCAGCACAAATTCCCTAGTGGGTTAAAGTCTGAGACCCAAATTCCAGATTCTGCAGTGCTGTCTCATCAGCATTCCATGTGTGGCCCCAAACTCAGGATAAGAGTGGGGAAGTGTGCGAGTGTTGTGTACTAACATTGGTAAATTATATTTCCTTAAATTCCACTAGTGGGCGCTGCACAGCTGTGACAGATTTCCGGTTTTCACGCAGGTTCTCCCCCTCTGTATTGTGGATGCAGCTCGGTTCTTTGGACGTATAGTAACAAAAAATGATTCATATGATAAACTTGTGGCTCAGCTCGATGATTATTACCAGTCACCTATCAATTCAGCGCCGAACCTAAAAGTGGAGAGCAAACAGTTGTATGCAATAAAAGACGACTCTACTTATCACAGGTACCTCACTGCTCTTTCATATTTTTTGCATTCCGAAACACGGTCAAATCCTGACCTGAATTCCTACCACCAATTATGTCATACTAATACTTTGCACCCTAAACGGTGTTCCAAATCTGCATTGTGATGATTTATTTAACAATAACTGACTGGAAGGACTGGGGCGAGACATGGAAAGTTTGATGTAGAGACCTAAACAGTGGAATTCTACCTATCAGCGCTCACTAGTCACTAAATTCATGTAGTTGAATTATTGTACCTACATTTCCAGATATTTTCATTACAAACTGAAAATGAAAGTAGACCCATAACAGTGTATTCTGCAGATCCACATATGTACCTGATCATATGGATGGATGTACGGTGGTTGTACTCACCAATTCTTGACACAATTGAACCATAACGGTGTTTTCTGAAGATGCACATTGCAATATGTTCCTGATCATACAGTAGTTACAAATAGAGCACAAATCCCACACTAGCCATCTATTATGTAGGTAATAGTGTACAGTTTCTTTTGTCCTCTCTCCAATTAGCTGTAACTCAGTTCATCTGTATCTACAGATTTAAATATAAAGCTTGCTGAGGTGCTGTCCTCTACTTAAACATTATAGGTAATTTAAAGTTAAATATTTTTAATAGGTATGCATTAAAATATCTCCCGGTATTAAATTTAAGATGGTGAAATATAAAAAGATAGAGTAGTGCAAAAGAGATGAAAATTAACGTGTATAATAAAATAAATAGCAAAACTAAACCTTTGTCAATTTGTCATTCTTTCAATATGATCAGTGTTTAGTAACACAGTGGTTCGTTTCTCATTAGTTTATTCTGTTATTTATGTTGCAATTTCGTTATTTCCTGTGGCTAAATGCCTTCATCAACCCCTTAAAAGAATGTAGCAAACTGTATCAAACAATGCAGTGACTGGTTATGTGTACAGTCAGTATTCCAAACTGATAGTGTCTTCTCTTCCTATACTTAGATGTCTTATCTTTATGTATTGCCATGCAAATGCTTTTTGTAAATATTTCTTAGCTATGCAGTATACACAAATATCTGTTGTAGTTCTGAGTCTCTTAGCTCCCCCGCCTGGAAGTTTCTTAGTATAAGGTTTAATCTCACACAGCAGGTATATTGTGTTAGTATATAGTTGGTCAACACACTTAGGGCCGTATTCAATAAATTTTGCACCCGCGATAAAGTTTCGCATGCCGGACTTATCGCCTACATCGTGTATTTTAGCCGCGGAAATTTATCGTGCGCTTTGCCGCTATTCGCCCTATTCAATTCCAAAAGACGCGAAAACAGAGACACGCGAAGTCAGAACAGGCAGTGTCAGAATCTGGGAAATCAGTCTGAACCCCCCAAATAGATGCAGAAATATTGGGGATCAATGTAGTAGTGCCCGAATAGCCCTAATAAAACTGTTTGGGGTACTTAAGTTGGTGCAATAGCCTCTAATTAGCGTCTTTGCCCAAGTGGTGAAAAATGGCATAAAGCAGTTTTTTTTATTTTTTAGTGAAAATAAGTAGTCCTGTCAAATTTCAGGTACCTGAAAATGGGTGCTAGCATCTTTTAATGTCTCTAAAGTGAAGTTTTTTAAAAAAAAATTAATTCCTCCCTCATACAAGCACCTGCAATCCCCAAAACACTTGACCCCTTCTTAGAGCACTCCAAGAACCTCATTTAGCTAGTTTGAGAACTTGTCCCCCCACTTTGTGCTTTTTCGCCCCCAAATTCTCAGTAATTTTTTTACGCAGTTGTCTTTTGGGGGGCTGTCCAAAGGGTTCTGAGTGGTTTCCCCAGCTTTGCACCACAAAACAAAAATGTTGCACTTCTTTTCTCCTGCTATTCAGAGGCGAATCTTTTTCGCCTATTACATTGCATTGAAAAGCGGATGTAATTGAATACGGAGATACGTTTCCGACAGGCGAAAAGTCGCAATCGGTGATACTTTTTTGAGGATCTCTGCTTTTCATGTCTAATTGAATACGGGCCTTAGTATTAATGGGTCTCCACTATATGTGATATATATTAGTAGTTCCCATTATATCCTGTGTGAATCACATGCCATAAAAAAAGATTTTATAGGTCAAAATGTTAACCTTTGCAGCTCTGGGTATTCATGTATACAATAATGCAGCTGAACCATTAGGCAATTGCAGTCATTCCCAGCGCTGCGTACAGCACATGTATCATTTTATACATCAGTAGCTGGAGCATAGGCCTCATATATTTAACATAGCTTTTTTAGCTATGTATAGCACATATATCATTTTAACTTAGACATCAATGGCTGGGGTTTATGTCCATTTAGCAACATCTTAACATTGAATTTAGTTACATGACATTAACAATCAGTTACAGATAGCCTACGGCCGTTTCACCAGTCTGGCTTTCTCAAGGCATCACTGCTATCTTTTTATATTTCACCATCTTAACAAATTTAATACTGTGAGATATTTTAATGCATACCTTTTAGAAATATTTAATTTTAAATTACCAACGTGGGTCCCTGTGCACCCATTAAAACTACTTCCTTTTCTCCTTTGTAAATGATTTTCCTGATCATATGGATGAACGGTGGCTGTACTCGGCAAGTCTTGTCACAATTTCTCTTCACAGGGTTCTAGTATCGTCTACAATGACTGTGGACAGCATTGTGTATGCACGTGTGCAGTACATCGACAACGGAAAGGTGGATAAGGTCCTTGGGCGGCAATTGCTACAACTACCCCCAGCATTTCACATACTCCCACCTCAGTGCATGGAGTTCATTGTGTGTAGAGTGAAGCCCATTGATAATGAGGACAAGTGGGATCCTAAAGTGAGTGTCAGTTTTTATTTTATGCAGCGTTAAATATATAGAATTTGACCTAATGTCAAAACTTACTGCAATTGGACTTTAAGGGTGTTGCAACAGAGCCCATCTTGAACTATAAATTATGGCCAATTCGTCATTCTGAGAATTATTTTTGAAATTGGGTGATGATATAAACAAATATCGGACTGCCCTTAAGTCTCAACCACTCCTGGCAAGCAAAGCTCTTACAGTCAGGTGCATAAATTTTGGGACATTGACAGAATTTTCATATTTTGGCCTCTATTCACCAGCACAATGGCTTTGAAATGAAACAAACAAGATGTGCTTTAACTGCAGACTTTCAGATTTAATTTGAGGGTAATTACATCCAAATCAGGTGAACGGTGTAGGAATTACAACGGTTTCTATATGTGCCTCCCACTTTTTAAGGGGCCAAAAGTAATGGGACTAGCAACTCAAAAGCTATTTCATGGACAGGTGTGGGCTATTCCCTCGTTATTTCATTATCAATTAAGCAGGTAAAAGGTCGAGTTGATTCTAGGTGTGACATTTGCATTTGGAATCAGTTGCTGTCGACTCTCAATATGAGAGATCCAATGCATCGGTTACACAGCATTCCTGCTCTTCATGCATGTCCCTGAAATTGATCACTGTCCCAGGATCCATTTCAATGAACCGCTGAGCCGCTACTGCTGCACTTAAGGGCCATGACTTATGGTGCTCTGGTGAATGGCACTAATGGTAGGTAGTGACTGAGACAGCAATAGTTCTACACTAGGCATAGTTTTGGCAAGGAAATCAGTTAGCACCTAGCAACGTCATTGTACCCTGACCAGTGAGGGGAGGTCCCTCTCTTATAAAGGTACTCCTCCTTGGTTGACTTTACTCTTCCTGGACTGCAGCCAGAATGCAGACGTGTAATTTATAGGCTATATCTGTAGGGGAATCAGGTTTAGTATTTTCATCTTCTAGAAGAAATTCTTACTTTCATAGATATATTTTTAATTGAGACTGGTCTTGGAACTTTAACGTGTAAGCCGTTGTTATGTATTGTTCTTGGATATTATAATTCAACTAGCAGCTTCTGTTCTATGTCTGTTGTCCTGCAGTATCTCTCTTTAGATTGTTCTATGATTGTTTTCTTACACTTAGATTGTATAGGCAGTGTATCTCATTAGGTTCTGTGTTCAAGTCAATTTGTCGTCTTGTGCTATCATGTCTGAAAAGCAAAA
This sequence comes from Taudactylus pleione, assembly GCA_031769625.1. Lineage (NCBI taxonomy): Eukaryota > Metazoa > Chordata > Amphibia > Anura > Myobatrachidae > Taudactylus > Taudactylus pleione. The sequence continues at coordinate 1,588,795 of JAUIMM010000944.1, read as the reverse complement.
TACAGGAGTGTCTGTTAGCTATTTTACCTGTTCAAAATGCACATCAAAAGGCCACTACTGAGGTCCTCAGTAGGGAGATAGCTTCATCTGTGGTGGGGGCCATTTTCTTGGTTTTCTGGGATGTGTGGCTTCAGTCTGTGTCAGATCAATGGGTCCAAGGTATTCTGTGCATTTGTTACATTGTGGATATGATAAGTCTCCCACCCAGTCGGTTTGTTGCTACTCCCTTCTGAGAGATCAGGAGAACTGTGGCGAAACATTCAATTCAGTCTCTCTAGTTCAGTGGCTGATTTTCTGGTTCTAGATTCTGTTGTATGTATACAAAAGTGAGAGTTTTTAGAAGTGGAGCCTCTTGTACAATACTAAGAGTTAGAAGGAGTTTCTTGTGGATTTCAAATTCTGGCTGTACAAACGCAGGCAAAGTCTCTGTTGGGGCTGACGAAGGTGTCCATTCTCATGCAGTTGCTGGGAAAAATGGTGGCGGTGTCCTTTGATTCCATTCAAGGCCTCTAAAGTTTCAGATCCCTGCAAGGTGGCCCATAGCTAGTTCTTGGCTGGACAGGCAGTTCTTTTGATTATCTGTACAGACCTGCCTGTCGCAGGTGTGGTGGCTTGACTCATCCAGTCTGCTGAAGCGTTAGCTTTGCTCAATCTGGAAATGGACAATTGTGATGGCAGCCTTTTGGGTAGGGGTGTGGTGATGCTGGGCCTGCAGCTTCATAGCCTTTGGTCCAGGAAGGATTCCCCTCTCCCTATCAATGTTCTGGAGTGGTGTGCAGTCACAAATACCTTAAACCAAGTTTAGAGTATTCTGAAGGCCAAGAAGATTCAGGTGAACTTTGACAATGCCAGAGCTGTGGCTTAACATCAATAGCCAGGGTAGATCTCTAAGTCAGATGACCATGATGGACACTACTCAAAGCATTTTGTGAGGAGAGAAGTTTGTCCTGAGGATCTCAGCAGTGGGTGGGTATTGAATCAGGAGACCTTCAACATATTATCAGAACCAGTGACCCTCAGGCATTCTTGGTGGACACAATGTGTACCGGGTGGTGGTTTTACTTGGGGTACTTGGAGTCCCCCATATCCATCTCTCAAGTGCTCAAAATGATCAAGAGGATCAGGTCTATGTGATTCTCCTCACACCAGATTGACCCATAATTCTGTGATGTGTGGATCTTCATCCTGTGTTAGAACCACCTTGACATCTTCTGTTAAGAAGATAATGTGTTAAATCCCAATCACCCCAATTTGAGTTGTTTGGTTTTACCAGCATTAAACTTGAAGCTTGGGGACTCTCGCGAGTCCAGACCAGCTACTGAAATGATCTGTCACCGTGTATGGAAGGCTTATATTGATGTGAGCACAGTGGAGGTCCAGCTTCCCAATTCTGACTTAAGTGCCTTCTATCCTTCTTGCAAGTCAGTTTTGGTCAGGAGCTTAGACTGTTGTCCTTCAAGGGTCAGATGTCTACTCTTTCTATTTACTTGCAATGGCAACTGGCCTGGATCCCACAGGTGCAAACCTTCTTTACAGGGAGTTGTTCCCATCCAACCACCTCATGTCCTTCCTGTGCCTCTTTGAATTTGATCTTGGATTGTTCCTGCTTGGCCATGTTTGCATCCAAGTGATTCCATCCGAGTTTCTGGTGGAGAAGATGTATAGCGGGGCAGGTGGAGCCTTAGTTTAGTTCAGTTATCTATAACCAGAGTCAGCAGTTACCCCGAAAATTGATAGTGAAGAATGGCTTTATGGTCAGTACAAAAAGCCACTTTTTAGATTTGAGATGTTTAATACTTCCACTGTGGAAAGTATTATTATTTCTATTATTATATTTTGCTTATAAACTGATTACACAGCACTGTCCATTGAATAAAACACAAAATAAACAAATTGCTCAAAGCAAGCAATCTGACAATCTCGTCTGATCTGTAAGGTAGTGGAATATCAGCTGTAACTGCTAGTGAGAGAGGATGTTTGTTCATGCCTACAGTACAGGCACTGTGCTGGTTCCTGGCTGTAGGCAGTTAATAATAGCAGGTGCAGTGCTAGGTCCTGACTCTGGAGAGTTGATGAATGCAGGTACTTTGCTAGCTTCTGGCTAGGGGCCATCGATAATTACAGTTACAGTGCTGGTTCCTGGCTCTGGGAAGAAAAAACAGTATTATCAGTTTCCAGACAGCAGACAAGTGTTGATTTTAGGTAACGCTTTAGAGTAAATGTTACCTGTAATATATGGTGACCTGTGCAGTTTTAACATGTGTGTTTTTTATTTTTCTTTCTATTTATAGGTGAGTAGGATTATTAGTAGAAATGTGAAAGGAAAACACCACAGAGCTAAAGTTGTTCTCATTCTGGGTAACACGTACTGGCTTGATCCTATGGTAAGATGATAATAAAGGCCACCACTTGGTCACATATGCTGTTCTTGTTTGCAGCGTATTCCTGACTTGAATTTTTGGTTTAGACCAAATTTTAGCTCTCCAGCTATTGTGGAACTATAAACCCCAACCAACCTTGCTAGCCCATGCTGGGACATGGCAGTTCACAACAGCTGGAGAGCCACAGGATACCTAATCCTGCTGGAATTTTGGTACATCTATATTCCCCCATACAAACAAATGCTACGTATGAATAAAACATGTCCCCCTCTCTTCAGGTGCAGGTGAGCACATTGTCCAGTTTACCTACTTGTCTGTATGAGCTTAACGTTCGGCAAGAGATCCTATCTACAGGCCTGGGGACCGATAACCCCCAACATGTACTCCAATTGCATGCATTACTGGAACCAAGCGGGACTTCAACTGAAGTCAGGTTTGTGTCTGAAAGAACCTGCAGTATTTCCCAAACACAAGCTAAGTATTCATGCCAAGTGGCAATCTGTGGCCTTCAACTGGTCTCACTAACTTGCACTTAGGGAACCCTCCTTCAGTATGTATGACAGAGTGTTTGGTTCTCATAGGGGTAGATTTACTAAAGTGTGAGTTTTTAGAAGTGGAGATGTTGCCCATAGCAACCAATCACATTTTACTTAACATTTAACTAGCACCTTCTAGAAGATAATAGCTAGAATCTAATTGGTTGCTATGGGCAACATCTCCACTTCTAAAAACTCTCACTTTAGTAAATATCCCTCGTAGTCTCTAAAATATGTACTTAGAACACCCCCTTCCTCAGATGTTAGGAGCAAGAAAAAGATTCCATCGGGTAAAAATTATTCCCAGTTTTTCCACCTTAATTTGAATCTGGAGCTGCAGTTCTCTGAAAGATCTTTTTGCTTTCCTAATTCCAACAGTATTGCACATATTGTGGGTTTTGGGATTCACCAGCTCAATTACGGTTAGTTATAAGACCAGTCACTAAACTTCTTTCCATGTGAGTAGAACCGATTGCCATGAGAGGTGTTTTTATTAAGAACACTGTCCATTTTGTTTTTTTTTGATGTACCTTCAAAAATAGTCTGTCTGTTTGGTGGATGCACCCATTTCTGTGTTTCCAGATGAAGCATCTATCACCCTTACAGATTTGGCTTCATTGAAAGACCCTAATGAAAAGAAGCTAGACAGCTTGATTAAAGCCAAGTTTTTTTTATGGTTTCATATTATGGTTTCATATTGCACCCCTAATTTTCTATTGTTTGGATAGCCCAAGCCAAAATAGGGGCCTTGATCATTAGATCGAACAGTTTGGAAATAGTAGTAATGCCCTTTCACTAGACGTCCTTTAGCTTTAAATTGGCCGGGAGGTCTTTGTCACAGATACCAGTCTGAGGCTGGACTGCATCTTGCCAGGGCCTGTAGACTGCTAGGCCTGTGATAATCTACTGCCGAATGATATTCGGGAAGTCATGGAATTCCTACTGGCCTCTCAGGGACAGTCTCAGTCACACAATGATATCGTGGTTGCCCATGTATCTTATCAAATCTACAGTGCCCTATAGCGTCAAAGGAGGTAGGGAACGAAGTTATTGGTCTGGGTAGAAGGCGGATTTGCATTACAGGCCTACATAAAAGGTAAGACTGACTTTCTAAGTTGATAGACTGTTGACCCCCACAAAGTGCTGGCTGAATTTTTAGTTGATGGGGGGAGTTATGGAGTTAGTGCTGATTGTACTATGCCAGCTCAGATAGAAACTATGGTGTCCCTCTAACCCTTACATCAGGTTTATCTGTTTGCGTCCCTCGCTTCTTTTGGTCAGATGGGAGGACATTTTGATGATGCTCGTGGAATTTGTTATCTACAGATTAAAACCCTACATTAGCAGCCACCATTCTAATATCATAGCGCATATCCTGAAAGTGTCACTCTGGAGAGAAAGATACATAAATGTTCATCTTTACACCTTGCCCCATTTAATTAGACTTGTTCTGTTAACAGGGCATCAGATGAGCAATTGACAAGTCTTGATGGGACTGCTGATGACCACCGTGTTTCATCTCCACCTTGTCTGGAGGTTACAGATTCTGGTAAGCGACTATCCTAGAACAGATCTGGTATTTCTATACGCCATATATTATTGGACTGTGGGGCTTCCTCTGGTGGGCTTCTCCCCCTCAGACCTTTGTAAGGACCCTCTTGTTATGTCCTTCGAGGTCTCTGCATCTCCGTTGATTACTGGATTAATAATGAATCCCAGGGACAGCATCTATGTGAGCAGTTCAAAAGTTGTAGCAACATTTTTCTTTCTTGGCTGAAACCTCAATTTGTCATCTTTGTAGGATATTTTTATCACATGCTGTCCATTTGCACTGCTTCCTGTCATCTGTCACTTGTGCTGGGAACACTCTGGACAATACTATTTATCGGCTTTTCAATTGGCCATATATGGTGGGCATATCGGCGGGTGTGTACCAGTGATAGGTCTGTGAATGATGATCACAGACATATCGCGTCAGCATTTCAGCACAGCCGATGGCCGATACATCTGCAGATCTATCGGCACATCATGCTTTGTGTACAGGTGGTCAGCCAGCCACCCGTGCACTTGCTGCAGAGGCCGCTGGTGATTGATATCACAAATGGGTGGGTACATGTAAAGGCGCACGGCACATCAGACCGACGATTGGTATTTGTGCATGCACTTACCAGTCGTCAGGACGATGGCCGTTGTCCTAGCGTGTATCCAGCTTTAGCATTGCCTCCTGCATTCCTAGGTGAAGCCAAATTATTTTTTTCTTCTTTCCTAGAGACAACTACAGAATTTTCATATCTGATGGTCTGTGTAAGCAAGCAGGCAATGTATCTGGAATCTCCCACATAGCAGCTATATCCTCTCAGGAGGGCTGCGGAAAGTTCTGATTTTCTGCAATTTACCCCCAAGATTCAAAGCAGCAATTTGTCGCTTTTAATTCAATGGCTGAAACATCATCGCTTTCCGTAGCCCTCAGGCCGCTGCTTTTGGGCCTTGAGGGTATATTTACTATTGGGCAGTTTGTCTGCGGCTTTGACTGCGATTAGCCTGGTTTAGCATCTATTTCTGTTGCCGCTTTAAAACTGTGGGTCAAAGTCGCCGATCATCGTTCGCTTTGACCAACGGCCCAATAATAAATATACCCCTTTAGTCATTTTGATTTACACATAATATCTTATTGTCAGCATGTATACATCTCTCTTGTGGTACGTCGTGCATGAAGATGTATCTCTTTCTTGTAACTGTATTTTGTTCAATACTAACACTTCAATCTCTGTATAGCTAAACAAGATTATATACGTGATAATGCAGAATCACCAATGAATCCCTCAATTCCAAGGTTTGTTGAACATTTTAAGTTTTTGAGACATTTTGACTAATATTGAGAAACCATTCTGTGGATTTCATTGTGCAGTTCATTGGGTCCTGCTATGAGCAGAAGGATTAATGTGTGAATGTCGTCACACACTCCAGTGCTTAATTAATTTATTTGGTACACCTGCTGCAAATGATTAATAGACTGCTGAGTTTATAACATATAGAAAGAAAAAAAAACATGATTTTTGTACTTACCAGTAAAATCCATTTTTCCAAATCCAAGAGGGCCACTGGAGCATTACACTGGGGTATAGGCAGAATTCAAAAGTCAGAACTGGCTCCTCCCCCTCCTTACCCCAGCAGCCCTAGCGAGCCAGTTATTGGTTAATAAAGCCCCTAAGGAGGCCGGAGAGAAAACAGGGGAGGAAAAACAAAACAAGACAACAGGGCCACCCTTAAAGAATTAGAGGGCAGAACCAGAACAGACAACTATACATAGCTCAGGGAAGGGTGACCAGTGTCCCCCCAAGGATTCTGAGAAATGGATTTGCAAAAATCCTGTTCTCTCCTCATCCATTGGGGGACACTGGAGCATTATGCTGGGCATGTCCCAAAGCCGTTCTCAAGGATGGGGCGCTTTATGGTAACAAACCTGAGATGCCAGCCAACCCTGCATAGCAGAGGTCATGCAAATGCACACACAGGACGCCAGTCCAGTGTACAAGAAACAGAGATATGCAGCACCAGTGGTGCACATGGAAGAAATGTACGCTGACATTACTCCTTCCCCATATCGGTGGGTCATACATCTCCTCCATAGTGAACGACAGATAATGACTATAACATCAGCTTGGAGGGATAGGGACTATGCAGCAGTGTCATAGACATAGAGTACTTCAGAGAATACCTACCACACCAGCAATGAGAGGTAGTGCTTAAGCAGTGTTATAGACACACAGTGTACGTCAGACAGTGTCCATCTCCCCAGGAAGGAAGGATAATGCATGAGCAGTGGTATAGACACTTACGCTCAGATTTATCAATAAGTGATATTCTTGGTGCTCCAACCAATCAACTCTTAACTGTCATGTAATTGAAAAAATAACAGGAGCTGAAAAAGAAATATAAAATGATAGATATAAAAATAAAGCTTAAATATTGGTATTAATTTTGCAGTTATACCCAGTTAATTTATACAACTTTAATGAATATTTATTACAGAAATAAGTGACCCAAAGGTATAATCAGGGCTTTTTTAAAAAAAAGTACTCTTTTTTTTTTTTTTCCCTACTATTTTCACTATATCATTTTATATTTCTTTTTTTCTTATAAAGATATAAGATTTTAATTGAAACAATTAAAGTTATTTTTTATTGTAGTAGATGCAACCAAACAAAGAAATACTGAAAGTATAAAAATAATAAGAAAATTAATAAATAATACATATCAGTGGAGCCTGCTCTAACTATACTAACTCTGCAGTGCACCCGTTAGTCTCATTGTTTTTTCTTTTTCTTGCTACCGGACATAGCATAATCCTTATGTATGTTGTCACCCAGAGTAAAGGGAGGCCCATAGACTGGGTTTCCATCCCAGACAAAAAGACTGCAGGATTAGACTGCGGGATAGGATAGAGAGAGGTTTACATATATTGCTGCTAGTGCCTGCTGTTGATCAGGAGAAAAGCATCTATGGAACTAACAGCCTCTAGTATAACATGCGGTTTGCGTCTTGTTTCGGATCTAACATTGCAAAAACCTTTCGCTCCAGCAGAAGCTGAGAAGAGTGCCTGAACACATCTTCTGACATTTATTTATGTGTATATATACATAATATATATTCACAGTGTGTGTGTGTGTGTGTGTGTGTGTGTGTATATATATATATTTGTATAAGTGTGTGTGTATGTTTATATATATATATATATATATATATATATATATATAAATATATACATATGTGTGTGTGTATGTGTATATATATATATAAATATATAGATATGTGTGTGTGTGTGTGTGTATGTGTATATATATATATATAATATATAATTAATTTGTCTGTTTGGCTGTCTGTCCAGTTTTGCATGTGGACACCCCTACATCGATTGGGATTAAACCAACGCGAGGTGGTCTAGTTGGATCCTGGCCAGGTTTTATGGGGGGATAGGGTCCCGGTTGGACCTCCTGTTGGAATACACTGGGGAAAACTTTGACCCGTGGACGGTGGGCAGATCTTTTAACTCTGGGAGCCTGTTCTGGGCCTTCCACTGGATGGATTTGGATGAAAACTTCACAGACCGCCAGGGGCTGTAGGATTTGGGAACCACTGTGCTAATACATTGTTTTGCTGAGCATCTTCCACTGATTGGCTTGACAGTTACTTTTTCCTTTTTTGGATAGATGTACAACTGAGAAGGAGAAGTAGGGTCCTTTCTATACATTCAGAATTATCTCCCTCCTGCTAGTTGGCACAGGTTGATAACCCAGAGTTTGCTCTTACACACATGGACCTAAGAGAAAGGGAAATATGCTATGTAGAATTAGTTTCTTCTATATAAGTTTTGATAAGTTGTTTACCATTGGCTGAATGAATTTGACAAAGAAGACAAACCCACTATATTGTATTTATATTTAAGCCTGCACCCGGAAATCATGTGGTGCGAAAAAGATGATGATCTTATTATGACTGTGAAGTTACGAGGAATAATGGATCACAAGTGTATGTTTTATAGGGACAGAGTCATGTTCAGGTGAGTGTCAGTTTTTTGTTTCTGGTTGTTTTTGTGGTTGGGCTTTTTTTTTTTAGCAAATTAAGGAAGTCTCCTAATACAAATTTTAAATCCTAATACAATTTTAATTAATCAATAGGCTGGTTAGCACAATATCCTGATATATGGCCTGCTTTACTGTACTAAGAAACAGTTTGCATTAGTTTGGTAATTATCCTAATGTACCTAGGTGTTGTCAGTCCTGGGCTGAAGCAGGGGGCGGTAACTGAGCACCAATATCCACCCCCTAAGTGTACAGTCTTCCCTCCTGTCCGAACATGCTTTCCAGTGTCCACACTAAAATGGAAGCCGTTTAGGATTACAGGGGACAGAAACTATAAATTAAATGTTTCCAGCTTACAATGTCACTCAACCAGTAACCGCATCCTCCTGGGTTACATCCTCAACAGTGCACTAAGTTGGTCAGTTTTCAGTCTGCCTTTGTTTTTCGGGTATTCATTTTTGTGTGTGTGTGTATGGGGGGGGGAGGGGGAGAGGTGTTGTCAGAGCTGTAACTAGACTTTTTGGTGCCCTGTGCCAGAAAGAGCATAGCCCCCCCCCCAATTTTTCAAACAGAGACACAAGAAGTGCATTCAATAATTTCATGGCCTCATGGGGAAGGGCCAGGAAAGACATAGGGAAGGCCAGGACATGCTGGGGATAAAAGAAGAGGAAGCTGCAAGTGAAAATTATAATAAACCGGAAAATTGACAGGCCCAACAGTGCCGCCCTGAACTTGCGGTGCCCTGTGCCATGGGACAGGTCGCACTACCCTAGTTACGGCCCTGGGTGTTGTGGCAAGAGAGCAGATATAGCTTCTGTTTATTGCCTTTGAAAATGTTTTGATGTTTAGAACCACTTTTAATCATGGATAAAAATTTATATTCATAATTGTGGAGGTTGCAACACAATTTCTACAGTTCTTGGTCACAATGGGTCACAGATAAGAGATAATAGGAGTCCATGCCACGGATTCAGATGGGAAGGTGCTTCAGTTACATGCAGAACAAAAAGTTATCCGCACAGGAATTAAATTCTCCAATCTGTTCTCCTCTTATTATCTCTATCAATTTGTCTTGTGAGGGGAGGTGTACCAAGGAATAAATATCATATCAATATACACAAAAAGAAGAAAACTAGTATTCCTATGTTGGGCACACTTAGATTACGTAATTGTTATAGTTCCACATGTATCCACAAGATTCTGGCAGTAACTTTTGTTGTAAAACATAACTGTTATTATTATATTTAATATAGAGGCAAATTATAAATCATTATAAATAATTCACTTATGACAACTATTGTCCAAACGGACACTAAATAAAGTGATCTAAAATTGTGACTATGGAATCTAGTTGTTTTAGAATATTCTCTTATTTCCTAATTGTATCACTTACCCTGTGATATCTATTTCTGTGAATGAATGAATCGCTTATTATCAGGAAATTTTCAATACACAGGAATAAAGTTAACGACTCCGTTACTGTCTCCGATGTCTTTATTCTTATGATATAATAAACCATGTAACTGGGTCTTCATATATTTAATCCAAGATACAGATATATAGTATGATGAACTAATATAGTGCGGGTTACTTAGCCAGTTCATTCATATGTAATCTAATAGAATGGGATATAATAATACATGAGTAGTAGAATATAGGACATCCTCCTAATCGGTGCCACATTGTGGAGGTATTGTAAATAAACCATACTGACTCTCATACAACTGTAACACGGAGCCATACATGATAACGAGGTTGATATCTAATAAGGGTTTAGTGAACTTCTTAAGAGTCGAGATATAGGTTAGGTTTGATTTACTCTCCCTGATAATTCCCTATTATGCTCAATCTGGTCTGTATCTTGGATTAAATATATGAAGACCCAGTTACATGGTTTATTATATATTAAGAATAAAATACTTCGTAGACCGTAATGGAGACGTTATTCCTGTTTTATTGAAAATTACCTGATAATAAGTGATTAATTCACAGAAATAGATATAACAGTGTAAATGATACAATAAGGAAATAAGAGAGTATTCTAAAACAACTAAATTCCACAGTCAAAATTTTATATCACTTTATTTAGTGTCCGTTTGGACAATAGTTGTCACAAGTTTATGATTTATATTTTGCCTGTATAGTAAATAAGATAATAAAAATTATGTTTTATAATGAAAGTTACTGCCAGAATCTTGTGGATATATGTGGAACTATAACCATGATGTAATCTAAGTGTGCCCAACATAGGAATACTTGTTTTGTTCTTTTTGTGTTTGTTAAGCTGCTTCAGTTAGTAAGAATGAAGCTAGCCATCAGTGGTATCTGAGTTGTGATGAAGGACTTCTGGTCGAGGAAGGTGGTTATATGGCTAGATTGAGGCTGATTGTGGAGTTGAAAATGGGCGCTCTGTGGGAAGCGGCCATTTTGTTCTATACAAATAACTCCTGACCAATTACAGTAACAGTGACCCAGTTGTAAGAAGAGTAACAAATGTAAAAACTTACATTATTATTATTTTTTTTATTTCATTTTGCAGCAGAATAATGTATTTTTGGTTAATTTCACACCTGGTAAAATACTCAGGTTTACTATACACATCTGGATTTAGAATTCAAAGTTGCTGGTATCTAATAAGACACCAGTAAAACTCCCAGTCACACCTCTAAGAACCATATTCCTGTATCACTTTGACAAAAGGAAAGTATTATTTTGCTGTCATAGGTATTTTTTTCAGTCCTCATTATACTGACATTTTCTCTTAAAGAACATACGAGTCCGTGTTTTGTGTCTCTTGCAGTTGTGAAGCTGGAGGGAAGCAATATGCAGCAGATCTGGAGCTCTACAAAGAAATTGTGGAAGAGAAGTCTGAATGCTCCATTAAGAACGGAGAAGCCGTTATAATTATGAGAAAAAGAATATCAGAGAAGTGGAAGCTATTGTTAAAAAACAAGGTGGGCTACAGGGTTTGTCCCATTCTTTCCAGCTTAGGAAAGGTCATTGTAGAGTAACTGGAGCTCTTCTTTCTCCTAGCATCCAAATGTGAGGTTTGACTTTGACCACTTAGAGGATGCTGAGGATAACCACTGGCTCCCTTCGCGTAAGTCCTGGATTGTTACTGAAGCTGTTCACTTGGGTTTAGTATGTTACAATGTCCCCACCGCAACATTTACAGCTGTAATCATCCCTTATATGCCCTATATTATCAAAGCACCAGTCTGACATCTTTAGCTAAGAGAATTCACGATTGGTGGAGACATCACTATTATAGCATGAATTATTCCCACTTTTGAACAATACTGACTTTACAGAGCTTCAGTCTGGACAGCATGCAAGGCTAAGAGGAGATGATTATTATCATCATAAATTCATAAGGCGATTTAGCACTCAGCACTGCTGATCAGTAGGGAAAATAAGACATACATAAAATAGGAACATATCACGTAGACAAAATAAATACAGATCTGAAAACAGTTGCGGCAAATGGCTCCTCGCGATACCAGGTCCCAGGCGTCTTGACTGCGCTGAGTGTCTTTCTTGCTCAAAATGTGCGTCTTAAATAAAACTGGGAGCAACAAAAGTACATTGCTGGCTTGCACTGATCTATTTGATCACTTTCTCACTCCAAGTTCCGTTGTGCTTCATATGCAACTTTGTACATTTTTAAAACTAATTCCTGTGCGGTTAAAGTCATAGCACAGTGTCTCAGGGGTGTGTTGCTGTGTCTACAATGCAAATAAGACACAATTTAAATAAAAATCCAGTACGCTACACCTCATGGAGTATCTCAGGTGCACTGGGTGTCTCACACTGTATGGGGTATAGACTCTAAAGGCGGATATACACTACACGATATCGCTCAGTGGGGCAGATGTATGAAACTCTGGAAAGTGATAAAGTGCACAGTGATAACTGTCCAGCCAATAAGCTCCCATCTGTCATTTTTCAAACACAGCCTGTAACATGACAGTTGGGAGCTGAGTGGCTGGACGGTTATCACTCTGCACTTTATCACTTTCCAGAGCTTCATACATCTGCCACATTGAGCGATATCGTGTAGTGTGTCCCCGGCAGTAGTGTGCTCAATGTCCGTAATGGCATTGAACACACACGCTGAGCGATATCATGCACACTATCGTTCAGTGCCGGCTCCCTCCCTGAACCTGCACAACCTGACGATATTGTCAGGTTGGACAGCAGGTTTAGGCGATTAACAATGTTGTCTATGACCAGCGGGAGCGCGCATCGTTGGTTGTTGACAGCATATCCACTGGCCGATGTAATGAACGATAATGATATCGTTCAGTCGTTCAAAATTTCAGCTTTAGTGTATAAGGATCTGTATCTGTAGGCAGGGACCTGATCATGAAAGAGCTTGTACATTCTAATTGGAAGCAAGTAGGAATAGAATTTAGATTAGGACAGGTGTGATCGTACATTAGGGTGGGCAGTGTAGGTGGGAAACAATACTTAAATAGAATTCAGGCGCTTCAACACTTCAATAAATTAAAATAATAAAGAATTCTTCGTTTTATCTTAATATATAAAATATTTGCTGCTCCTACTGAGTATTATTTTTTATATATTGAATTATATGAATGGCTGTGCTCTTTGTTACAAAATAACTAACTTTAGTGTAGGTGGGAGTAGGGTAGGTGTGACAGCATTAGTGTGGGCAATATACATGGGAGTAGTATTGGTGTGAGCCACTAACCTCCCCCCCAGTGGTGCCTAACGATTGACTGGCGGTCGGGATGCCGGTGGTCAGAAGACCCGACAGCGGCATCCCGATGTTCAGGATCCCGAACATCCTGGTAAGTAGCCTAACCCTCCCCCTCTCTCCGCTAACCCTAACCTCCCCCCAGTGGTGCTAACCCTCCTTCCCGCATCCTAATCCTAACCCCCGGGGTGGGGGGTGGTGTCACTAACCTCCCCCCCCAGTGGTGCCTAACCCTCCTTCCGCGTTTGGTGCCTAACCCACCCCAGGAGATCTCCGAAACCTATCTCCCCTATCCCCGGACTAACCCTGACTCGCATACTTACCATCGGGATGCTGACGTTGATATCTTGATCTCTTCGGATGGCGGCGTCAGCATTCTGACGGGCGTCAGGATTACGGTGTCGGTATATTTACGTCCGCCATCCCGTCCACCAGCATCCTGACTGCCTCCCGGTGGGAGTAGGGTAGGTGCTATGGAGGTTTAGTGTATGAGTGCATTAGCGTGGGCAGTATATATGAGTAGGGTAAGTGTGAAGGAGCATTAGTGTGGGCAGTATAGGAGGGAGTAGGATAGATGTGAGGGAGAATTAATGTGGGCAGTATAGGTGAGAGTAGGATAGGAATGAGGGGGCATTAATGTGGTCATCAGGGTGGGCAATATAGGTGGTAGTAGGGTAGGTGTGGGGGGAGACATTAGTCTGGGTAGTATAGATGGGAGTAGGATAGGTGTGAGTGGGCATTAGTTTAAGCAGTTGGATAGGAGTGATGGGACATTAGTGAGAGTTGGGACATTGGAGAAGTCTGGACCTTGGGATATAGCTGGATCTGGATCCACGGCGGGGAAGGGGGGGGGTTAGGTTTAGGCACTTAGAGGGGGGATTAGGGTTAGGCACTGAAGGGGAGGTTAGGGTTAGGCACCCTAAATGAGGGTTAGGGGAGTGAATTAGATTAGTTTTACTTACCTCTAGACGATTGAGATTTCCTTCTTGGTCGGGCAGCCGGCGGGAAATCATACTGATTCCTCACGGCGGGACCCCAGAGTCTGCGGGCTCCCAGTACTGTTGCCGGATCGACGGGAAGAGGTAAGGATCGCGGGCCACTAGGGACAGACCGGAGGCGCTGGTAGTGGCGGCGCCCCCCCCCATTGCCGGCGTGTCCACTAGACGCGCCGGGAATGGACGCACTCGTCCAGGTTTTCTACCTAAGGTGGTTTCTAAATTCCACATTAATCAGGAAATTGTTGTGCCGGCCATTCAGTCACGTGACCTTTCGGCTGGTGAGGCCTCCTTGGATGTGGTCCGAGCTCTCAAAATTCTGTGGACCTGACTAGTTCCCTTTGGAGGTCGGGTTCCTTATTCGTCCTCTTTGGATTTCACAAGAGGGGATGGCCGTCCAACAAACAAACTTAGGCTAGATGGATTCGTTTGGCTATTTCTGAGGCTTATACCTTCTGTTTAGGCTCATTCTACTCGCCATGGTCTTCAATCAAGACCTTTCTGAGGTTTTATGCTTTTGACACCTTTGCCTCTCAGGATGCTTCCTTTTTGCGCCGGATTCTCCTCTCAGCATAGGCGCGTCCCCGCCCTTAATTGGACTGCTTTGGGACATCCCCAAGGTCAACCCTGCGGACCCCCTATGGACCCTGAAGAAGAAAATGAGAGATATGGTAAGAACACCCCTCTTTTTATCTCTTTCTTCGAAGTCCATAGGTTCCACAGAGCACCCGCCCTGACCCACCTGTGCTTCATATGGGCTGTGTTGCTGGTCACCTGCTTTCCATCTCCCTTTCTGTGAGTATGGTTCTTGCATGTTCCAGTTTTTCTTCACTCTGTTGTTCCTCCTCCGGCCTTGGCTACTTACTAACTGAGGTGCCTATGGCTCGAGGGCGGGGTATAGAGGAGGATGGACCCAGTCCATCCTGGGAGCTAAAGGTTTGACTGTGTGGTGCCTGTGGATCCAGATCCAGCAAGGTCAACCCTATGGACTTCGAAGAAAAAGAGATAACAAGGGTAAGTTCTTACCATATCTCTAATT
Source organism: Taudactylus pleione (assembly GCA_031769625.1). Taxonomy (NCBI): domain Eukaryota; kingdom Metazoa; phylum Chordata; class Amphibia; order Anura; family Myobatrachidae; genus Taudactylus; species Taudactylus pleione. The sequence goes on along the minus strand of JAUIMM010000944.1, from coordinate 1,573,542 downwards.
TTATTGAGTTAGAGAAGATCAGTATTGCTGTGGAATTTGAGTTGGATTGAAGGGGTAGATGGGTGGGGGAAATGCCAGATCACAGGAGACTGTTGTAGTCCATGTGGGAGATAAACGGGTCGGGTCGATAAGAGTTTTGGTATATTTATTCTCAAAAGTATGTATTCTAGAAATATTTCTAAATTGGAAGTGATAGGACTCGGAGAAAGACTAAATGTGAGGAATAATGCAGGGCAGAGAGCCTGATACATTACGGATCGCAATATTGCGTATGCACACAGCTCAACTGCGATAGCAAGCTAATCCACCGCAATCGCAATGCAAACTCAGCACATCATAAGGACACGCCCACTTTACCTTACACACATTCGTAATGTTTAGCAGAATAGCAAAACCATCGGTATAATCGAGTACCATCGCAGCCTCATGCACACTTGCACAAGCCCTGACCTTACTCAGGAATTGCTAACAACCACGCACGCTGTCAGGTCTCACACTGCTTATGGGATCGTAGTAAATAATTTATGCACGCCCCTGAACGGCGTGTGAATGCACTGGCACGCCTGCGTTTGGCCAACCACCAACCCATCACCACCCACAAATGGCACTTCCTGTCAGTCACTCTGTGATGGGTCTGCATAGTCACTTCGATCGCAGTCCCCATCACAGCGGCCGGTGCGCGCACTCGCACTGCGATGCATATGCATGCTCAGTGCGAAACAATCCACTGATTGTGTGCGTATTAGCAACTGCATGCCTTGCTGAAACAGGCCCAGAGGCATGTGTGACATAAGGCAGAAGGCCTGGGACACTGAGCGAATTGTGGTCTAATGGAAAGTGAGGGCGATATGAGGGGCATCGGTGACTCCGTCAGGAGGGAAAATAAATTGTTTTGCATATACTGAGTCTCAGGCTGCATTGGGACATCCACGTGACTATAGCAAAGAGAAAGATGTTACAAGAACTAGTGCAGGAGGTAGATTTGTGTGTCACCAACTTAGATACCAAATGGGCAAATTAGTTCCACCATGCGAAGAGGTGTACAGAGAGAAAACTATAGTACCAAGACCAGAGTCTTGTGGTACTTCAGCAGATTGTGGTTGAGGAAGTGGAGATGTTAGGAGGGAATAGAGTAGAAGGGGCAGGTTGTAGGATGGGATGAGTGTAAAGACTTCATCTTCTATTACTTACTATAAATAATTGTTAGTGGATTGGGGAGTGTTGGGTATGTGGGATGTGGCAGAGGAAATAACTTGTTGAATCGTGTCAAATTTTGTCTTTGAAATAGATAGCACAGTCCTGGACTGTGAGGCAGGAAGGGGATGAGGTGCAGACAGAGAAATGTGTCTTTCAGAGGAGTGAATTATTGTATATTCGCTTGGTAGGGGAAAAAACAGGGTTGAAAATGAAAGGATGAATTAATAGCGGAGGTAGAAGGCAGCAAGATTCCTCCAGGGGCTGGCTGGTGCACCATGGTTGAAATTTGGATTGTTGTGAACTTAATGTGGTGGCTGAAGTGAGTGTGTTAGTGTAGAAAGAAGCAGTCTGATTAGTGGAGGACAGGGCAGTAGTTACCTTTGTGCTCTAGGTTATAATATGACTTTCTGTTAATGGATGACCGATGTTACAATTTCTAACCTAAACACTACAATATCTGTTTTGTAGATCCCAAACCCTCCCAAAAGCTTTACACTGTGATAAGTGAAGAGATGGTGTCCTCTGAATACAGTGAATCTGAGAGCGATTAGTCCATCAGGCAACCAACCCATAAGAACAGAGCCGATTACAAGTTCAAGCGGATTTGATTAAATGTTTGAGGAGCCTGGATAGCCGTCTTTTCCATACACATAGTTCAGGATTCTTGGGTTAAGAATTTTTTTGTAGAAGATTCATACAAGTGTTGCTTTGTTTTGTTTTCCATGTATTTGATTGCTGTGACTCGTGTGTGTTTCAGTACATGTATACATAAGACCTGGGAATACCTGTTGCTTGCCAATTGTTGCAGAACTACAAATTCCTGCATGCCCTGCCAGTCCACTGTATAACCCTGATCTGACATCATCTGTTTTTTTCTCCACAGCACAAGTTGAATGTCTGGCATGCGGACCCAATTCCTGCTTTATGCCAGCAACCTCTTACCTCACATTGGGGGAGATGTATCATATCTTCTAACGAGGACAGGCAGAGCAGTTGCTCACACAATATAATGTACTTAATAAATGATGGGTACAGTAGAAGCTGATTGGTTGCTATGGGCAACATCTCAGTTTGTTCAATCTAGAAATTTGATAAATCTCCCTCATACTGTTCACAATAAAAGATTTATATATATTATTCCTCCATTACTAAGACACAAAACTTTTCTTCTCCAATAAACCTACTTGCACTACCCACCCCAGACTTGTTTAAGCCATAAAAATCAAACAAACACTGTATTTCTTGTTTACTTTTTCCTTTTTGAATTCTATATAATCTAAATCAGTGGTTTTCAAACTCTGTCCTCAGGACCCCACATATGTCACATTTTCCAGGTCACCCAGCAGGTGCACAGGTGTAGTCATTACTCACTGACACATTTCCCAGGTCACCCAGCAGGTGAACATGTGCAGTCATTACTCGCTGACACATTTTTCAGGTGAACAGGTGTACTCAATTACTCACTGACACATTTCCCAGGTCACCCAGCAGGTGCACAGGTGTACTCATTACTCACTGATACATTTCCAATGTCCCCCAGCAGGTGCAGTCATTACTCACTGACACATTATCCAGGTCACACAGCAGGTAAAAAAAACAGGTGGAGGAGTGGTAGAAAACATGCACTGTTTGAGGACAGAGTTTGAGAACCTGTGATCTAGATCTATTTAGTCAGATTGCTTGTAGAATTTAGTTAGATTGCTTGGAGCAACCACACAGTAGAGGTGTCTTAATTGTTCAACCTTCTCCATTATTTAATTTCTCATCTGCCTCTGCTGGTCCGTGTAATGTGTACAATTATCCTGTTCTTTCTCCGCTGGTGACAAAGTTAAAATCCTCCTCCTTCCAATCGCCATCTCCACTGTACCCCAATAGAACTAGTGTGGGGATGGTTATGACATCATTGGGAGCACAGACCAACAAATAACTGTGAACCCACAAGATAAATGTGCCAAATTGCGCTTTTCAAAGTTACCTCGTCTTCAGTGGTTTCAGCTGCAGGATTAATAGGACCAATAAGATTAAATACAAAACTGGGCTTATTTTGTATTTAATTATTTCCTCCTTTGAATACAGGGGCCACAGACACAGCAGCTTTGAAAATCGTTTCTTACTAAATTTACCCCATGAGACTGCACAGAGGATAACATCAAAATATGTATTTGCTTAATGTTCCCTGACATGGATGACTGTATATACTAAATTTTGTTTTAAGTTCCAGTCCCTTTAACGACTGGCTTGTTATATAGGTTATTAAAGGTAGAGCGCGCAATGGATAGGATTCTCATATTAAAATGTATTCAATTCACAGGGCTCAATCCTAATTCCTCTCATTCATTTAGCCGTATCCTTTTATTATCTTCAATCCAGTACTTTAGTGTGAGGTTCTTAATTATTTCATGTCAGTGGCCCAGATTTGTGGCTTAAATGAACTTCAATCTTAGTTCAGTTTTGATTTAATACTGTTCTTCATTTTGTTATTAGTACAAGATTGTGCATTTTTCTTTATTTTCTAATTGTTTTATTTTTAATAATGTTGCAGTTGGCACATATTGAAGGCTACGTCAGGTATCGCGAGCACTCGCGATGTTAGAACGAGGTTTCTATAATCTTGCATAGCATAATGAGATCTCAACTTTCCATTGCGCAGCAAAATTGGATGTGCCAGGAACTCCTGTGGTTTGCACAGTTTTGTATCATTGTGACCCAGTATTGAGTGTCATGGTGAGTTCCCAGCCAGGAAGTTGGATAACTTGATGGGTTGAGGCAAGGCGGCATAGAGGTTAGCATTGCTGTCTCCCACAGTCCTAAAATCTATTAGGGTGCAATTAGTTTGTAATTTAGACTGTAAGCTCCACTAGGGCAGGGACTGATGTGAATGGTAAAAATGATCTGCAAAGTGTTGCTTAATATGTTGAAATTAATATAAAGTTTCATAAAAGACGATCTCTGTGCAAATGTATTTTTTTAATGACCTGCTAGCATTGTCTCCTGATTGACTTTATATCAACAGCACCTTGCTTGCTACCCTTCACAAATACATTATTTGCATCTCTAGTCACAATGAAGTTACAAATGGACATCACATTAAAGTAGTTTTCTTCAGGGTCCATAGGGGGCCGAGAGGGTGACCTTGGGGTATAGGTGATGCAGAGTCATCCGGGCACCTTACGCAGTAAACCTTTCTCCCAAGATGCAGCGGGTCTACCTCTATACCCCGCCCCCGGGCCAGAGGCTCATCAGTTTTGCCCGGCCGGAGTCGGGTCACTGAACACTCAGTGGGGCTGTTGCGACAACAGCCCTTGAAGTTTGAAGATAAGAACAATTATTTCTTATTGTGCGGACAGTGCAGAAAGTCCAGTGGAAGTCCGTGCTGTTGCCTCATCACCCTGCCAAGACGCCGGTACTGATCCGGGGATCTTGGCGGGCCTCTGGGATCTTGACTAGCAGGGACCCCCGATTGACCCCTGGACTGCGGCTGCATGTTACGGGGCAGCAGGTAAGCAACATGCACCGAGGTGGTGCGCGCAGAATCAGTTTTTTTTCCTCCAGGGCTGGGGACTACCTGGGCTTGACAGCGTGTGGAGTCCTGCGCTTCCACAGAGCCGTCTGGGACAGCGGGCTGGAGTTCTGCGGAACACTCCTGCATCCCAGGGGTTAATCAGTGGCCAGGGGAGGCAGCCTTCCCTGTTTTATAGCCAGCTCCTCCCCGCTGCACAGCGCACCTTTCCACCGCGGTCTGGCTGGGGTCTGACGGCTTACGTCTTCCAGTTCCACCCCCTCTGAGTTCTACGGCGGCCATTTTCTCCTGGCTGCATGTTGCAGATCTCAGGAGGCAGAGGCCAAGTCAAAAATATATGTCCTGGGTCTGATACAGGATGTAAGGGCAGCCCTGATGATTGAGGAGGATGAGCCTCCTGCGCTTAAGTCTAAGCATGCATATTTCATGGAAGCAAAAGTGACGGACACTATTCCCGTTGTCTGACCAACTGGTGAATCACTTGGAGGTAGCATGGAAAACGCAGCTGAAGCATCTAGCCTCTGCTTATCCTTTTGCTGAGGATTATTTTACCAAGTGAGAGATTCCACCGGTGGTGGATTCCCATGTTACGCACTTGGTAAAGAGCCTTCCATATCGTCCCTGAAGGATTCTTCAGATAGGAAGGTAGAGGTTTGCCTTAAATCTGTTTATTCCCTTTCGGGGGCTGCCTGCACACCAGCTATGGCTATCTGCTATAATGGATGTTAGAATGTATGTTAGAATGTTATAATGGATGTTAGAATGTATTATAATGTATGTTAGAATGTTATGGATGTTAGAATGTATGATAGAATATTATAATGGATGTCATAATTTGTTAGAACGATATAATTGGATGTTAGTATGTTTGTTAGAATGTTATAATTGATGTTAGAATGTATGATATAATGTTATAAAAGATGTTAATGTTATAATGGATGTTAAAATGTATGTTAGAATGTTATAATTGGATGTTATAATGTATATTAGAATGTTATAATGGATGTTAGAATGTATGTGAGAATGTTGGAATGTATGTTAGAATGGATGTTCGAATGTATGTGAGAATGTTGGAATGTATGTTAGAATGTTATAATGGATGTTAGAATGTATGTGAGAATGTTGGAATGTATGTTAGAATGTTATAATGGATGTTAGAATGTATGTGAGAATGTTGGAATGTATGTTAGAATGTTATAATGGATGTTAGAATGTTATAATAGATGTTAGAATGTATGTTAGAATATTATAATGGATGTTAGAATAGATGTTAGAATGTTATAATGGATGTTAGAATGTTATAATGGATGTTAGAATGTATGTTAGATTGTTATAATGGATGTTAGAAATATGTTAGAATGTTATGGTGCATGTTAGAATGTATGATATAATGTTATAAAAGATGCTATAATGGATGTTAGAATTTTAGGATGTATGTAAGAATGTTATAATGGATATTAGAATGTGTTCTAGAATGTTATAATGGATGTTAGAATGTTATAATGGATGTTAGTATGTTATAATAGATGTTAGAATGTATGATATAATGTTATAAAAGATGCTAGAATGTTATAATGGATGTTAGAATGTTATGTATGTTCGAATGTTATAATGGATGTTAGAATGTTATGTTAGAATGTATGTTCGAATGTTATAATGGATGTTAGAATGTTATGTTAGAATGTATGTTAGAATGTTATAATGGATGTTAGAATGTTATTGATGTGAGAATGTATGATGTAATGTTATAAAAGATGCTATAATGTTATAAGGGATGTTAGAGTATTATGTATGTTAGAATGTATGTTAGAATGTTATAATGAATGTTAAAATGTCATAATGGATGTTAGAATGTATGATAGAATGTTAGAATGGACATTAGAATGGATATTAGAATGTATGTTAGAATATTTTAATGGATTTTAGCATGTTATAAGGGATGTTAGAATGTTATAATGGATGTTAGAATGTTATAATGAATATTATAATGTATATTGGAATGTTATAATGGATGTTTGAATGTAATGATGGATGTTATAATGGATGTTAGAATGTTCTAATAGATGTTAGAATGAATGTTATAATGGATGTTAGAATTAATGTTATAATGGATGGTAGAATGTTGGAAAGCAAGTTAGAATGTTATAATGGATGTTAGAATGTTATAATGGATGTAAAAATGTTATAATAGATGTTAGAATGTATGTTAGAATGTTATGATGCATGTTAGAATGTATGATAGAATGTTATAATGGATGTTAGAATTTTAGGATGTGTGTAAGAATGTTATAATGGATGTTAGAATGTGTTCTGGAATGTTATAATGGATGTTAGAATGTATGTTAGAATATTGGAATGTATGTTAGAATGTTGGATGTTAAAATGCATAATATAATGTTATATTGGATGTTAGAATGTTATAATATATGTTAGAATGTTATAATGGATGTTAGAATGTATATTAGAATGTTTTTTATGATCTTAGAATGTTATAATGGATGTTATAATGGATGTTAGAATGTATATTAGAATGTTTTTTATGATCTTAGAATGTTATAATGGATGTTATAATGAATGTTATGGATGTTAGAATGTTATGGTTGTTACATTGTATGTTAGAATGTTATAATGGATGTTAGAATGTTATAATGGATGTTATAATGTATATTAGAATGTTATTGATGTTAGAATGTGTTCTAGAATGTTAGAATGGATGTTAGAATGTTAGAATGTATGATATAATGTTATAAAAGATGTTAGAATGTATGTTAGAATGTTATAATGGATGTTGGAAAGGTAGAATGGATGGTAGAATGTTATGATGTATGTTATAATGGATGTTAGAATGTATGTGAGAATGTTGGAATGTATGTTAGAATGTTATAATGGATGTTAGAATGTCATAATAGTCGTTAGAATGTATGTTATAATGGATGTTAGAATGTTATAATGGATGTTAGAATGTGTTCTAGAATGTTGGAATGTATGTTAGAACGTTATAATGGATGTTAGAATGTTATGGATGTTAGAATGTTGGATGTTAGAATGCATAATAGAATGTTATACTGGATGTTGGAATGCTTTGGTTGTTAGCATGTATGTTAAGACGTTAGAATGAATGTTAGAATGTCATAATGGATGTTATATTGGATGTTAGAATGGATGATAGAATGTTATCATGGATGTTAGAATGTTATCATGTATATTAGAATGCTAGAATGTATGTTAGAATATTTTAATGGATTTTAGCATGCCATAAGGGATTTAAGAATGTTATAATGGATGTTATAATGTATATTAGAAAGTTATAATGGATGTTAGAATGTCTGATATAATGTTATAAAATATGTTAGAATTTTATAATGGATGTTAGAATATATGTTAGAATGTTGGAATGTATGTTAGAAAGAATGTTATAATGGATGTTAGAATGTATATTAGAATGTTATCATGTGTGATCTTAGAATGTTATAATGGATGTCAGAATTTTATGGTTGTTAGAATGTATGTTTGAATGTTAGAATGGATGGTAGAATGTTATAATGAATGTTAGAATGTCATAATGGATATTATATTGGATGTTAGAATGTTATAATGGATGTTAGAATGTGTTATAGAATGTTAGAATGGATGACAGAATGTATATTAGAATGTTAAAATGGAGGTTAGAATGTTATGGATGTTAGAATGAATGTTATGGATGTTGGAATGTTATAATGGATGTTAGAATGTTATAATGGATGCTAAAATGTATGTTAGAATGGATGTTAGAATGGATTGTAGAATGTTGGAATGTATGTTAGAATGTATTTTTGAATGTTATTTTGGATATTAGAATGGATGTTAGAATGTTATAATGGATGTTAGAATGAATGTGAGAATGTTGGAATGGATGTTAGAATGTTATAATGGATGGTAGAATGGATGTTATAACGGATGTTATAATATTTTTTTGAATGTTACAATAGATGTTAGAATGTTATAATAGATGTTAGATTGTTATAATGGATGTGAGAATGTTATAATGTATGTCAGAATGTTGTAATAGATCTTAGAATGTTTGTTAGAATGTATTTAATAATGTTATAATGGATGTTAGAATGTTATGATGGATGTTAAAATGTATGTTAGAATGGATGTTAGAATGGATTGTAGAATGTTGGAATGTATGTTAGAATGTATTTTTGAATGTTATATTGGATATTAGAATGGATGTTAGAATGTTAGAATGGATGTTAGAATGGATGGTAGAATGGATGTTATAACGGATGTTATAATATTTTTTTGAATGTTACAATAGATGTTAGAATGTTATAATGGATGTTAGAATGTTATGTATGTTAGATTGGATGTTAGATTGTTATAATGGATGTGAGAATGGTATAATGTATGTCAGAATGTTGTAATAGATCTTAGAATGTATGTTAGAATGTTATCATGGATGTTATAATATATGTTGGAATGTATGTTGGAATGAATGTTATAATGGCTGTTAGAATGTATGTTAGAATGTTATAATGGATGTAAGAATGTTGCAATGTATGTTAGAATGTGTTCTAGAATGTTATAATGGATGTTTGAATGTATGTTAGAATGTTATAATGGATGTTAGAATGTTATAAAGCATGTTAAAATGTGTTAGAATGGATGTTAGAAAATTATGTTAGAATGGATGTTATAATGGTTATTAGAAGGTTAAAATGTTTGTTAGAATGGATGTTAGAATGTTATAATGGATGTTAGAATGAATGTTATGGATGTTGGAATGTATGTTAGAATATATGTTAGAATGTTATAATGGATGTTAGAATGTATGTTAGAATGGATGTTAGAAAATTATAATAGATGTTAGAATGGATGTTATAATGTATGTTAGAATGTTAAAATGTTTGTTAGAATGTATTTAAGAATGTTATAATGGATGTTAGAATGTTATGATGGATGTTAAAATGTATGTTAGAATGGATGATAGAATGTTAAAATGGATGTTAGAATGGATTGTAGAATGTTAATGGATGTTAGAATGGATGTTAGAATGTTATAATGGATAGTAGAATGGATTTTAGAATGTTATAACGGATGTTATAATATTTTTTTGAATGTTATAATAATGTTAGAATGTTATAATGGATGTTAGAATGTTGGAATGTATGTTAGAATGTTATAATGCATGTTAGATTGTTATAATGGATGTTAGAATGTTATAATGGATGTCAGAATGTAATAGATGTTAGAATGTATGTTAGAATGTTATCATGGATGTTAGAATGTTATCATGGATGTTATAATATATGTTGGAATGTATGTTGGAATGAATGTTATAATGGATGTTAGAATGTTTTAATGGATGTTAGAATGTTATAATGGATGTTAGAATGTATGTGAGAATGTTGGAATGTATGTTAGAATGTTATAATGGATGTTAGAATGTATGTGAGAATGTTGGAATGTATGTTAGAATGTTATAATGGATGTTAGTATTTTATAATGGTTAGAATGTTATGGATGTTATAATAGATATTATAATGTATGTTCGAATGTATGTTAGAATGTTATAATGGTTGTTAGAATGTTATATTGGATGTTGGAAAGGTAGAATGGATGTTATAATGGATGTAAGAATGAATGTTAGAATGTATGATAGAATATTAGAATGGATGTTAGAATGTTATGGATGTTAGAATGTATGATGTAATGTATAAAAGATTTTAGAATGTTATAATGGATGTTAGAATGTTGGAATGTATTTTAGAATGTTAAAATGGATGTTAGAATGTTATGATGGATGTTAAAATGTATGTTAGAATGGATGATAGAATGTTAAAATGGATGTTAGAATGGATTGTAGAATGTTAATGGATGTTAGAATGGATGTTAGAATGTTATAATGGATAGTAGAATGGATTTTAGAATGTTATAACGGATGTTATAATATTTTTTTGAATGTTATAATAATGTTAGAATGTTATAATGGATGTTAGAATGTTGGAATGTATGTTAGAATGTTATAATGCATGTTAGATTGTTATAATGGATGTTAGAATGTTATAATGGATGTCAGAATGTAATAGATGTTAGAATGTATGTTAGAATGTTATCATGGATGTTAGAATGTTATCATGGATGTTATAATATATGTTGGAATGTATGTTGGAATGAATGTTATAATGGATGTTAGAATGTTTTAATGGATGTTAGAATGTTTTAATGGATGTTAGAATGTTTTAATGGATGTTAGAATGTTATAATGGATGTTAGAATGTATGTGAGAATGTTGGAATGTATGTTAGAATGTTATAATGGATGTTAGAATGTATGTGAGAATGTTGGAATGTATGTTAGAATGTTATAATGGATGTTAGTATTTTATAATGGTTAGAATGTTATGGATGTTATAATAGATATTATAATGTATGTTCGAATGTATGTTAGAATGTTATAATGGTTGTTAGAATGTTATAATGGATGTTGGAAAGGTAGAATGGATGTTATAATGGATGTAAGAATGAATGTTAGAATGTATGATAGAATATTAGAATGGATGTTAGAATGTTATGGATGTTAGAATGTATGATATAATGTATAAAAGATTTTAGAATGTTATAATGGATGTTAGAATGTTGGAATGTATTTTAGAATGTTAAAATGGATGTTAGAATGTAGATTAGAAAGTTGGAATGTATGTATTAATGTTATAATGGATGTTAGAATGTTATAATGGCTGTTAGAATGTTTGTTAGAATGTTAGAATGGCTGTTAGAATGTATATTATAATGTTGGAATGTATGTATTAATGTTATAATGGATGTTAGAATGTTTATTAGTATGTTAGAATGTATGTTAGAATGTTATAATGGATGTTAGAATGTTATAATGGATGTTAGAATTTATTTTAGAATGTTAAAATGTATGTTAGAATGTAGATTAGAATGTGATAATGGATATTAGAATGTATATTATGTTAGAATATATGTTAGAATGTTATAATGGATGTTAGAATGTATGTTAGAATGTTATAATGGATGTTAGAAAGTATATTAGAATATTATAATGGATGTTAGAATGCTATATTGGATGTTAGAATGTATATTAGAATGTTATAATCTATGTTAGAATGTTAGAATGGATGTTACAATGTTATAATGGATGTTAGAATGTATGTTAGAATGTTATAATGTATGCTAGTATGTTATAATGGATGTTAAAATATTACAATGGATGTTAGAATGTATGTTAGAATGTTAGAATGGATGTTAGAATGTTAGAATGGATGTTAGAATGTTTGTTAGAATGTTTATTAGAATGTTATAATGGATGTTAGAATGTTATAATGGATGTTAGAATGTATAATAGAATGTTAGATTATATGTTAGAATGTTAGATTATATGTTAGAATGTTATACTGGATGTTAGAATGTTAGAATGGAAGATAGAATGTTAGAATGGATGTTAGAATTTATGATAGAATGTTAGAATGGATGTTAGAATGTATGATAGAATATTAGAATGGATGTTAGAATGTTATGGATGTTAGAATGTATGATATAATGTATAAAAGATTTTAGAATGTTATAATGGATGTTAGAATGTTGGAATGTATTTTAGAATGTTAAAATGGATGTTAGAATGTTATAATGTATGATAGAATGTTAAAATGGATGTTAGAATGTATATTAAAATGTAATGTATGTTAGAATGTATGTTATAATGTTATAATGGATGTTAGAATGTTATAATGTATGTTAGAATGGATGTTAGACTGTAGATTAGAATGTTGGAATTTATGTTAATGTTATAATGATTGTTAGAATGTTATAATGGATGTTAGACTGTATATTAGAATGTTAGAATGTTATAATGGATGTTAGAATGTTATAATGTATTTTATAATGGATGTTAGAATGTTAAAATGGATGTTAGAATGTTATAATGATGAAAACGTAAAAGAAGGAAATATAGCGCAAGTAAAGAGGGAGGTGCTGCTAGGTAAATGTACATGAGTATACACCCAAACAATATTCAATAAACATACATGAAACAAAAATAGTACATTATAACCAAAAAGCGCTCCCCACTCAACATGTGTAACAGATAGAACACCACTGTGTTTTCACACAAAACAAGGGCAATAATCACCAATAATAATGGTATATAGAAATTCCAAGTCCTGGATATTCAAAATAATGATGGTATATTGGAATTCCAAGTGCTGGATATTCGCTATTAAAACTTCTCTGTTGAGGTGCTGTTCAATTTAACCTTAGGGTAATTCCATGTACATGGAAAAATAGAAAAAATAGAATAATAGTGCAGTATGTCTCAGACAACAAAAGTTTTTAATGACAAATTTGCACTTACAATCACGAAATGTATAAACGGCTTATAACAAATATAAGACTGCATCCAGCCCCCGTCCACGTGTCGACATCCACAACCAGATGTATAATGGAAACAGTGGTACAGCTTCTCCGGATATAGGGATCCACTTGGATGGAGTCCACAAGAGGAAGCTGCAGATAGTGCAATCAGTTCAGAGGGTGAGACCTGCTTAACACGTTTCGGACATCGATTAGTCCTTCGCCAGAAGCGTGGCATGTTCACCCCATATCTTAAATACACTACAGTCAATAAACTCACTTGATTCCAATTAGACAATCGCGGGCGGCTGTTTATGAAACCGGATGTCACCCACCCGAGTCCGTTTCACCCCACCCAGAAGTCCTGCGTTCCAAAGATCCACATCACGTGATTCTGTTTGCTTACACGTGCGGCGGAAGTCACAATGCCTGGTGCGTTCCACCGAACCCGGAAGTCCTGCATTCCAAGATTGTCCGGTTTCGGGCTTCCACAATGGATAAATATTAAAATCTTTATTCTTAAACAGTTGCTGTCTTGTCCTCATTATTAAGTCCATTTGAAAATGAAAAAAATAAATAAACACAAGAAATCAAACACCCTATATCCATATTTATATAAAAAAACATAATATGTGCAAACATGCAGAATATAGCAGCGAATAGTGTCTAAAAGTGCAGAAAGAAGAAAATATAACAGTCTCTATTATAACATTCTAACATCCATTATAACATTCTAACATATATTGTAACATTTTAATATACATTCTAACATCCATTATAACATTCTAACATACATTCTAATATACATTGTAACATCCATTATAACATTCAAACATCCATTATAACATCCATTATAACATTCTAATATACATTCTAACATCCATTAAAACATTCTAACATCCATTATAACATTCTAACATACATTCTAACATTCTAATATAAATTCTAACATCCATTATAACATTCTAGCATACATTACGACATCTATTATAACATTCTAACATCCATTCTAACATTCTAACATCCATTATAACATCCTAACATACATTCTAACAATCTATTATACATTCTAACATCCATTCTAACATTCTAACATCCATTATAACATTCTAATATACATTGAAACATCCATTATAATATTGTAATATCCATTATCACATTTTAACATACATTCTAATATACATTCTAACATCCATTATAACATTCAAACATCCATTCTAACATCCATTATGACATTGTAACATTCATTATAAAATTCTAACATTCTAATATACATTCTAACATACATTATAACATTCTAACATACATTGTAACATCCATTATAACATTGTAACATCCATTATCACATTCTAACATACATTCTAACATTCTAATATACATTCTAACATCCATTCTAACATTCAAACATCCATTCTAACATTCAAACATCCATTCTAACATTCTAACATCCATTCTAACATTCTAATATACATACTAACATCCATTATAACATTCTAACCTACATTATAACATCCATTATAACATTCTACCATACATTCTAATATTCTAAAATACTTTCTAACATCCATTATAACATTGTAACTTTCATTATAAAATTCTAACATTGTAATATACATTCTAATATCGATTATAACATTCTAACATCCATTCTATCATTCTAATATACATTATAACATCCATTCTAATATACATTATAACATCCATTACAACATTCTAATATACATTCTAACATACATGAAAACATTCTAACATCCATTATAACATAACATCCATTATAACATCCATTCTAAAATTCTAATATACATTATAACATGCATTCTAATATACATTCTAACATCCATTAAAACATTCTAACATCCATTCTAACATCCTAACATACATTCTCACAATTTAATATACTTTTTAACATTCTAATTACATTCTAATATCCATTAAAACATTCTAACATACCTTCTAACTTTCTAATATACATTCTAACATCCATTATAACATTGTAACATTCATTATAAAATTCTAACATTGCAATATACATTCTAACATCGATAATAATATTCTAACATCCATTCAAACATTCTAATATACATTATAACATCCATTCTAACATTCTAACATATATTCTAACATTTTAATATACATTATAACATCCTAACATACATTCTAACATTCTAACATTCTAATAGACATTCTAACATCCATTATAACATTCTAACTACATTATAACATCCATTCTAACATACATTCTAACATCCATTATAACTATCTAATATACATTCTAACATACATGAAAACATTCTAACATCCATTCTAACATTCTAACATATATTCTAACATTCTAATATACATTTTAACATCCATTATAACATTCTAAAATACATTATTACATCCTAACATATATTCCAACATTTTAATATACATTCTAACATACAATATAACGTTCTAATATACATTATAACATCCATTACAACATTCTAACATCCATTATAACATAACATTCATTCTAACATTCTAATATAAATTCTAACATCCATTCTAACATTCTAACAGACATTCTAACATTCTAACATCCATTCTAATATACATTCTAACATCCATCATAACATTCTAACATACATTCCACATTCTAATACACATTCTAACATCCATTAAAACATTAACATACATTGTAACATTCTAGTATACATTATAACATCCATTTTAACATTCTAACATACATTATAACATTCTAATATACATTCTGTCATCCATTCTAACATTCTAACTTCCATTATAACATTCTAATATACCTTATAACATTCTAACATCCATTTTAACATTCTAACATACATTACAACATTCTTATATAAAATCTATCATCCATTATACAAATCTAACATACATTATAACATTCTAATATACATTCTAACATCCATTATAACATTCTACTGTACATTCTGACATTCTAATACACATTCTAACATCCATTAAAACATTCTAACATACATTGTAACATACATTCTGACATCCATTATAACATTTTAACATACATTATAACATTCATTATAACATTCTAATATACATTCTAACATCTATTATAACATTCTATTATACATTATAACATACATTATAACATTCTAACATATATTCTAACATTCTAATATACATTCTAACATCCATTATAACATTCTAACAAACATTATAACATTCTAATATTCATTCTAACTTCCATTATAACATCCATTATAACATTCTAACATTATAATATACATTCTAACATCAATTATAACATTCTAATATACATTCTAACATCCATTATAACATTCTAACATCCTTTATAATCTAACATCTATTATAACATTCTATTATACATTATAACATACATTATAACATTCTAAAATACATTCTAACATTCTGCTAAACATTGTAACATAGATTCTAACATTCTAACTTACATTATAAAATACATTCTAACATCCATTAAAACATTCTAACCTACATTCTAACATTCTAATAAACATTCTAACATCTATACTAAAATTCTAACATACATTATAATATCCATTCTAACATTCTAACATACATTCTAACATCCATTATAACATTGTAATATACATTCTAACATCCATACTAACATTCTAATATACATTTTAATATCCATTCTAACATACAGTCTAACATCAATTATAACATACATTCTAACATCCATTATAATATTCTAACATCCATTATAACAAACTACCATACATTATTACATTCTAATATACATTCTAACATACATTGTAACATCCATTATAACATTATAGCATCCATTTTAACAATCTAACATACATTCTAATATCCTTTCTAACATACATTCTAACATCAATTATAACATTCTAATATACATTCTAACATCCATTATAATATCCTAACAAACATAACATTCTAATATACATTCTAACATCCATTATAACATTCTAATATACATTCTAACATCCATTAAAACATTCTAACATCCATTATAACATTCTAACATACATTCTAACATTCTAATATACATTGTAACATCCATTCTAACATTCTAACATCCATTGTAACATTCTAACATACATTCTAACATTCTAATAAACATTCTAACATTGTAACATTCATTATAACATTCTATCATACGTTCTAACATTATAATATACATTATAACATCCTTTCTAACATACATTCTAACATTCTTATATCCATACAACCATTCTAACATTCTAACATTCTTATATACATACAACCATTATAACATTCTAACATACATTCTAACATCCATTGTAACATTCTAACATACATTATAACATTCTAATATACATTATAACATACATTAAAACATTCTTATATACATTGTAACATCCATTGTAACATTTTAAAATACTTTATAACATTCTATCATACGTTCTAACATTATAATATATTAGAATGTTAGAATGTATGTTAGAATGAATATTCTAATAAACATTCTAACATCCATTATTACATTGTAACATCCATTATAACATTCTAAAATCCATTATAACATTCTAATAAACATTGTAACATTCTAATATACATTCTAATATCCATTCTAACATCCATTATAATATTTCAACATCCATTATAACATACTAGCATACATTATAACATTCTAATATATATACTAACATCCATTATAACATTCTAACATCCATTATAACATTCTAACAAACATTATAACATGCTAACATACATTATAACATCCATTATAAAATTCAAATATACATTAACATCCATTATAACATTCAAACATCCATTCTAACATCCATTATAACATTCTAACATCCATTATAACATTCGAACATACATTCTAACAATCTAATGTACATTCTAATATCCATTCTAATTTACATTCTCACATTCTAATATACAGTCTAATATCCATTCTAACATACATACTAACATCCATTATAATATTTTAACATCCATTATAACATTGTAGCATACATTATAACATTCTAATATACATTCTAACATCCAATATAGAATTCGAACATCCATTATAATATTCTAATATACTTTCTAACATCCATTATAACATTCTAACATAAATTCTAACATCCATTCTAACATTCTAACATACATTCTGTCATTCTAATATACATTCTAATATCCATTCTAACAACCATTCTAACATTCTTATATACATTCTAACAACCATTTAAACATTCTAACATACATTATAACATTCTAATATACATTCTAACATTGTAACATCCATTATAACATTCTAACATACATTCTAACATTCTAATATACATTCTAACATCCATTCTATGATTGTAACATCCATTATAACATCCATTATAACATTCTAACATACTTTCTAACATTATAATATACATTCGAACATTCATTGTAACATTCTAACATACATTCTAACATCCATTATAACATTGTAGTATCCATTATAACATACATTCTAAAAAACATTATAACATGCTAACATACATTATAACATCCATTATAAAATTCAAATATACATTAACATCCATTATAACATTCTAATATACATTCTAACATCCA
Source organism: Taudactylus pleione (assembly GCA_031769625.1). Taxonomy (NCBI): domain Eukaryota; kingdom Metazoa; phylum Chordata; class Amphibia; order Anura; family Myobatrachidae; genus Taudactylus; species Taudactylus pleione. The sequence goes on along the minus strand of JAUIMM010000944.1, from coordinate 1,554,936 downwards.
TTATAACATTGTAACATACACTATAACATTCTAACATACATTCTAATATACATTCTATCATTCTTACATACATTCTAACATTCTAATGTACATTCGAATATCCATTCTAATATACATTCTCACATTCTAATATACATTCTAACATCCGTTATATCATTGTACCATCCATTATAACATTCTAACATACGTTCTAACATCCATTCTAACAACCATTATAACATTCTAACATTCATTAAAACATTGTAATAACCATTATAAAATTCTACCATACGTTCTAACATCCATTCTAATATACATTCTAACAAACATTATAACATTCTAATATACATTCTAACATCCATTATAACATTGTAACATACATTATAACATTCTAATATACATTCTAACATCCAATATAGAATTCTAACATCCATTCTAACATTCTAACATACATTCTAACATACATTCTAACTTTCTAATATACATTTTAACATCCATTCTAACATACATTCTGACATTCTTATATACATTCTAACAACCATTTAAACATTCTAACATACATTATAACATTCTAATATACATTCTAACATCCATTCTAACATTGTAACATCCATTATAACATTATACCATACATTCTAACATTCTAATATACATTCTAACATCCATTCTATCATTGTAACATCCATTATAACATACATTCTAACATTCTAACATACATCTAACATCCATTATAACATTCTAACATCCATTATAACATTGTACCATCCATTATAACATTCTAACATACTTTCTAACATTATAATATACATTCGAACATTCATTGTAACATTCTAACATACATTTTAACATCCATTATAACATACATTCTAACAAACATTATAACATGCTGACATACATTCTAACATCCATTCTAACATTCTAATACACATTCTAACATCCATTCTAACATCCATTCTAACATCCATTCTAACATCCATTGTAACATCCATTATAACATTCTAACATACATTCTAACATCCATTGTAACATACTAATATACATTCTAACATCCATTATAACATTATAATATACATTCTAACATCCGTTATAACATTCTAATATACATTCTGACATACATTCTAACATTCTAATATACATTCTAACATACATTCTAACATCAATTATAACTATAACTTTTTAACATCCATTGTAACATTCTAATATACATTCTAACATCCATGATAACATTGTAACATACATTCTAACATTCTAACATACATTCTAACATTCTAATATACATTCTAACATTCTAACATACATTCTAACATCCATTCTAACACATTCTAACATTCTAATATACATTCTAATATCCAATAAAACATTCTATCATCCATTATAATATACATTCCAACATCCATTATAACATCCATTATAACATTCTAACATACTTTCTAATATTCTAATATACATTTTAAACATCCATTCTAACATTCCAACATATTTTCTAACATTGTAATACACCTTCTAACATCCTTTAAAACATTCTAACATCCATTATAACATTCTAACATACATTCTAACATTCTTACATCCATTTAAGCATTGTTATATACATTTTAACATCCATTCTAAGATTCTAACATACATTCTAACATCCATTATAACATCCTAGCATACATTCTAACAGTCTAATATACATTCTAAAATCCATTAATCATTCTAACATCCATTCTAACATTCTAATATACATTCTAATATCCATTAAAACATTCTATCATCCATTATAACATTCTAACATCAATTATAACATTATAACATACATGATATCATTCTAACATCCATTATAACATTCTAATATCCATTATAACATTCTAATATCCATTATAACATTCTAACATCCACTATAACATTCTAACATACATCATAACATTCTAGTATACATTATAACATCCATTCTAACATTCTAATATACATTCTAACATCCTTTCTAACATCCATTCTAACATCCATTCTAACATTCTAATATACATTCTCACATCCATTTTAACATTCAAACATACATTCTAACATACATTCTAACATACATTCTAACATCCATTATAACATTCTAACATACATTCTAACATCCATTATCATATTCTAACATCCTTTATAACATTCTAATATACATTCTAACATACATTCTAACATCCATTGTAACATTCTAACATACATTATAACACCCATTATAATATTCTAACATCCATTATAACATTATAATATACATTCTAACTTCCATTATAACATTCTAACATCCATTCTAACAGTCTATCAAACATTATAACATCCTAACATATATTCTAACATTTTAACATCCAATATAACATTCTAAAATCCATTATAACATTCTAACATACATTATAACATTCTAATATACAATTTAACATCCAATGTAACATTCTAATATACATTCTGACATACATTCTAACATTCTAACATATATTTTAACATCCATTATAACATTATAATTTACATTCTAACATCCATTATAACATTCTAACATACATTCTATCATCCATTATAACATTCTAACATATATTCTAACATTCTAATATACATTCTAACATTCATTATAACATTCTAATATACATTCTGACATACATTCTAACATTCTAATATACATTCTAACATTCTAAAATAAATTCTACCATCCATTATAACATTCTAACATACATTATAACATTCTAACATCCATTTAACATTCTAACATACATTCTAACATCCATTATAATATTCTAACATCCATTATAACATTCTAACATACTTTCTAACATTATAATATACATTGGAACATTCATTGTAACATTCTAACATACATTTTAACATCCATTATAACATTGTAATATCCATTATAACATACATTCTAACAAACATTATAACATGCTGACATACATTATAACATCCATTATAACATTCTAATATACATTCTAACATCCGTTATATCATTGTACCATCCATTATAACATACATTCTAACATCCATTATAACATTCTAATACACATTCTAACATCCATTCTAACATCCATTCTAACATCCATTCTAACATCCATTCTAACATACATTCTAACATCAATTATAACATACATTCTAACATCCATTGTAACATCCATTATAACATTCTAACATTCATTAAAACATTCTAAAATACATTCTAACATCCATTTAACATTGTAACATCCATTATAACATTCTAATATACATTCTAACATACATTCTAACATCCATTGTAACATACTAATATACATTCTAACATCCATTATAACATTCTAACATCCATTATAACATTATAATATACATTCTAACATCCGTTATAACATTCTAATATACATTCTGACATACATTCTAACATTCTAATATACATTCTAACATACATTCTAACATCAATTATAACTTTCTAACATCCATTGTAACATTCTAATATACATTCTAACATCCATGATAACATTGTAACATACATTCTAACATTCTAACATACATTCTAACATTCTAATATACATTCTAACATTCTAACATACATTCTAACATCCGTAACATTCTAACATACATTATAACATTCAAACATATATTGTAACATTCTAAAATACTTTCTAACATCCATTCTAACATTCTTACATCCATTTAAGCATTGTTATATACATTTTAACATCCATTCTAACATTCTAATATACATTCTAATATCCAATAAAACATTCTATCATTCATTATAATATACATTTTAACATCCATTATAAAATTCTAACATCCGTTATAACATTATAACATCCATTATAATATACATTCTAACATCCATTATAACATTCTAACATTCTAATATACATTCTAATATCCATTAAAACATTCTATCATCCATTATAACATTCTAACATCAATTATAACATTATAACATACATGATAACATCCATTATATCATTCTAACATCCATTATAACATTCTAATATCCATTATAACATTCTAATATCCATTATAACATTCTAACATCCACTATAACATTCTAACATACATCATAACATTCTAGTATACATTATAACATTCTAATATACATTCTAACATCCATTCTAACATCTATTCTAACATCCATTCTACCATTCTAATATACATTCTCACATCCATTTTAACATTCAAACATCCATTCTAACATACATTCTAACATCCATTATAACATTCTAACATACATTCTAACATCCATTATCATATTCTAACATCCATTATAACATTCTAATATACATTCTAACATACATTCTAACATCCATTGTAACATTCTAACATACATTATAACACCCATTATAATATTCTAACATCCATTATAACATTATAATATACATTCTAACTTCCATTATAACATTCTAACATACATTATAATATTCTAGTATACATTCTAACATCCATTCTAACATTCTAACAAACATTATAACATCCTAACATATATTCTAACATTTTAACATCCAATATAACATTCTAAAATCCATTATAACATTCTAACATACATTATAACATTCTAATATACAATTTAACATCCAATATAACATTCTAATATACATTCTGACATACATTCTAACAATCTAACATATATTTTAACATCCATTCTAACATTCTAATATACATTCTAACATTCTAAAATAAATTCTACCATCCATTATAACATTCTAACATACATTATAACATTCTAACATCCATTTAACATTCTAACATACATTCTAACATACATTCTAACATCCATTATAATATTCTAACATCCATTATAACATTCTAACATACTTTCTAACATTATAATATACATTGGAACATTCATTGTAACATTCTAACATACATTTTAACATCCATTATAACATTGTAATATCCATTATAACATACATTCTAACAAACATTATAACATGCTGACATACATTATAACATCCATTATAACATTCTAATATACATTCTAACATCCGTTATATCATTGTACCATCCATTATAACATACATTCTAACATCCATTATAACATTCTAATACACATTCTAACATCCATTCTAACATCCATTCTAACATACATTCTAACATCAATTATAACATACATTCTAACATCCATTGTAACATCCATTATAACATTCTAACATTCATTAAAACATTCTAAAATACATTCTAACATCCATTTTAACATTGTAACATCCATTATAACATTCTAATATACATTCTAACATACATTCTAACATCCATTGTAACATACTAATATACATTCTAACATCCATTATAACATTCTAACATCCATTATAACATTATAATATACATTCTAACATCCGTTATAACATTCTAATATACATTCTGACATACGTTCTAACATTCTAATATACATTCTAACATACATTCTAACATCAATTATAACTTTCTAACATCCATTGTAACATTCTAATATACATTCTAACATCCATGATAACATTGTAACATACATTCTAACATTCTAACATACATTCTAACATTCTAATATACATTCTAACATTCTAACATACATTCTAACATCCGTAACATTCTAACATACATTATAACATTCAAACATATATTCTAACATTCTAAAATACTTTCTAACATCCATTCTAACATTCTTACATCCATTTAAGCATTGTTATATACATTTTAACATCCATTCTAACATTCTAATATACATTCTAATATCCAATAAAACATTCTATCATTCATTATAATATACATTTTAACATCCATTATAAAATTCTAACATCCGTTATAACATTATAACATCCATTATAATATACATTCTAACATCCATTATAACATTCTAACATTCATTCTAATATCCATTAAAACATTCTATCATCCATTATAACATTCTAACATCAATTATAACATTATAACATACATGATAACATCCATTATATCATTCTAACATCCATTATAACATTCTAATATCCATTATAACATTCTAATATCCATTATAACATTCTAACATCCACTATAACATTCTAACATACATCATAACATTCTAGTATACATTATAACATTCTAATATACATTCTAACATCCATTCTAACATTCTAACATCTATTCTAACATCCATTCTAACATTCTAATATACATTCTCACATCCATTTTAACATTCAAACATCCATTCTAACATACATTCTAACATCCATTATAACATTCTAACATACATTCTAACATCCATTATCATATTCTAACATCCATTATAACATTCTAATATACATTCTAACATACATTCTAACATCCATTGTAACATTCTAACATACATTACAACACCCATTATAATATTCTAACATCCATTATAACATTATAATATACATTCTAACTTCCATTATAACATTCTAACATACATTATAATATTCTAGTATACATTCTAACATCCATTCTAACATTCTAACAAACATTATAACATCCTAACATATATTCTAACATTTTAACATCCAATATAACATTCTAAAATCCATTATAACATTCTAACATACATTATAACATTCTAATATACAATTTAACATCCAATATAACATTCTAATATACATTCTGACATACATTCTAACAATCTAACATATATTTTAACATCCATTCTAACATTCTAATATACATTCTAACATTCTAAAATAAATTCTACCATCCATTATAACATTCTAACATACATTATAACATTCTAACATCCATTTAACATTCTAACATACATTCTAACACATTCTAACATCCATTATAATATTCTAACATCCATTATAACATTCTAACATACTTTCTAACATTATAATATACATTGGAACATTCATTGTAACATTCTAACATACATTTTAACATCCATTATAACATTGTAATATCCATTATAACATACATTCTAACAAACATTATAACATGCTGACATACATTATAACATCCATTATAACATTCTAATATACATTCTAACATCCGTTATATCATTGTACCATCCATTATAACATACATTCTAACATCCATTATAACATTCTAATACACATTCTAACATCCATTCTAACATCCATTCTAACATACATTCTAACATCAATTATAACATACATTCTAACATCCATTGTAACATCCATTATAACATTCTAACATTCATTAAAACATTCTAAAATACATTCTAACATCCATTTTAACATTGTAACATCCATTATAACATTCTAATATACATTCTAACATACATTCTAACATCCATTGTAACATACTAATATACATTCTAACATCCATTATAACATTCTAACATCCATTATAACATTATAATATACATTCTAACATCCGTTATAACATTCTAATATACATTCTGACATACATTCTAACATTCTAATATACATTCTAACATACATTCTAACATCAATTATAACTTTCTAACATCCATTGTAACATTCTAATATACATTCTAACATCCATGATAACATTGTAACATACATTCTAACATTCTAACATACATTCTAACATTCTAATATACATTCTAACATTCTAACATACATTCTAACATCCGTAACATTCTAACATACATTATAACATTCAAACATATATTCTAACATTCTAAAATACTTTCTAACATCCATTCTAACATTCTTACATCCATTTAAGCATTGTTATATACATTTTAACATCCATTCTAACATTCTAATATACATTCTAATATCCAATAAAACATTCTATCATTCATTATAATATACATTTTAACATCCATTATAAAATTCTAACATCCGTTATAACATTATAACATCCATTATAATATACATTCTAACATCCATTATAACATTCTAACATTCTAATATACATTCTAATATCCATTAAAACATTCTATCATCCATTATAACATTCTAACATCAATTATAACATTATAACATACATGATAACATCCATTATATCATTCTAACATCCATTATAACATTCTAATATCCATTATAACATTCTAATATCCATTATAACATTCTAACATCCACTATAACATTCTAACATACATCATAACATTCTAGTATACATTATAACATTCTAATATACATTCTAACATCCATTCTAACATTCTAACATCTATTCTAACATCCATTCTAACATTCTAATATACATTCTCACATCCATTTTAACATTCAAACATCCATTCTAACATACATTCTAACATCCATTATAACATTCTAACATACATTCTAACATCCATTATCATATTCTAACATCCATTATAACATTCTAATATACATTCTAACATACATTCTAACATCCATTGTAACATTCTAACATACATTATAACACCCATTATAATATTCTAACATCCATTATAACATTATAATATACATTCTAACTTCCATTATAACATTCTAACATACATTATAATATTCTAGTATACATTCTAACATCCATTCTAACATTCTAACAAACATTATAACATCCTAACATATATTCTAACATTTTAACATCCAATATAACATTCTAAAATCCATTATAACATTCTAACATACATTATAACATTCTAATATACAATTTAACATCCAATATAACATTCTAATATACATTCTGACATACATTCTAACAATCTAACATATATTTTAACATCCATTATAACATTATAATATACATTCTAACATCCATTATAACATTCTAACATACATTCTATCATCCATTATAACATTCTAACATATATTCTAACATTCTAATATACATTCTAACATTCATTATAACATTCTAATATACATTCTGACATACATTCTAACATTCTAATATACATTCTAACATTCTAAAATAAATTCTACCATCCATTATAACATTCTAACATACATTATAACATTCTAACATCCATTTAACATTCTAACATACATTCTAACATACATTCTAACATCCATTATAATATTCTAACATCCATTATAACATTATAATATACATTCTAACTTCCATTATAACATTCTAACATACATAATATTCTAGTATACATTCTAACATACATTATAACATTCTAAAATCCATTCTAACATTCTAACATACATTAAAACATTCTAATATACATTCTAACATCCAATATAACTTTCTAACATACATTATTAATATCCATTCTAACATTCTACCATACATTATAACATTCTAACATTCTAACATCCATTATAACATCCATTATAACATTCAAACATCCATTATAACATTGTAATATACATTCTAACATCCATACTAACATTCTAATAAACATTTTAATATCCATTCTAACATACATTCTAACATCAATTATAACATACATTCTAACATCCATTATAACATTGTAACATCCATTATAACAATCTAACATACATTCTAATATCCTTTCTAACATACATTCTAACATCAATTATAACATTCTAATATACATTCTAACATTCTATTAAACATTCTAACATCCATGCTAACATTCTAACATACATTATAACATTCTAACATACATTATAATATCCATTCTAACATCCATTATAACATTCTAACATACATTATATCATCCATTATAACATCCATTATAATATCCTAACAAACATTATAACATTCTAATATACAATCTAACATCCATTATAACATTCTAATATACATTCTAACATCCATTAAAACATTCTAAGATCCATTATAACATTCTAACATACAATCTAACATTCTAATATACATTGAATCTTCCATTCTAACATCCATTGTAACATCCATTATAACATTCTAACATACATTCTAACATTCTAATAAACATTCTAACATCCATTATAACATTGTAACATTCATTATAACATTCTAACATACATTATAACATTCTAACATCCATTTAACATTCTAACATACATTCTAACATACATTCTAACATCCATTATAATATTCTAACATCCATTATAACATTATAATATACATTCTAACTTCCATTATAACATTCTAACATACATAATATTCTAGTATACATTCTAACATACATTATAACATTCTAAAATCCATTCTAACATTCTAACATACATTAAAACATTCTAATATACATTCTAACATCCAATATAACTTTCTAACATACATTATTAATATCCATTCTAACATTCTAACATACATTATAACATCCATTCTAACAACCATTCTAACATACATTCTAACATCCATTGTAACATTCTAACATACTTTCTAACATTATAATATACATTCTAACATCTATTCTAACATTCTAATATTATAATATCCATTGTAATATACATTCTAACATCCATTATAACATTCTAACATACATTCTAACATTCTAATAAACATTCTAACATCCATTATAACATTGTAACATTCATTATAACATTCTATCATACGTTCTAACATTATAATATACATTATAACATCCATTCTAACATACATTCTAACATCCATTGTAACATTCTAACATACTTTCTAACATTATAATATACATTCTAACATCTATTCTAACATTCTAATATTATAATATCCATTGTAATATACATTCTAACATCCATTATAACATTCTAACATACATTCTAACATTCTAATATACATTCTAATATCCATTAAAACATTCTATCATCCATTATAACATTCTAACATCAATTATAACATTATAACATACATGATAACATCCATTATATCATTCTAACATCCATTATAACATTCTAATATCCATTATAACATTCTAACATCAATTATAACATTATAACATACATGAGAACATCCATTATATCATTCTAACATACATTCTAACATTCTAATATACATTCTAATATTCATTCTAACATCAATTATAACATACATTCTAACATCCATTATAATATTTTAACATCCATTATAACATACTAGCATACATTATAACATTCTAATATACATTCTAACATACATTAAAACATTCTATCATCCATTATAACATTCTAACATACATTCTAACATTCTAATATACATTCTAACATACATTCTTACATTGTTATATTCATTCTAACATCCATTGTAACATTTTAACATACATTATAACATCCATTATAACATTCTACTAAACATTCTAACATTATAATATACATTCTAATATTCATTCTAACATACATTCTAACATCCATTATTACATTGTAACATCCATTAAAACAATCTAATATACATTCTAACTTCCATTATAACATTCTAACATACATTATAACATACATTATAACACCCATTATAATATTCTAACATCCATTATAACATTATAATATACATTCTAACTTCCATTATAACGTTCTAACATACATTATAATATTCTAGTATACATTCTAACATCCATTCTAACATTCTAACAAACATTCTAACATTCTAATATACATTCTAAAATCCATTATAGCATTCTAACATACATTATATCATCCATTATAACATTCTAATATCCATTAAAACTTTCTAACATCAATTATAACATTCTAACATACATTCTAACATTCTAATATACATTGTATCATCCATTCTAACATTCTAACATCCATTGTAACATCCATTATAACATTCTAACATACATTTTAATAAATATTCTAACATCCATTATAACATTGTAACATTCATTATAGCATTCTATCATACGTTCTAACATTATAATATACATTATAACATCCATTCTAACAACCATTCTAACATACATTCTAACATTATTATATACATACAACCATTATAATATTATAACATTCTTATATACATACAACCATTATAACATTCTAACATCCATTGTAACATTGTAACAACCATTATAAAATTCTAACATACGTTCTAACATCCATTCTAACATACATTCTAACATCCACTGTAACATTCTAATATACATTCTAACATCCATTATAACATTCTATCATCCATTATAACATTCTAATATACTTTCTAACATCCATTATAACATTATAACATCCATTCTATCATCCATTGTAACATTCTAATATACATTCTAACATCCATTATAACATTCTAACATCCATTATAACATTATAATATACATTCTAACATCCATTATTACATTATAATATATATTCTACCATACATTCTAACTTTCTAAAATAAATTCTAACATCCATTCTAACATCCATTCTAACATCAATTATAACATACTTTCTAACATCCATTATAACATTCTAACATCCATTGTAACATTCTAATATGCATTCTAACATCCATTAAAAACATTGTAACATACATTCTAACATTCTAACATACAATCTAACATTCCAATATACATTCTAACATCCATTATAACATTCTAATATCCATTATAATATCCACTATAACATTCTAACATACATTCTAACATTCTAACATACATTCTAACATTCTAATATACCTAACATCCATCATAATATTCTAACATACATTCTAGCATCCATTCTAACATCCATTAAAACATTCTAACATCCATTATAACTTTAAAATATTCATTATAACATCCGTTCTAACATTCTAGCATACATTATAACATTTAAACATACATTCTAACATCCATTATAATATTCTAACATCCATTATAACATTCTAAAATACATTATAATATTCTAATATATATTCCAACATCCATTATAACATACTAGCATACATTATAACATTCTAATATATATACTAACATCCATTATAACATTCTAACATCCATTATAACATTCTAACAAACATTATAACATGCTAACATACATTATAACATCCATTATAAAATTCAAATATACATTAACATCCATTATAACATTCAAACATCCATTCTAACATCCATTATAACATTCTAACATCCATTATAACATTCGAACATACATTCTAACAATCTAATGTACATTCTAATATCCATTCTAATTTACATTCTCACATTCTAATATACAGTCTAATATCCATTCTAACATACATACTAACATCCATTATAATATTTTAACATCCATTATAACATTGTAGCATACATTATAACATTCTAATATACATTCTAACATCCAATATAGAATTCGAACATCCATTATAATATTCTAATATACTTTCTAACATCCATTATAACATTCTAACATAAATTCTAACATCCATTCTAACATTCTAACATACATTCTAACATTCTAATATACATTCTAACATCCATTCTAACATTCTTATATACATTCTAACAACCATTTAAACATTCTAACATACATTATAACATTCTAATATACATTCTAACATCCGTTATAACATTCTATTATACATTCTGACATACATTCTAACATTCTAATATACATTCTAACATACATTCTAACATCACTTATAACTTTCTAACATCCATTGTAACATTCTAATATACATTCTAACATCCATGATAACATTGTAACATACATTCTAACATTCTAACATACATTCTAACATTCTAATATACATTCTAACATTCTAACATACATTCTAACATCCGTAACATTCTAACATACATTCTAACATTCTAATATACATTCTAATATCCAATAAAACATTCTATCATCCATTATAATATACATTCCAACATCAATTATAACATCCATTATAACAATCTAACATACTTTCTAATATTCTAATATACATTTTAAACATCCATTGTAACATTCCAACATACTTTCTAACATTGTAATACACCTTCTAACATCCTTTAAAACATTCTAACATCCATTATAACATTCTAACATACATTCTTACATCCATTTAAGCATTGTTATATACATTTTAACATCCATTCTAAGATTCTAACATACATTCTAACATCCATTATAACATCCTAGCATACATTCTAACAGTCTAATATACATTCTAACATCCATTAATCATTCTAACATCCATTCTAACATTCTAATATACATTCTAATATCCAATAAAACATTCTATCATTCATTATAATATACATTTTAACATCCATTATAAAATTCTAACATCCGTTATAACATTATAACATCCATTATAATATACATTCTAACATCCATTATAACATTCTAACATTCTAATATACATTCTAATATCCATTAAAACATTCTATCATCCATTATAACATTCTAACATTAATTATAACATTATAACATACATGATAACATCCATTATATCATTCTAACATCCATTATAACATTCTAATATCCATTATAACATTATAATATCCATTATAACATTCTAACATCCACTATAACATTCTAGTATACATTATAACATCCATTCTAACATTCTAATATACATTCTAACATCCATTCTAACATTCTAACATCCATTCTAACATCCATTCTAACATTCTAATATACATTCTCACATCCATTTTAACATTCAAACATACATTCTAACATACATTCTAACATACATTCTAACATCCATTATAACATTCTAACATACATTCTAACATCCATTATCATATTCTAACATCCATTATAACATTCTAATATACATTCTAACATACATTCTAACATCCATTGTAACATTCTAACATACATTATAACACCCATTATAATATTCTAACATCCATTATAACATTATAATATACATTCTAACTTCCATTATAACATTCTAACATACATTATAATATTCTAGTATACATTCTAACATCCATTCTAACATTCTAACAAACATTCTAACATTTTAACATCCAATATAACATTCTAAAATCCATTATAACATTCTAACATACATTATAACATTCTAATATACAATTTAACATCCAATATAACATTCTAATATACATTCTGACATACATTCTAACATTCTAACATATATTTTAACATCCATTATAACATTATAATATACATTCTAACATCCATTATAACATTCTAACATACATTCTATCATCCATTATAACATTCTAACATATATTCTAACATTCTAATATACATTCTAACATTCATTATAACATTCTAATATACATTCTGACATACATTCTAACATTCTAATATACATTCTAACATTCTAAAATAAATTCTACCATCCATTATAACATTCTAACATACATTATAACATTCTAACATCCATTTAACATTCTAACATACATTCTAACATACATTCTAACATCCATTATAATATTCTAACATCCATTATAACATTATAATATACATTCTAACTTCCATTATAACATTCTAACATACATTATAACATTATAATATACATTCTAACATTCTAACATACATTAAAACATTCTAATATACATTCTAACATCCAATATAACTTTCTAACATACATTATTAATATCCATTCTAACATTCTACCATACATTATAACATTCTAACATTCTAACATACATTCTAACATCCATTATAACATTCAAACATCCATTATAACATTGTAATATACATTCTAACATCCATACTAACATTCTAATAAACATTTTAATATCCATTCTAACATACATTCTAACATCCATTATAACATTGTAACATCCATTATAACAATCTAACATACATTCTAATATCCTTTCTAACATACATTCTAACATCAATTATAACATTCTAATATACATTCTAACATTCTAATAAACATTCTAACTTCCATGCTAACATTCTAACATACATTATAACATTCTAACATACATTATAATATCCATTCTAACATCCATTATAACATTCTAACATACATTATATCATCCATTATAACATTCTAACATCCATTATAATATCCTAACAAACATTATAACATTCTAATATACAATCTAACATCCATTATAACATTCTAATATACATTCTAACATCCATTAAAACATTCTAAGATCCATTATAACATTCTAACATCCATTATACCATTCTATCATACATTATAACATTCTTGTATACATTCAAACATCCAATGTAACATTCTAATATACATTAAAATATCCATTATAATATACATTCTAACATCCATTATAATATACATTGCAAGATCCATTATAACATTCTAGCATACATTCTAACATTCTAGTATACAATCTAACATCCATTATAACATCCCAACAAACATTCTAACATTTTCATATACATTCTAACATCCAATATAACATTCTAACATCCATTATAACATTCTAAAATCCATTATAACATTCTAACATACATTCTAACATTCTAATATAATGAATATTTTAATGGATGTTAGAATGTATATTAGAATGTAAGAATGTATGTTAGAATGTTATAATGGATGTTAGAATGTATTTTAGAATGTTAGAATATATGTTTGAATGTTATAATGAATATTTTAATGGATGTTAGAATGTATAACATTCAAACATATATTCTAACATTCTAAAATACATTCTAACATCCATTATAACATTCTAACATACATTCTTACATTCTAACATACATTCTAACATCCATTATAATATACATTCTAACATCCATTCTAACATACATTCTAACATTCTAATATACATTCTAACATCCATTATAACATCCATTATAACATTCTAACATACTTTCTAATATTCTAATATACATTTTAAACATCCATTCTAACATTCCAACATACTTTCTAACATTGTAATACACATTCTAACATCCATTAAAACATTCTAACATCCATTATAACATTCTAACATACATTCTAATATACATTCTAACATTCTAATATACATTCTAACATCCATTTTAACATTCTAACATCCATTTAAGCATTGTTATATACATTTTAACATCCATTTTAACATTCTAACATCCATTATAACATTCTACCATACATTATAACATCCATTTTAACAGTCTAACATCCAGTATAACATTCTAATATACATTCTAACATCCATTCTGACATTCTAACATCCATTATAACATTCTAACATACATTCTAACATTCTAATATACATTCTAACATCCATTATAACATTGTAAAATCCATTATAACATTGTAACATACATTCTAACATTCTAATATTCATTCTAACATCCATTCTAATGTTCTTACAGCAATTCTAATATTCTAACATACATTATAACATACATTCCAACATAAATTCTAATATACATTCTAACATCCATCAAAAATTCTATCCTACATTCTAACATCCATTCTAACATTCTAACATCCATTAAAACATTCTAACATCCATTATAACATTAAAATATACATTCTAACATACATTATAACATAACATAATAAACATTCTAACATCCAATATAATATTCTAAAATCCATTATAACATTCTTACATCCATGCAAACATCCATTGTAACATTCTAACATCCATTATAACATTCTAATATACTTTCTAACATCCATTCTGATATTCTAACATCCATTATAATATACATTCTAACATCCTTTATAACACTCTAACATACATTCTAACATTCTAGTTTACATTCTAACATCCATTATAACTTCACAACAAACACTCTAACATTTTAACATACATTCTACCATCCAATATAACATTCTAACATCCATTATAACATTCTAACATACATTATAACATTCTAATATACATTCTAACATCCATTAAAACATTCTATCATCCATTATATCATTCTAACATACATTCTAACATTTTAATAAACATTCTAACATCCCTTACAATAATCATTAAAACATTCTAACATATATTATAACATTCTAATATACATTCTAACATCCATAACATTCTAACATACATTATTACATTCTAACATATTCTAACAATCTAACAAACATTCTAACATACATTTTAACAATCTAACTTACATTATAACATCCATTATAATATTCCAACATCCATTTTAACATTCTAACATATATTATAACATCCATTATAATATTCTAACATCCTTCTAACATTCTAACATACATTCTAACATTCTAATATACATTCCAACATCCATTATAACATCCATTATAACATTCAAACATACGTTCTAATAGTCTAATATACATTTTAAACATCCATTCTAACATTCCAACATACTTTCTAACATTCTAATACACATTCAAGCATCCATTAAAACATTCTAACATCCATTATAACTTTCTAACATCCATTCTAATATACTTTTTAACATTCTAACATCCATTATAATATTCTAACATCCATTCAAGCATTGTAATATACATTTAAACATCCATTCTAACATCCAATATAACATACTAGCCTACATTCTAACATTCTAATATAAATTCTAACATCCATTAAAACTTTTTAACCTACATTCTAACATTCTAATATACATTCCAACATCCATAACATTCTAACATATATTCTAACATGCATTCTAACATCCATTATGACATTCTAACATCCATTGTAACATTCTAACATACATTCAAACATTCTACTACACATTCTTACATCCTTTATAACATTCTAACATCCATTATAACATTCATTCTGACATTCTAACATCCATTCTAATATACATTCTAAGATCCAATAAAACATTCTAAAATCCTTTATAACATTCTAACATACATTCCAACTTTCTAATTAACATTCTAACTTCCATTCTAACATTCTAACATCCATTATAACATTATAACATTCTAACATCCACTATAAAATTCTAATATACATCATAACATTCTACTATACATTATAACATCCATTATAACAATCTAACATCCATTTTAACATTCTAACATACATTCTAAAATTCTAATATCCATTCTAACATCCATTCTAGCATCCTAACAAATATTCTAACTTTTAAATATACATTCTAACATCCAATATAACATTCTAACATTCTAATACACATTCTAACTTCCATTGTAACATTGTAACATCCATTCTCACATTCTAACATCCATTTTAATATTCTAACATACATTCTAACTTACATTCTAACATTCTAATAAACATTCTAACATCCATTATATCATTCTCACATCCATTATAACATTCTAATATACATTCTAACATCCTTTCTAACATCCTAACAAATATTCTAACATTTTAATATACATTCTAACATCCAATATAACATTCTAACATCCATTATAACATTCAAACATACATTCTAACATACATTCTAACATCCATTATAACATTCTAACATACATTCTAACATACATTTTAATATTCTAACATCCATTATAACATTCTAATATACATTCTAACTTCCATTCTAACATTCTAACATACATTATAATATTCTAGCATACATTCCAACATCCATTATAAAATTCAAACATCCATTATAACATACATTATATCACCCATTACAACGTTCTAACAAACATTATAACATCCTAACATATATTCTAACATTCTATCATCCAATATAACTTTCTAACATCCATTCTAACATTCTAACATACATTATAACATTCTAATAAACATTCTAACATCCATTATAACATTCTAACATCCATTTTAACATTCTAACATACATTATAACATCCATTCTGATATTTTAACATCGATTATAACATTCTAATAAACATTATAACATCCATTCTAACATTCTAACATACATTCTATCATTCTAATATATATTCTAACATCCATTATAACATTTTAACATACATTATAACATTATAATAAGCATTCTAACATCCATTATAATATTCTAAAATCCAATATAACATTCTAACATCCATTCAAACATCCATTGTAACATTCTAACATCCATTATAACACTCTAATATACATGCTAACATCCATTATAACATTCTAACATAGATTATAATATTCTAGTATACATTATAACATCCATTATAACATTCTAAAATAGATTATTACATTATAATATACATTCTAACATCCATTATAACATTCTAACATCCATTTTAACATTCTAGCATACATTTTAACATTCTAATATACATTCTAACATTGTAATATACATTCTAACATCCATTATAACATTCTAACATAGATTCTAACTTTCTAATATACCTTCTAACATCCATTATAACATTCTAAAATACATTCTAACATTCTAATATACATTATAACATCTATTATAATATTCTAACATCCATTTTAACATTCTAACATCCATTATAACATTCTAACATACATTATAACATCCATTATAACATTCTAACATGCATTCTAACATTCTAACATCCAATATAACATTCTAACATCCATTATAACATTCTAACATCCACTATAACATTCTAACATACATCATAACATTCTAGTATAGATTCTAACATCCATTATAACATTCTAAGATACATTCTAACAACCTTTATAACATTCTAACATACATTCTAACATTCTGATACACATTCTAACTTCCATTATAACATTGTAACATACATTCTAACATTCTAACATCCATTCTAACATTCTAACATACATTCTAACATTCTAATATACATTCTAACCTCCATTATAACATTGTAACATACATTCAATATACATTCTAACATCCATTCTAACGTTCTAACAGCAATTCTAATATTGTAACATACATTCTTACATACATTCTACCATCCATTATAACATTCTAACATACATTCTAACATCCATTATAACATTCAAACATACATTCTAAAATCCATTATAATATTCTAACATCCATTATAACATTCTAATATACATTCTAACTTCCATTATAACATTCTAAAATACATTATATTATTCTAGTATACATTCTAACATCCATCATAAAATTCTAACATCCATTATAACATACATTATATCAACCATTACAACGTTCTAACAAACATTATAACATCCTAACATATATTTTAACATTCTGTCATCCAATATAACATTCTAACATCCATTATAACATTCTAACATACATTATAACATTCTAATATACATACTAACATCCTTTTTAACATTCATTCTAACTTTCTAATATACATTCTAACATCCATTATAACATACTAACATCCATTATAACTTTCTAACATACATTATAACATCCATTCTAACATTTTAACATCCATTATAACATTCTAATATTCATTATAACATTCTAACATACATTATAACATTCTAATATACATTCTAACATTGTAATATACATTCTAACATCCATTATAACATTCTAACATAGATTCTAACTTTCTAATATACATTCTAACATCCATTATAACATTCTAAAATACATTCTAACATTCTCATATACATTCTAACATCCATAACATTCTAACAAACATTAAAACATTCAAACATATATTCTAACATTCTAACATACATTCTAACATCCATTCTAACATTCTAACATACATTCTAACATCCATTATAACATTCAAACATCCATTATAACATTGTAATATACATTCTAACATCCATACTAACATTCTAATAAACATTTTAATATCCATTCTAACATACATTCTAACATCAATTATAACATACATTCTAACATCCATTATAACATTGTAACATCCATTATAACAATCTAACATACATTCTAATATCCTTTCTAACATACATTCTAACATCAATTATAACATTCTAATATACATTCTAACATTCTAATAAACATTCTAACATCCATGCTAACATTCTAACATCCATTATAACATTCTAATATACATTCTAACATCCATTAAAACATTCTAAGATCCATTATAACATTCTAACACACAATCTAACATTCTAATATACATTGAATCTTCCATTCTAACATTCTAACATCCATTGTAACATCCATTATAACATTCTAACATACATTCTAACATTCTAATAAACATTCTAACATCCATTATAACATTGTAACATTCATTATAACATTCTATCATACGTTCTAACATTATAATATACATTATAACATCCATTCTAACAACCATTCTAACATACATTGTAACATTCTAACATACTTTCTAACATTATAATATACATTCTAACATCTATTCTAACATTCTAATATTATAATATCCATTGTAATATACATTCTAACATTCATTATAACATTCTAACATACATTCTAACATTCTAATATACATTCTAATATCCATTAAAACATTCTATCATCCATTATAACATTCTAACATCTATTATAACATTATAACATACATGATAACATCCATTATATCATTCTAACATACATTATAACATTCTAATATCCATTATAACATTCTAACATCAATTATAACATTATAACATACATGAGAACATCCATTATATCATTCTAACATACATTCTAACATTCTAATATACATTCTAATATTCATTCTAACATCAATTATAACATACATTCTAACATCCATTATAATATTTTAACATCCATTATAACATCCATTATAACATTCTAATAAACATTCTAACATTATAATATACATTCTAATATTCATTCTAACATACATTCTAACATCCATTATTACATTGTAACATCCATTATAACAGTCTAACTTCCATTATAACATTCTAATAAACATTCTAACATACATTATAACACCCATTATAATATTCTAACATCCATTAAAACAATCTAATATACATTCTAACTTCCATTATAACATTCTAACATAC
This sequence comes from Taudactylus pleione, assembly GCA_031769625.1. Classification (NCBI taxonomy): domain Eukaryota; kingdom Metazoa; phylum Chordata; class Amphibia; order Anura; family Myobatrachidae; genus Taudactylus; species Taudactylus pleione. The sequence continues at coordinate 1,532,732 of JAUIMM010000944.1, read as the reverse complement.
ATTATAACATACATTATAACACCCATTATAATATTCTAACATCCATTATAACATTATAATATACATTGTAACTTCCATTATAACGTTCTAACATACATTATAATATTCTAGTACACATTCTAACATCCATTCTAACATTCTAACAAACATTCTAACATTCTAATATACATTCTAACATTCTAATATACATTCTAAAATCCATTATAGCATTCTAACATACATTATATCATCCATTATAACATTCTAATATCCATTAAAACTTTCTAACATCAATTATAACATTCTAACATACATTCTAACATTCTAATATACATTATATCATCCATTCTAACATTCTAACATCCATTGTAACATCCATTATAACATTCTAACATACATTCTAATAAACATTCTAACATCCATTATAACATTGTAACATTCATTATAACATTCTATCATACGTTCTAACATTATAATATACATTATAACATCCATTCTAACAACCATTCTAACATACATTCTAACATTATTATATACATACAACCATTATAATATTATAACATTCTTATATACATACAACCATTATAACATTCTAACATACATTCTAACATCCATTGTAACATTGTAACAACCATTATAAAATTCTAACTTACGTTCTAACATCCATTCTAACATACATTCTAACATCCACTGTAACATTCTAATATACATTCTAACATCCATTATAACATTCTATCATCCATTATAACATTCTAATATACTTTCTAACATCCATTATAACATTCTAACATAGATTCTAACATTCTAATATACATTCTAACATCCATTATAACATTCTAAAATACATTCTAACATTCTCATATACATTCTAACATCCATAACATTCTAACAAACTTTATAACATTCAAACATATATTCTAACATTCTAACATACATTCTAACATCCATTCTAACATTCTAACATACATTCTAACATCCATTATAACATTCAAACATCCATTATAACATTGTAATATACATTCTAACATCCATACTAACATTCTAATAAACATTTTAATATCCATTCTAACATACATTCTAACATCAATTATAACATACATTCTAACATCCATTATAACATTGTAACATACATTATAACATTCTAACATACATTATAATATCCATTCTAACATCCATTATAACATTCTAACATACACTCTAACATTCTAATATACATTCTAAAATCCATTATAGCATTCTAACATACATTATATCATCCATTATAACATTATAACATCCATTATAATATCCTAACAAACATTATAACATTCTAATATACAATCTAACATCCATTATAACATTCTAATATACATTCTAACATCCATTAAAACATTCTAAGATCCATTATAACATTCTAACACACAATCTAACATTCTAATATACATTGAATCTTCCATTCTAACATTCTAACATGCATTGTAACATCCATTATAACATTCTAACATACATTCTAACATTCTAATAAACATTCTAACATCCATTATAACATTGTAACATTCATTATAACATTCTATCATATGTTCTAACATTATAATATACATTATAACATCCATTCTAACAACCATTTTAACATACATTGTAACATTCTAACATACTTTCTAACATTATAATATACATTCTAACATCTATTCTAACATTCTAATATTATAATATCCATTGTAATATACATTCTAACATTCATTCTAACATTCTAACATACATTCTAACATTCTAATATACATTCTAATATCCATTAAAACATTCTATCATCCATTATAACATTCTAACATCTATTATAACATTATAACATACATGATAACATCCATTATATCATTCTAACATCCATTATAACATTCTAATATCCATTATAACATTCGAACATCAATTATAACATTATAACATACATGAGAACATCCATTATATCATTCTAACATACATTCTAACATTCTAATATACATTCTAATATTCATTCTAACATCAATTATAACATACATTCTAACATCCATTATAATATTTTAACATCCATTATAACATACTAGCATACATTATAACATTCTAATATACATTCTAACATACATTAAAACATTCTAACATACATTAAAACATTCTAACATCCATTATAACATTCTAACATACATTCTAACATTCTAATATACATTCTAACATACATTCTTACATTGTTATATACATTCTAACATCCATTGTAACATTTTAACATACATTATAACATCCATTATAACATTCTAATAAACATTCTAACATTATAATATACATTCTAATATTCATTCTAACATACATTCTAACATCCATTATTACATTGTAACATCCATTATAACAGTCTAACTTCCATTATAACATTCTAATAAACATTCTAACATACATTATAACACCCATTATAATATTCTAACATCCATTAAAACAATCTAATATACATTCTAACTTCCATTATAACATTCTAACATACATTATAACATACATTATAACACCCATTATAATATTCTAACATCCATTATAAGATTATAATATACATTCTAACTTCCATTATAACGTTCTAACATACATTATAATATTCTAGTACACATTCTAACATCCATTCTAACATTCTAACAAACATTCTAACATTCTAATATACATTCCAACATTCTAATATACATTCTAAAATCCATTATAGCATTCTAACATACATTATATCATCCATTATAACATTCTAATATCCATTAAAACTTTCTAACATCAATTCTAACATTCTAACATACATTCTAACATTCTAATATACATTGTATCATCCATTCTAACATTCTAACATCCATTGTAACATCCATTATAACATTCTAACATACATTCTAATAAACATTCTAACATCCATTATAACATTGTAACATGCATTATAACATTCTATCATACATTCTAACATTATAATATACATTATAACATCCATTCTAACAACCATTCTAACATACATTCTAACATTATTATATACATACAACCATTATAATATTATAACATTCTTATATACATACAACCATTATAACATTCTAACATACATTCTAACATCCATTGTAACATTGTAACAACCATTATAAAATTCTAACATACGTTCTAACATCCATTCTAACATACATTCTAACATCCACTTTAACATTCTAATATACATTCTAACATCCATTATAACATTCTATCATCCATTATAACATTCTAATATACTTTCTAACATCCATTATAACATTATAACATCCATTCTATCATCCATTGTAACATTCTAATATACATTCTAACATCCATTATAACATTCTAACATCCATTATAACATTATATACATTCTAACATCCATTATTACATTCTAATATACATTCTACCATACATTCTAACTTTCTAAAATAAATTCTAACATCCATTCTAACATCCATTCTAACATTCTAACAAACATTCTAACATTCTAATATACATTCTAACATCAATTATAACATACTTTCTAACATCCATTATAACATTCTAACATCCATTGTAACATTCTAATATGCATTCTAACATCCATTAAAAACATTGTAACATACATTCTAACATTCTAACATACATTCTAACATTCTAATATACCTAACATCCATCATAATATTCTAACATACATTCTAGCATCCATTCTAACATCCATTAAAACATTCTAACATCCATTATAACTTTAAAATATGCATTATAACATCCGTTCTAACAATCTAGCATACATTATAACATTTAAACATACATTCTAACATCCATTATAATATTCTAACATCCATTATAACATTCTAAAATACATTATAACATTCTAATATATATTCCAACATCCATTATAACATACTAGCATACATTATAACATTCTAATATATATACTAACATCCATTATAACATTCTAACAAACATTATAACATGCTAACATACATTATAACATCCATTATAAAATTCAAATATACATTAACATCCATTATAACATTCAAACATCCATTCTAACATCCATTCTAACATTCTAACATCCATTATAACATTCGAATATACATTCTAACAATCTAATGTACATTCTAATATCCATTCTAATTTACATTCTCACATTCTAATATACAGTCTAATATCCATTCTAACATACATACTAACATCCATTATAATATTTTAACATCCATTATAACATTGTAGCATACATTATAACATTCTAGTATACATTCTAACATCCAATATAGAATTCAAACATCCATTATAATATTCTAATATACTTTCTAACATCCATTATAACATTCTAACCTAAATTCTAACATCCATTCTAACATTCTAACATACATTCTAACATTCTAATATACATTATAACATCCATTCTAACAACCATTCTAACATTCTTATATACATTCTAACAACCATTTAAACATTCTAACATACATTATAACATTCTAATATACATTCTAACATTGTAACATCCATTATAACATTCTAACATACATTCTAACATTCTAATATACATTCTAACATCCATTTTATCACTGTAACATCCATTATAACATACATTCTAACATCCATTATAACATTCTAACATACTTTCTAACATTATAATATACATTCGAACATTCATTGTAACATTCTAACATACATTCTAACATCCATTATAACATTGTAGTATCCATTATAACATACATTCTAAAAAACATTATAACATGCTAACATACATTATAACATCCATTATAAAATTCAAATATACATTAACATCCATTATAACATTCTAATATACATTCTAACTTCCATTATAACATTGTAACATACACTATAACATTATAACATACATTCTAATATACATTCTATCATTCTTACATACATTCTAACATTCTAATGTACATTCGAATATCCATTCTAATATACATTCTCACATTCTAATATACATTCTAACATCCGTTATATCATTGTACCTTCCATTATAACATTCTAACATACGTTCTAACATCCATTCTAATATACATTCTAACAACCATTATAACATTCTAACATTCATTAAAACATTGTAACAACCATTATAAAATTCTAACATACGTTCTAACATCCATTCTAACATACATTCTAACATCCATTCTAATATACATTCTAACAAACATTATAACATTCTAATATACATTCTAACATACATTATAACATTGTAACATACATTATAACATTCTAATATACATTCTAACATCCAATATAGAATTCTAACATCCATTCTAACATACATTCTAACTTTCTAATATACATTTTAACATCCATTCTAACAACCATTCTAACATACATTCTGACATTCTTATATACATTCTAACAACGATTTAAACATTCTAACATACATTATAACATCCATTATAACATTCTAATATACATTCTAACATCCATTCTAACATTGTAACATCCATTATAACATTATACAATACATTCTAACATTCTAATATACATTCTAACATCCATTCTATCATTGTAACATCCATTATAACATACATTCTAACATCCATTATAACATTCTAACATACATCTAACATCCATTATAACATTCTAACATCCATTATAACATTGTACCATCCATTATAACATTCTAACATACTTTCTAACATTATAATATACATTCGAACATTCATTGTAACATTCTAACATACATTTTAACATCCATTATAACATTGTAATATCCATTATAACATACATTCTAACAAACATTATAACATGCTGACATACATTATAACATCCATTATAACATTCTAACATCCATTCTAACATCCATTCTAACATTCTAATATACATTCTCACATCCATTTTAACATTCAAACATACATTCTAACATACATTCTAACATACATTCTAACATCCATAATAACATTCTAACATACATTCTAACATCCATTGTAACATTCTAACATACATTATAACACCCATTATAATATTCTAACATCCATTATAACATTATAATATACATTCTAACTTCCATTATAACATTCTAACATACATTATAATATTCTAGTATACATTCTAACATCCATTATAACATCCTAACATATATTCTAACATTTTAACATCCAATATAACATTCTAAAATCCATTATAACATTCTAACATACATTATAACATTCTAATATACAATTTAACATCCAATATAACATTCTAATATACATGCTGACATACATTCTAACATTCTAACATATATTTTAACATCCATTATAACATTATAATATACATTCTAACATCCATTATAACATTCTAACATACATTCTATCATCCATTATAACATTCTAACATATATTCTAACATTCTAATATACATTTTAACATTCATTATAACATTCTAATATACATTCTGACATACATTCTAACATTCTAATATACATTCTAACATTCTAAAATAAATTCTACCATCCATTATAACATTCTAACATACATTATAACATTCTAACATCCATTTAACATTCTAACATACATTCTAACATACATTCTAACATCCATTATAACATTGTAACATTCATTATAACATTCTATCATACGTTCTAACATTATAATATACATTATAACATCCATTCTAACAACCATTCTAACATACATTCTAACATTATTATATACATACAACCATTATAATATTATAACATTCTTATATACATACAACCATTATAACATTCTAACATACATTCTAACATCCATTGTAACATTGTAACAACCATTATAACATTCTAACATACGTTCTAACATCCATTCTAACATACATTCTAACATCCACTGTAACATTCTAATATACATTCTAACATCCATTATAACATTCTATCATCCATTATAACATTCTAATATACTTTCTAACATCCATTATAACATTCTAACATAGATTCTAACATTCTAATATACATTCTAACATCCATTATAACATTCTAAAATACATTCTAACATTCTCATATACATTCTAACATCCATAACATTCTAACAAACATTATAACATTCAAACATATATTCTAACATTCTAACATACATTCTAACATCCATTCTAACATTCTAACATACATTCTAACATCCATTATAACATTCAAACATCCATTATAACATTGTAATATACATTCTAACATCCATACTAACATTCTAATAAACATTTTAATATCCATTCTAACATACATTCTAACATCCATTATAACATTGTAACATCCATTATAACAATCTAACATACATTCTAATATCCTTTCTAACATACATTCTAACATCAATTATAACATTCTAATATACATTCTAACATTCTAATAAACATTCTAACATCCATGCTAACATTCTAACATACATTATAACATTCTAACATACATTATAATATCCATTCTAACATCCATTATAACATTCTAACATACACTCTAACATTCTAATATACATTCTAAAATCCATTATAGCATTCTAACATACATTATATCATCCATTATAACATTATAACATCCATTATAATATCCTAACAAACATTATAACATTCTAATATACATTCTAACATCCATTAAAACATTCTAAGATCCATTATAACATTCTAACACACAATCTAACATTCTAATATACATTGAATCTTCCATTCTAACATTCTAACATCCATTGTAACATCCATTATAACATTCTAACATACATTCTAACATTCTAATAAACATTCTAACATCCATTATAACATTGTAACATTCATTATAACATTCTATCATACGTTCTAACATTATAATATACTTTATAACATCCATTCTAACAACCATTTTAACATACATTGTAACATTCTAACATACTTTCTAACATTATAATATACATTCTAACATCTATTCTAACATTCTAATATTATAATATCCATTGTAATATACATTCTAACATTCATTATAACATTCTAACATACATTCTAACATTCTAATATACATTCTAATATCCATTATAACATTCTAACATACATTCTATCATCCATTATAACATTCTAACATATATTCTAACATTCTAATATACATTTTAACATTCATTATAACATTCTAATATACATTCTGACATACATTCTAACATTCTAATATACATTCTATCATCCATTATAACATTCTAACATCTATTATAACATTATAACATACATGATAACATCCATTATATCATTCTAACATCCATTATAACATTCTAATATCCATTATAACATTCTAACATCAATTATAACATTATAACATACATGAGAACATCCATTATATCATTCTAACATACATTCTAACATTCTAATATACATTCTAATATTCATTCTAACATCAATTATAACATACATTCTAACATCCATTATAATATTTTAACATCCATTATAACATACTAGCATACATTATAACATTCTAATATACATTCTAACATACATTAAAACATTCTAACATACATTAAAACATTCTAACATCCATTATAACATTCTAACATACATTCTAACATTCTAATATACATTCTAACATACATTCTTACATTGTTATATACATTCTAACATCCATTGTAACATTTTAACATACATTCTAACATCCATTATAACATTCTAATAAACATTCTAACATTATAATATACATTCTAATATTCATTCTAACATACATTCTAACATCCATTATTACAATGTAACATCCATTATAACAGTCTAACTTCCATTATAACATTCTAATAAACATTCTAACATACATTATAACACCCATTATAATATTCTAACATCCATTAAAACAATCTAATATACATTCTAACTTCCATTATAACATTCTAACATACATTATAACATACATTATAACACCCATTATAATATTCTAACATCCATTATAAGATTATAATATACATTCTAACTTCCATTATAACGTTCTAACATACATTATAATATTCTAGTACACATTCTAACATCCATTCTAACATTCTAACAAACATTCTAACATTCTAATATACATTCTAACATTCTAATATACATTCTAAAATCCATTATAGCATTCTAACATACATTATATCATCCATTATAACATTCTAATATCCATTAAAACTTTCTAACATCAATTCTAACATTCTAACATACATTCTAACATTCTAATATACATTGTATCATCCATTCTAACATTCTAACATCCATTGTAACATCCATTATAACATTCTAACATACATTCTAATAAACATTCTTACATCCATTATAACATTGTAACATTCATTATAACATTCTATCATACGTTCTAACATTATAATATACATTATAACATCCATTCTAACAACCATTCTAACATACATTCTAACATTATTATATACATACAACCATTATAATATTATAACATTCTTATATACATACAACCATTATAACATTCTAACATACATTCTAACATACATTCTAACATCCACTTTAACATTCTAATATACATTCTAACATCCATTATAACATTCTATCATCCATTATAACATTCTAATATACTTTCTAACATCCATTATAACATTATAACATCCATTCTATCATCCATTGTAACATTCTAATATACATTCTAACATCCATTATAACATTCTAACATCCATTATAACATTATATACATTCTAACATCCATTATTACATTCTAATATACATTCTACCATACATTCTAACTTTCTAAAATAAATTCTAACATCCATTCTAACATCCATTCTAACATCAATTATAACATACTTTCTAACATCCATTATAACATTCTAACATCCATTGTAACATTCTAATATGCATTCTAACATCCATTAAAAACATTGTAACATACATTCTAACATTCTAACATACATTCTAACATTCTAACATACATTCTAACATTCTAATATACCTAACATCCATCATAATATTCTAACATACATTCTAGCATCCATTCTAACATCCATTAAAACATTCTAACATCCATTATAACTTTAAAATATGCATTATAACATCCGTTCTAACAATCTAGCATACATTATAACATTTAAACATACATTCTAACATCCATTATAGTATTCTAACATCCATTATAACATTCTAAAATACATTATAACATTCTAATATATATTCCAACATCCATTATAACATACTAGCATACATTATAACATTCTAATATATATACTAACATCCATTATAACATTCTAACAAACATTATAACATGCTAACATACATTATAACATCCATTATAAAATTCAAATATACATTCTAACATCCATTCTAACATTCTAACATCCATTATAACATTCGAATATACATTCTAACAATCTAATGTACATTCTAATATCCATTCTAATTTACATTCTCACATTCTAATATACAGTCTAATATCCATTCTAACATACATACTAACATCCATTATAATATTTTAACATCCATTATAACATTGTAGCATACATTATAACATTCTAGTATACATTGTAACATCCAATATAGAATTCAAACATCCATTATAATATTCTAATATACTTTCTAACATCCATTATAACATTCTAACATAAATTCTAACATCCATTCTAACATTCTAACATACATTCTAACATTCTAATATACATTCTAACATTGTAACATCCATTATAACATTCTAACATACATTCTAACATTCTAATATACATTCTAACATCCATTCTATCATTGTAACATCCATTATAACATACATTCTAACATCCATTATAACATTCTAACATACTTTCTAACATTATAATATACATTCAAACATTCATTGTAACATTCTAACATACATTCTAACATCCATTATAACATTGTAGTATCCATTATAACATACATTCTAAAAAACATTATAACATGCTAACATACATTATAACATCCATTATAAAATTCAAATATACATTAACATCCATTATAACATTCTAATATACATTCTAACTTCCATTATAACATTGTAACATACACTATAACATTCTAACATACATTCTATCATTCTTACATACATTCTAACATTCTAATGTACATTCGAATATCCATTCTAATATACATTCTCACATTCTAATATACATTCTAACATCCGTTATATCATTGTACCATCCATTATAACATTCTAACATACGTTCTAACATCCATTCTAACATACATTCTAACAACCATTATAACATTCTAACATTCATTAAAACATTGTAACAACCATTATAAAATTCTAACATACGTTCTAACATCCATTCTAACATACATTCTAACATCCATTCTAATATACATTCTAACAAACATTATAACATTCTAATATACATTCTAACATCCATTATAACATTGTAACATACATTATAACATTCTAATATACATTCTAACATCCAATATAGAATTCTAACATCCATTCTAATATTCTAACATACATTCTAACATACATTCTAACTTTCTAATATACATTTTAACATCCATTCTAACAACCATTCTAACATACATTCTGACATTCTTATATACATTCTAACAACGATTTAAACATTCTAACATACATTATAACATCCATTATAACATTCTAATATACATTCTAACATCCATTCTAACATTGTAACATCCATTATAACATTATACAATACATTCTAACATTCTAATATACATTCTAACATCCATTCTATCATTGTAACATCCATTATAACATACATTCTAACATCCATTATAACATTCTAACATACATCTAACATCCATTATAACATTCTAACATCCATTATAACATTGTACCATCCATTATAACATTCTAACATACTTTCTAACATTATAATATACATTCGAACATTCATTGTAACATTCTAACATACATTTTAACATCCATTATAACATTGTAATATCCATTATAACATACATTCTAACAAACATTATAACATGCTGACATACATTATAACATCCATTATAACATTCTAATTTACATTCTAACATCCGTTATATCATTGTACCATCCATTATAACATACATTCTAACATCCATTATAACATTCTAATACACATTCTAACATCCATTCTAACATACATTCTAACATCAATTATAACATACATTCTAACATACATTCTAACAACCATTATAACATTCTAACATACATTCTAACATCCATTGTAACATCCATTATAACATTCTAACATTCATTAAAACATTCTAAAATACATTCTAACATCCATTGTAACATTGTAACATCCATTATAACATTCTAATATACATTCTAACATCCATTGTAACATACTAATATACATTCTAACATCCATTATAACATTCTAACATCCATTACAACATTATAATATACATTCTAACATCCGTTGTAACATTCTAATATACATTCTGACATACATTCTAACATTCTAATATACATTCTAACATACATTCTAACATCAATTATAACATACTTTCTAACATCCATTATAACTTTCTAACATCCATTGTAACATTCTAATATACATTCTAACATCCATGATAACATTGTAACATACATTCTAACATTCTAACATACATTCTAACATTCTAATATACATTCTAACATTCTAACATACATTCTAACATCCGTAACATTCTAACATACATTATAACATTCAAACATATATTCTAACATTCTAAAATACTTTCTAACATCCATTCTAACATTCTAACATACATTCTAACATTCTAATATACATTCTAATATCCAATAAAACATTCTATCATCCATTATAATATACATTCCAACATCCATTATAACATCTATTATAACATTCTAACATACTTTCTAATATTCTAATATACATTTTAAACATCCATTCTAACATTCCAACATACTTTCTAACATTGTAATACACCTTCTAACATCCTTTAAAACATTCTAACATCCATTATAACATTCTAACATACATTCTAACATTCTTACATCCATTTAAGCATTGTTATATACATTTTAACATCCATTCTAAGATTCTAACATACATTCTAACATCCATTAATCATTCTAACATCCATTCTAACATTCTAATATACATTCTACTATCCAATAAAACATTCTATCATTCATTATAATATACATTTTAACATCCATTATAAAATTCTAACATCCGTTATAATATTATAACATCCATTATAATATACATTCTAACATCCATTCTAACATTCTAATATACATTCTAATATCCATTAATACATTCTATCATCCATTATAACATTCTAACATCAATTATAACATTATAACACACATGATAACATCCATTATATCATTCTAACATCCATTATAACATTCTAATATCCATTATAACATTCTAATATCCATTATAACATTCTAACATCCACTATAACATTCTAACATACATCATAACATGCTAGTATACATTATAACATCCATTCTAACATTCTAACATCCATTCTAACATCCATTCTAACATTCTAATATACATTCTCACATCCATTTTAACATTCAAACATACATTCTAACATACATTCTAACATACATTCTAACATCCATAATAACATTCTAACATACATTCTAACATCCATTATCATATTCTAACATCCATTATAACATTCTAATATACATTCTAACATACATTCTAACATCCATTGTAACATTCTAACATACATTATAACACCCATTATAATATTCTAACATCCATTATAACATTATAATATACATTCTAACTTCCATTATAACATTCTAACATACATTATAATATTCTAGTATACATTCTAACATCCATTCTAACATTCTAACATATATTCTAACATTTTAACATCCAATATAACATTCTAAAATCCATGATAACATTCTAACATACATTATAACATTCTAATATACAATTTAACATCCAATATAACATTCTAATATACATGCTGACATACATTCTAACATTCTAACATATATTTTAACATCCATTATAACATTATAATATACATTCTAACATCCATTATAACATTCTAACATACATTCTATCATCCATTATAACATTCTAACATATATTCTAACATTCTAATATACATTTTAACATTCATTATAACATTCTAATATACATTCTGACATACATTCTAATATTCTAATATACATTCTAACATTCTAAAATAAATTCTACCATCCATTATAACATTCTAACATACATTATAACATTCTAACATCCATTTAACATTCTAACATACATTCTAACATACATTCTAACATCCATTATAATATTCTAACATCCATTATAACATTATAATATACATTCTAACTTCCATTATAACATTCTAACATACATTATAATATTCTAGTATACATTCTAACATACATTATAACATTCTAAAATCCATTCTAACATTCTAACATACATTAAAACATTCTAATATACATTCTAACATCCAATATAACTTTCTAACATACATTATTAATATCCATTCTAACATTCTACCATACATTATAACATTCTAACATTCTAACATACATTCTAACATCCATTATAACATTCTAACATCCATTATAACATTGTAATATACATTCTAACATCCATACTAACATTCTAATAAACATTTTAATATCCATTCTAACATACATTCTAACATCAATTATAACATACATTCTAACATCCATTATAACATTGTAACATCCATTATAACAATCTAACATACATTCTAATATCCTTTCTAACATACATTCTAACATCAATTATAACATTCTAATATACATTCTAAAATCAATTATAACATTCTAATATACATTCTAACATTCTAATAAACATTCTAACATCCATGCTAACATTCTAACATACATTATAACATTCTAACATACATTATAATATCCATTCTAACATCCATTATAACATTCTAACATACACTCTAACATTCTAATATACATTCTAAAATCCATTATAGCATTCTAACATACATTATATCATCCATTATAACATTCTAACATCCATTATAATATCCTAACAAACATTATAACATTCTAATATACAATCTAACATCCATTATAACATTCTAATATACATTCTAACATCCATTAAAACATTCTAAGATCCATTATAACATTCTAACATACAATCTAACATTCTAATATACATTGTATCTTCCATTCTAACATTCTAACATCCATTGTAACATCCATTATAACATTCTAACATACATTCTAACATTCTAATAAACATTCTAACATCCATTATAACATTGTAACATTCATTATAACATTCTATCATACGTTCTAACATTATAATATACATTATAAAATCCATTCTAACAACCATTCTAACATACATTCTAACATCCATTGTAACATTCTAACATACTTTCTAACATTATAATATACATTCTAACATCTATTCTAACAGTCTAATATTATAATATCCATTGTAATATACATTCTAACATCCATTATAACATTCTAACATACATTCTAACATTCTAATAAACATTCTAACATCCATTATAACATTGTAACATTCATTATAACATTCTATCATACGTTCTAACATTATAATATACATTATAACATCCATTCTAACATACATTCTAACATCCATTGTAACATTCTAACATACTTTCTAACATTATAATATACATTCTAACATCTATTCTAACATTCTAATATTATAAAATCCATTGTAATATACATTCTAACATACATTCTAACATTCTAATATACATTCTAATATCCATTAAAACATTCTATCATCCATTATAACATTCTAACATCAATTATAACATTATAACATACATGATAACATCCATTATATCATTCTAACATACATTCTAACATTCTAATATACATTCTAATATTCATTCTAACATCAATTATAACATACATTCTAACATCCATTATAATATTTTAACATCCATTATAACATACTAGCATACATTATAACATTCTAATATACATTCTAACATACATTAAAACATTCTAACATACATTAAAACATTCTAACATCCATTATAACATTCTAACATACATTCTAACATTCTAATATACATTCTAACATACATTCTTACATTGTTATATACATTCTAACATCCATTGTAACATTTTAACATACATTATAACATCCATTATAACATTCTAATAAACATTCTAACATTATAATATACATTCTAATATTCATTCTAACATACATTCTAACATCCATTATTACATTGAAACATCCATTATAACAGTCTAACTTCCATTATAAAATTCTAATAAACATTCTAACATACATTATAACACCCATTATAATATTCTAACATCCATTAAAACAATCTAATATACATTCTAACTTCCATTATAACATTCTAACATACATTATAACATACATTATAACACCCATTATAATATTCTAACATCCATTATAACATTATAATATACATTCTAACTTCCATTATAACGTTCTAACATACATTATAATATTCTAGTATACATTCTAACATCCATTCTAACATTCTAACAAACATTCTAACATTCTAATATACATTCTAACATTCTAATATATATTCTAAAATCCATTATAGCATTCTAACATACATTATATCATCCATTATAACATTCTAATATCCATTAAAACTTTCTAACATCAATTATAACATTCTAACATACATTCTAACATTCTAATATACATTGTATCATCCATTCTAACATTCTAACATCCATTGTAACATCCATTATAACATTCTAACATTCATTCTAATAAACATTCTAACATCCATTATAACATTGTAACATTCATTATAACATTCTATCATACGTTCTAACATTATAATATACATTATAACTTCCATTCTAACAACCATTCTAACATACATTCTAACATTATTATATACATACAACCATTATAATATTATAACATTCTTATATACATACAACCATTATAACATTCTAACATACATTCTAACATCCATTGTAACATTGTAACAACCATTATAAAATTCTAACATACGTTCTAACATCCATTCTAACATACATTCTAACATCCACTGTAACATTCTAATATACATTCTAACATCCATTATAACATTCTATCACCCATTATAACATTCTAATATACTTTCTAACATCCATTATAACATTATAACATCCATTCTATCATCCATTGTAACATTCTAATATACATTCTAACATCCATTATAACATTCTAACATCCATTATAACATTATAATATACATTCTAACATCCATTATTACATTCTAATATACATTCTACCATACATTCTAACTTTCTAAAATAAATTCTAACATCCATTCTAACATCCATTCTAACATCAATTATAACATACTTTCTAACATCCATTATAACATTCTAACATCCATTGTAACATTCTAATATGCATTCTAACATCCATTAAAAACATTGTAACATACATTCTAACATTCTAACATACATTCTAACATTCCAATATACATTCTAACATCCATTATAACATTCTAATATCCATTATAATATCCACTATAACATTCTAACATACATTCTAACATACATTCAAACATTCTAATATACCTAACATCCATCATAATATTCTAACATACATTCTAGCATCCATTCTAACATCCATTAAAACATTCTAACATCCATTATACCTTTAAAATATGCATTATAACATTTAATCATACATTCTAACATCCATTATAATATTCTAACATCCATTATAACATTCTAAAATACATTATAACATTCTAATATATATTCTAACATTCATTATAACATTCTAACATCCATTATAACATTCTAACATCCATTATAACATTCTATCATACATTAGAACATTCTTGTATACATTCAAACATCCAATGTAACATTCTAATATACATTAAAATATCCATTATAATATACATTCTAACATCCATTATAATATACATTGCAAGATCCATTCTAACATTCTAGCATACATTCTAACATTCTAGTATACAATCTAACATCCATTATAACATCCCAACAAACATTCTAACATTTTCATATACATTCTAACATCCAATATAACATTCTAACATCCATTATAACATTCTAAAATCCATTATAACATTCTAACATACATTCTAACATTCTAATATAATGAATATTTTAATGGATGTTAGAATGTACATTAGAATGTAAGAATGTATGTTAGAATGTTATAATGGATGTTAGAATGTATTTTAGAATGTTAGAATATATGTTTGAATGTTATAATGAATATTTTAATGGATGTTAGAATGTATAACATTCAAACATATATTCTAAAATTCTAAAATACATTCTAACATCCATTATAACATTCTAACATACATTTTAACATTCTAACATCCATTCTAACATCCATTATAATATACATTCTAACATCCATTCTAACATACATTCTAACATTCTAATATACATTCTAACATCCATTATAACATCCATTATAACATTCTAACATACTTTCTAATATTCTAATATACATTTTAAACATCCATTCTAACATTCCAACATACTTTCTAACATTGTAATACACATTCTAACATCCATTAAAACATTCTAACATCCATTATAACATTTTAACATACATTCTAATATACATTCTAACATTCTAATATACATTCTAACATCCATTTTAACATTCTAACATCCATTTAAGCATTGTTATATACATTTTAACATCCATTTTAACATTCTAACATCCATTATAACATTCTACCATACATTATAACATCCATTTTAACAGTCTAACATCCAGTATAACATTCTAATATACATTCTAACATCCATTCTGACATTCTAACAGTCATTATAACATTCTAACATACATTCTAACATTCTAATATACATTCTAACATCCATTATAACATTGTAAAATCCATTATAACATTGTAACATACATTCTAACATTCTAATATACATTCTAACATCCATTCTAACTTTCTTACAGCAATTCTAATATTCTAACATACATTATAACATACATTCCAACATAAATTCTAATATACATTCTAACATCCATCAAAAATTCTATCCAACATTCCAACATCCATTCTAACATTCTAACATCCATTAAAACATTCTAACATCCATTATACCATTAAAATATACATTCTAACATACATTATAACATAACATAATAAACATTCTAACATCCAATATAATATTCTAAAATCCGTTATAACATTCTTACATCCATGCAAACATCCATTGTAACATTCTAACATCCATTATAACATTCTAATATACTTTCTAACATCCATACTGATATTCTAACATCCATTATAATATACATTCTAACATCCTTTATAACACTCTAACATACATTCTAACATTCTAGTTTACATTCTAACATCCATTATAACTTCACAACAAACACTCTAACATTTTAACATACATTCTACCATCCAATATAACATTCTAACATCCATTATAACATTCTAACATACATTATAACTTTCTAATATACATTCTAACATCCATTATAACATTCTAACATACATTATAACAATCTAATATACATTCTAACAACCATTAAAACATTCTATCATCCATTATGTCATTCTAACATACATTCTAACATTTTAATAAACATTCTAACATCCCTTACAATATTCATTAAAACATTCTAACATATATTATAACATTCTAATATACATTCTAACATCCATAACATTCTAACATACATTATTACATTCTAACATATTTTAACAATCTAACTTACATTATAACATCCATTATAATATTCCAACATCCATTTTAATATTCTAACATATATTATAACATCCATTATAATATTCTAACATCCTTCTAACATTCTAACATACATTCTAACATTCTAATATACATTCCAACATCCATTATAACATCCATTATAACATTCTAACATATGTTCTATTAGTCTAATATACATTTTAAACATCCATTCTAACATTCCAACAAACTTTCTAACATTCTAATACACATTCAAGCATCAATTAAAACATTCTAACATCCATTATAACTTTCTAACATCCATTCTAATATACTTTCTAACATTCTAACATCCATTATAATATTCTAACATCCATTCAAGCATTGTAATATACATTTTAACATCCATTATAACATTTTAACATCCATTCTAACATCCAATATAACATACTAGCCTACATTCTAACATTCTAATATAAATTCTAACATCCATTAAAACTTTTTAACCTACATTCTAACATTCTAATATACATTCCAACATCCATAACATTCTAACATATATTCTAACATGCATTCTAACATCCATTATGACATTCTAACATCCATTGTAACATTCTAACATACATTCAAACATTCTACTACACATTCTTACATCCTTTATAACATTCTAACATCCATTATAACATTCATTCTGACATTCTAACATCCATTCTAATATACATTCTAAGATCCAATAAAACATTCTAAAATCCTTTATAACATTCTAACATACATTCCAACTTTCTAATTAACATTCTAACTGACATTCTAACATTCTAACATCCATTATAACATTATAACATTCTAACATCCACTATAAAATTCTAATATACATCATAACATTCTACTATACATTATAACATCCATTATAACAATCTAACATCCATTTTAACATTCTAACATACATTCTAAAATTCTAATATCCATTCTAACATCCATTCTAGCATCCTAACAAATATTCTAACTTTTAAATATACATTCTAACATCCAATATAACATTCTAACATTCTAATACACATTCTAACTTCCATTGTAACATTGTAACAGCCATTCTGACATTCTAACATCCATTTTAATATTCTAACATACATTCTAACTTACATTCTAACATTCTAATAAACATTCTAACATCCATTATATCATTCTCACATCCATTATAACATTCTAATATACATTCTAACATCCTTTCTAACATCCTAACAAATATTCTAACATTTTAATATACATTCTAACATCCAATATAACATTCTAACAAAAATTATAACATCCTAACATATATTCTAACATTCTATCATCCAATATAACTTTCTAACATCCATTCTAACATTCTAACATACATTATAACATTCTAATAAACATTCTAACATCCATTATAACATTCTAACATCCATTTTAACATTCTAACATACATTATAACATCCATTCTGATATTTTAACATCGATTATAACATTCTAATATACATTATAACATCCATTCTAACATTCTAACATACATTCTATCATTCTAATATATATTCTAACATCCATTATAACATTTTAACATACATTATAACATTATAATAAGCATTCTAACATCCATTATAATATTCTAAAATCCAATATAACATTCTAACATCCATTCAAACATCCATTGTAACATTCTAACATCCATTATAACACTCTAATATACATGCTAACATCCATTATAACATTCTAACAAAGATTATAATATTCTAGTATACATTATAACATCCATTATAACATTCTAAAATAGATTATTACATTATAATATACATTCTATCATCCATTATAACATTCTAACATCCATTTTAACATTCTAACATACATTATAACACTCTAATATACATTCTAACATACATTATAACATTCTAACATAGATTATAACAACCTTTATAACATTCTAACATACATTCTAACATTCTGATACACATTCTAACTTCCATTATAACATTGTAACATACATTCTAACATTCTAACATCCATTCTAACATTCTAACATACATTCTAACATTCTAATATACATTCTAACCTCCATTATAACATTGTAACATCCATTATAACATTGTAACATACATTCTAATATACATTCTAACATCCATTCTAACGTTCTTACAGCAATTCTAATATTGTAACATACATTCTTACATACATTCTACCATCCATTATAACATTCTAAAATACATTCTAACATTCTAATATACATTATAACATCTATTATAATATTCTAACATCCATTTTAACATTCTAACATCCATTATAACATTCTAACAAACATTATAACATCCTAACATATATTTTAACATTCTGTCATCCAATATAACATTCTAACATCCATTATAACATTCTAACATACATTATAACACTCTAATATACATTCTAACCTCCATTATAACATTGTAACATCCATTATAACATTGTAACATACATTCTAATATACATTCTAACATCCATTCTAACGTTCTTACAGCAATTCTAATATTGTAACATACATTCTTACATACATTCTACCATCCATTATAACATTCTAACATACATTCTAACATCCATTATAACATTCAAACATACATTCTAAAATCCATTATAATATTCTAACATCCATTATAACATTCTAATATACATTCTAACTTCCATTATAACATTCTAAAATACATTATATTATTCTAGTATACATTCTAACATCCATCATAAAATTCTAACATCCATTATAACATACATTATATCAACCATTACAATGTTCTAACAAACATTATAACATCCTAACATATATTTTAACATTCTGTCATCCAATATAACATTCTAACATCCATTATAACATTCTAACATACATTATAACACTGTAATATACATGCTAACATCCATAATAACATTCTAACATAGATTATAATATTCTAGTATACCTTCTAACATCCATTATAACATTCTAAAATACATTCTAACATTCTAATATACATTATAACATCTATTATAATATTCTAACATCCATTTTAACATTCTAACATCCATTATAACATTCTAACATACATTATAACATCCATTATAACATTCTAACATGCATTCTAACATTCTAACATCCAATATAACATTCTAACATCCATTATAACATTCTAACATCCACTATAACATTCTAACATACATCATAACATTCTAGTATAGATTCTAACATCCATTATAACATTCTAAGATACATTCTAACAACCTTTATAACATTCTAACATACATTCTAACATTCTGATACACATTCTAACTTCCATTATAACATTGTAACATACATTCTAACATTCTAACATCCATTCTAACATTCTAACATACATTCTAACATTCTAATATACATTCTAACCTCCATTATAACATTGTAACATCCATTATAACATTGTAACATACATTCTAATATACATTCTAACATCCATTCTAACGTTCTTACAGCAATTCTAATATTGTAACATACATTCTTACATACATTCTACCATCCATTATAACATTCTAACATACATTCTAACATCCATTATAACATTCAAACATACATTCTAAAATCCATTATAATATTCTAACATCCATTATAACATTCTAATATACATTCTAACTTCCATTATAACATTCTAAAATACATTATATTATTCTAGTATACATTCTAACATCCATCATAAAATTCTAACATCCATTATAACATACATTATATCAACCATTACAATGTTCTAACAAACATTATAACATCCTAACATATATTTTAACATTCTGTCATCCAATATAACATTCTAACATCCATTATAACATTCTAACATACATTATAACATTCTAATATACATACTAACATCCTTTTTAACATTCTAACATACATTATAACATCCATTCTAACATTTTAACATGCATTATAATATTCTAATATACATTATAACATCCATTCTAACATACATTCTAACTTTCTAATATACATTCTAAAATCCATTATAACATTCTAACATCCATTATAACATTCTAATATACATTTTAACATCCATTATAACATTCTAACATTCTAATACACATTCTAACATCCATTATAACATTCTAACATCCATTATAACATTCTAATATACATTTTAACATCCATTATAACATTCTAACATACATTATAATATTCTCGTATACATTCTAACAACCAATATAACATTCTAACATCCATTATAACTTTCTAACATACATTATAACATCCATTCTAACATTTTAACATCCATTATAACATTCTAATATTCATTATAACATTCTAACATACATTATAACATTCTAATATACATTCTAACATTGTAATATACATTCTAACATCCATTATAACATTCTAACATAGATTCTAACATTCTAATATACATTCTAACATCCATTATAACATTCTAAAATACATTCTAACATTCTCATATACATTCTAACATCCATAACATTCTAACAAACATTATAACATTCAAACATATATTCTAACATTCTAACATACATTCTAACATCCATTCTAACATTCTAACATACATTATAACATCCATTATAACATTCTAACATACATTCTAACCATCTAATATACATTCTAACAACCATTAAAACATTCTATCGTCCATTATATCATTCTAACATACATTCTAACATTTTAATATACATTCTAACATCCCTTACAATATTCATTCTAACATTCTAACATATATTATAACATTCTAATATACATTCTAACATCCATTATAACATTCTAACATACATTCTAACATTCTAACATACATTTTAACATCCATTAAAACATTGTAACATACATTCTAACATTCTCATATACATTCTAACATCCATAACATTCTAACTTACATTATACCATTCAAACATATATTCTAACTTTCTAACATACATTCTAACAACCATTATAAAATTCTAACATTCATTTTAACATTCTAACATCCATTATAATATTCCAACAACCATTTTAACATTCTAACATATATTATAACATCCATTATAATATTCTTTCATCCATTATAACATTCTAACATCCATTATAACATTCTAACATACATTCTAACTTCCATTATAACATTCTAACATACATTATAACATTCTAATATACAGTTCAAGATTCATTATAACATCCAATATAACATTCGAACATACTTTCTAATATTCTAATATACATTTTAAACATTCATTCTAACATTCCAACATACTTTCTAACATTCTAATACACATTCAAACATCCATTAAAACATTCTACCATCCATTATAACATTCTAACATACATTCTAATATACATTCTAACATTCTAATATAAATTCTAACATCCATTCTAACATTCTAACACCCATTATAACATTCTAACATCCATTCAAGCATTGTAATATACATTTTAACATCCATTATAACATTTTAACATCCATTCTAACATCCAATATAACATCCTAGCATACATTCTAACATTCTAATATACATTCCAACATCCATAACATTCTAACATACATTATAACATTCAAACATATATTATAACATGCATTCTAACATCCATTCAAACATTCTACTACACATTCTAACATCCTTTCTAACATTCTAACATCCATTCTGACATTCTAACATCCATTATAAAATACATTCTAAGATCCATTATATCATTCTAACATACATTCTAACATTCTAATATACATTCTAATATCCATACTAATATCCTAACAAATATTCTAACATTTTAATATACATTCTAACATCCAATATAACATTCTAACATTCTAATACACATTCTAACTTCCATTATAACATTGTAACATCCATTCTGACATTCTAACATCCATTATAACATTCTAACATACATTCTAACATTCTAAAATACATTATAACATCCATTCTAACATCTAAACTAATATTCTAACATTTTAATATACATTCTAACATCCAATATAACATTCTAACATCCGTTATAACATTCAAACATACATTCTAACATACATTCTAACATCCATTATAACATTCTAACTTACATTCTAACATCCATTCTAATATTCTAACATCCATTATAACATTCTAATATACATTCTAACTTCCATTCTAACATTGTAACATCCATTTTAACATTCTAACATCCATTATAACATTCTAACATCCATTCTAACATCCATTTTAACATTCTAACATACATTATAACATCCATTCTAACATTTTAATATCGATTATAACATTCTAATATACATTATAACATCCATTCTAACATTCTAACATACATTCTAACATTGTAATATACATTCTAACATCCATTCTAACATTCTAACATCCTTTCTATCATTCTTACATACATTCTAACATCCATTATAATATTCTAACAAACATTATAACATTCTAATAAACATTTTAACATCCATTTTAACATTCTAACATACATTATAACATCCATTCTAACATTTTAACATCGATTATAACATTCTAGTATACATTATAACATCCATTATACCATTCTAACATACATTATTACATTCTAATATACATTCTAACATCCATTATGACATTCTAACATCCATTTTAACATTCTAACATACATTATAACATCCATTATAACATTCCAGTATACATTTTATCATTCCAATTTACATTCTAACATTGTAATATACATTCTAACATCCATTATAACATTCTAACATAGATTCTAACATTCTAATATACATTCTAACATCCATTATAACATTCTAAAATACATTCTAACATTCTAATATACATTATAACATCTATTCTAACATCCAATATAACATTCTAACATCCATTATAACATTCTAACATATATTCTAACATTCTAATATACATTCCAACATCCATTATAACATTCTAAAAAACATTCTAACATTCTAATATACATTATAACATCTATTCTAACATTCTAACATCCAATATAACATTCTAACATCCATTATAACATTCTAACATATATTCTAACATTCTAATATACATTTCAACATCCATTATAACATCCATTATAACATTCTAACATACTTTCTAATATTCTAATATACATTGTAACATCCATTAGAATATTCTAACTTCCATTATAACAATTCTAACATACATTATAACATTCTAATATACATTCTAACATCCAATATAACATTCTAACATCCATTACAACATTATATTATACATTCTAACATCCATTATAACATGCTAACATCCATTCTAACATCCATTATAACATTCTGACATATATTCTAACATTCTATTATACATTCTAACATTCATTATAACATTCTAATATACATTCTGACATACATTCTAACATTCTAATATACAGTCAAACATTCTAAAATAAATTCTAACATCCATTATAGCATTCTAACATACATTATAACATTTTAACATCCATTTTTATCATTCTAACATACATTATAACATTCTAATATACATTCTAACATCCATCATAACTTTCTAACATACATTCTAACATTCTAAGATACATTCTAACATCCATTATAACATCCATTATAACATTCTAACATCCATTTTAACATTCTAACATACATTATAACATTCTAATATACATATTAACATCCATTATAACATTGTTACATCCATTATAACATTGTAATATACATTCTAACATCCATTCTAATGTTCTAACAGCAAGTCTAATATTCTAACATACATTATAACATCCATTATAACATTCTAACATACATTCTAACATTCTAATATACATTCTAACATCCATCATAAAATTGTAACATACATTCTAACATCCATTCTAACATTCTAACATCCATTATAACATCCATTAAAACATTCTAACATCCATTATAACATTAAAATATACATTCTAACATCCATTATAACATTCTAACATACATTGAAACATTATATCATACATTCGAACATCCATTATAATATTCTAACATCCATTCTAACATTCTAACATACATTATAACATTCTAATATATATTCTAACAACTATTATAACATTATAACACACATTATAACATTCTAAAATACATTATAATATTATAATAAACATTCTAACAACCATTATAACATTCTAACATCCATTAAAACAATCTAATATACATTCTAACTTCCATTATAACATTCTAACATACATTATAACATACATTATAACACCCATTATAATATTCTAACATCCATTATAACATTATAATATACATTCTAACTTCCATTATAACGTTCTAACATACATTATAATATTCTAGTATACATTCTAACATCCATTCTAACATTCTAACAAACATTCTAACATTCTAATATACATTCTAACAATCTAATATACATTATATCATCCATTATAACATTCTAATATCCATTAAAACTTTCTAACATCAATTATAACATTCTAACATACATTCTAACATTCTAATATACATTGTATCATCCATTCTAACATTCTAACATCCATTGTAACATCCATTATAACATTCTAACATTCATTCTAATAAACATTCTAACATCCATTATAACATTGTAACATTCATTATAACATTCTATCATACGTTCTAACATTATAATATACATTATAACATCCATTCTAACAACCATTCTAACATACATTCTAACATTATTATATACATACAACCATTATAATATTATAACATTCTTATATACATACAACCATTATAACATTCTAACATACATTCTAACATCCATTGTAACATTGTAACAACCATTATAAAATTCTAACATACGTTCTAACATCCATTCTAACATACATTCTAACATCCACTGTAACATTCTAATATACATTCTAACATCCATTATAATATTCTATCATCCATTATAACATTCTAATATACTTTCTAACATCCATTATAACATTATAACATCCATTCTATCATCCATTGTAACATTCTAATATACATTCTAACATCCATTATAACATTCTAACATCCATTATAACATTATAATATACATTCTAACTTCCATTATAACGTTCTAACATACATTATTACATTCTAATATACATTCTACCATACATTCTAACTTTCTAAAATAAATTCTAACATCCATTCTAACATCCATTCTAACATCAATTATAACATACTTTCTAACATCCATTATAACATTCTAACATCCATTGTAACATTCTAATATGCATTCTAACATCCATTCTAACATTCTAACATCCATTATAACTTTAAAATATGCATTATAACATCCGTTCTAACATTCTAATATACATTATAACATTTAAACATACATTCTAACATCCATTATAATATTCTAACATCCATTATAACATTCTAAAATACATTATAACATTCTAATATATATACTAACATTCATTATAACATTCTAACATCCATTATAACATTCCAACATCCATTATAACATTCTATCATACATTAGAACATTCTTGTATACATTCAAACATCCAATGTAACATTCTAATATACATTAAAATATCCATTATAATATACATTCTAACATCCATTATAATATACATTGCAAGATCCATTCTAACATTCTAGCAAACATTCTAACATTCTAGTATACAATCTAACATCCATTATAACATCCCAACAAACATTCTAACATTTTCATATACATTCTAACATCCAATATAACATTCTAACATCCATTATAACATTCTAAAATCCATTATAACATTCTAACATACATTCTAACATTCTAATATAATGAATATTTTAATGGATGTTAGAATGTATATTAGAATGTAAGAATGTATGTTA
Source organism: Taudactylus pleione (assembly GCA_031769625.1). NCBI lineage: Eukaryota > Metazoa > Chordata > Amphibia > Anura > Myobatrachidae > Taudactylus > Taudactylus pleione. The sequence goes on along the minus strand of JAUIMM010000944.1, from coordinate 1,503,593 downwards.
GAATGTTATAATGGATGTTAGAATGTATTTTAGAATGTTAGAATATATGTTTGAATGTTATAATGAATATTTTAATGGATGTTAGAATGTATAACATTCAAACATATATTCTAAAATTCTAAAATACATTCTAACATCCATTATAACATTCTAACATACATTTTAACATTCTAACATCCATTCTAACATCCATTATAATATACATTCTAACATCCATTCTAACATACATTCTAACATTCTAATATACATTCTAACATCCATTATAACATCCATTATAACATTCTAACATACTTTCTAATATTCTAATATACATTTTAAACATCCATTCTAACATTCCAACATACTTTCTAACATTGTAATACACATTCTAACATCCATTAAAACATTCTAACATCCATTATAACATTCTAACATACATTCTAATTTACATTCTAACATTCTAATATACATTCTAACATCCATTTTAACATTCTAACATCCATTTAAGCATTGTTATATACATTTTAACATCCATTTTAACATTCTAACATCCATTATAACATTCTACCATACATTATAACATCCATTTTAACAGTCTAACATCCAGTATAACATTCTAATATACATTCTAACATCCATTCTGACATTCTAACATCCATTATAACATTCTAACATACATTCTAACATTCTAATATACATTCTAACATCCATTATAACATTGTAAAATCCATTATAACATTGTAACATACATTCTAACATTCTAATATACTTTCTAACATCCATACTGATATTCTAACATCCATTATAATATACATTCCAACATAAATTCTAATATACATTCTAACATCCATCAAAAATTCTATCCAACATTCTAACATCCATTCTAACATTCTAACATCCATTAAAACATTCTAACATCCATTATAACATTAAAATATACATTCTAACATACATTATAACATAACATAATAAACATTCTAACATCCAATATAATTTTCTAAAATCCGTTATAACATTCTTACATCCATGCAAACATCCATTGTAACATTCTAACATCCATTATAACATTCTAATATACTTTCTAACATCCATACTGATATTCTAACATCCATTATAATATACATTCTAACATCCTTTATAACACTCTAACATACATTCTAACATTCTAGTTTACATTCTAACATCCATTATAACTTCACAACAAACACTCTAACATTTTAACATACATTCTACCATCCAATATAACATTCTAACATCCATTATAACATTCTAACATACATTATAACTTTCTAATATACATTCTAACATCCATTATAACATTCTAACATACATTATAACAATCTAATATACATTCTAACAACCATTAAAACATTCTATCATCCATTATGTCATTCTAACATACATTCTAACATTTTAATAAACATTCTAACATCCCTTACAATATTCATTAAAACATTCTAACATATATTATAACATTCTAATATACATTCTAACATCCATAACATTCTAACATACATTATTACATTCTAACATATTTTAACAATCTAACTTACATTATAACATCCATTATAATATTCCAACATCCATTTTAACATTCTAACATATATTATAACATCCATTATAATATTCTAACATCCTTCTAACATTCTAACATACATTCTAACATTCTAATATACATTCCAACATCCATTATAACATCCATTATAACATTCTAACATATGTTCTAATAGTCTAATATACATTTTAAACATCCATTATAACATTCCAACAAACTTTCTAACATTCTAATACACATTCAAGCATCCATTAAAACATTCTAACATCCATTATAACTTTCTAACATCCATTCTAATATACTTTCTAACATTCTAACATCCATTATAATATTCTAACATCCATTCAAGCATTGTAATATACATTTTAACATCCATTATAACATTTTAACATCCATTCTAACATCCAATATAACATACTAGCCTACATTCTAACATTCTAATATAAATTCTAACATCCATTAAAACTTTTTAACCTACATTCTAACATTCTAATATACATTCCAACATCCATAACATTCTAACATATATTCTAACATGCATTCTAACATCCATTATGACATTCTAACATCCATTGTAACATTCTAACATACATTCAAACATTCTACTACACATTCTTACATCCTTTATAACATTCTAACATCCATTATAACATTAATTCTGACATTCTAACATCCATTCTAATATACATTCTAAGATCCAATAAAACATTCTAAAATCCTTTATAACATTCTAACATACATTCCAACTTTCTAATTAACATTCTAACTGCCATTCTAACATTCTAACATCCATTATAACATTATAACATTCTAACATCCACTATAAAATTCTAATATACATCATAACATTCTACTATACATTATAACATCCATTATAACAATCTAACATCCATTTTAACATTCTAACATACATTCTAAAATTCTAATATCCATTCTAACATCCATTCTAGCATCCTAACAAATATTCTAACTTTTAAATATACATTCTAACATCCAATATAACATTCTAACATTCTAATACACATTCTAACTTCCATTGTAACATTGTAACATCCATTCTGACATTCTAACATCCATTTTAATATTCTAACATACATTCTAACTTACATTCTAACATTCTAATAAACATTCTAACATCCATTATATCATTCTCACATCCATTATAACATTCTAATATACATTCTAACATCCTTTCTAACATCCTAACAAATATTCTAACATTTTAATATACATTCTAACATCCAATATAACATTCTAACAAACATTATAACATCCTAACATATATTCTAACATTCTATCATCCAATATAACTTTCTAACATCCATTCTAACATTCTAACATACATTATAACATTCTAATAAACATTCTAACATCCATTATAACATTCTAACATCCATTTTAACATTCTAACATACATTATAACATCCATTCTGATATTTTAACATCGATTATAACATTCTAATATACATTATAACATCCATTCTAACATTCTAACATACATTCTATCATTCTAATATATATTCTAACATCCATTATAACATTTTAACATACATTATAACATTATAATAAGCATTCTAACATCCATTATAATATTCTAAAATCCAATATAACATTCTAACATCCATTCAAACATCCATTGTAACATTCTAACATCCATTATAACACTCTAATATACATGCTAACATCCATTATAACATTCTAACATAGATTATAATATTCTAGTATACATTATAACATCCATTATAACATTCTAAAATAGATTATTACATTATAATATACATTCTATCATCCATTATAACATTCTAACATCCATTTTAACATTCTAACATACATTTTAACATTCTAATATACATTCTAACATCCATTATAAAATTCTAACATAGATTCTAACTTTCTAATATACCTTCTAACATCCATTATAACATTCTAAAATACATTCTAACATTCTAATATACATTATAACATCTATTATAATATTCTAACATCCATTTTAACATTCTAACATCCATTATAACATTCTAACATACATTATAACATCCATTATAACATTCTAACATGCATTCTAACATTCTAACATCCAATATAACATTCTAACATCCATTATAACATTCTAACATCCACTATAACATTCTAACATACATCATAACATTCTAGTATAGATTCTAACATCCATTATAACATTCTAAGATACATTCTAACAACCTTTATAACATTCTAACATACATTCTAACATTCTGATACACATTCTAACTTCCATTATAACATTGTAACATACATTCTAACATTCTAACATCCATTCTAACATTCTAACATACATTCTAACATTCTAATATACATTCCAACATCCATTATAACAGCCATTATAACATTCTAACATATGTTCTAATAGTCTAATATACATTTTAAACATCCATTATAACATTCCAACAAACTTTCTAACATTCTAAGACACATTCAAGCATCCATTAAAACATTCTAACATCCATTATAACTTTCTAACATCCATTCTAATATACTTTCTAACATTCTAACATCCATTATAATATTCTAACATCCATTCAAGCATTGTAATATACATTTTAACATCCATTATAACATTTTAACATCCATTCTAACATCCAATATAACATACTAGCCTACATTCTAACATTCTAATATAAATTCTAACATCCATTAAAACTTTGTAACCTACATTCTAACATTCTAATATACATTCCAACATCCATAACATTCTAACATATATTCTAACATGCATTCTAACATCCATTATGACATTCTAACATCCATTGTAACATTCTAACATACATTCAAACATTCTACTACACATTCTTACATCCTTTATAACATTCTAACATCCATTATAACATTCATTCTGACATTCTAACATCCATTCTAATATACATTCTAAGATCCAATAAAACATTCTAAAATCCTTTATAACATTCTAACATACATTCCAACTTTCTAATTAACATTCTAACTGCCATTCTAACATTCTAACATCCATTATAACATTATAACATTCTAACATCCACTATAAAATTCTAATATACATCATAACATTCTACTATACATTATAACATCCATTATAACAATCTAACATCCATTTTAATATTCTAACATACATTCTAAAATTCTAATATCCATTCTAACATCCATTCTAGCATCCTAACAAATATTCTAACTTTTAAATATACATTCTAACATCCAATATAACATTCTAACATTCTAATACACATTCTAACTTCCATTGTAACATTGTAACATCCATTCTGACATTCTAACATCCATTTTAATATTCTAACATACATTCTAACTTACATTCTAACATTCTAATAAACATTCTAACATCCATTATATCATTCTCACATCCATTATAACATTCTAATATACATTCTAACATCCTTTCTAACATCCTAACAAATATTCTAACATTTTAATATACATTCTAACATCCAATATAACATTCTAACAAACATTATAACATCCTAACATATATTCTAACATTCTATCATCCAATATAACTTTCTAACATCCATTCTAACATTCTAACATACATTATAACATTCTAATAAACATTCTAACATCCATTATAACATTCTAACATCCATTTTAACATTCTAACATACATTATAACATCCATTCTGATATTTTAACATCGATTATAACATTCTAATATACATTATAACATCCATTCTAACATTCTAACATACATTCTATCATTCTAATATATATTCTAACATCCATTATAACATTTTAACATACATTATAACATTATAATAAGCATTCTAACATCCATTATAATATTCTAAAATCCAATATAACATTCTAACATCCATTCAAACATCCATTGTAACATTCTAACATCCATTATAACATTCTAACATAGATTATAATATTCTAGTATACATTATAACATCCATTATAACATTCTAAAATAGATTATTACATTATAATATACATTCTATCATCCATTATAACATTCTAACATCCATTTTAACATTCTAACATACATTTTAACATTCTAATATACATTCTAACATTGTAATATACATTCTAACATCCATTATAAAATTCTAACATAGATTCTAACTTTCTAATATACCTTCTAACATCCATTATAACATTCTAAAATACATTCTAACATTCTAATATACATTATAACATCTATTATAATATTCTAACATCCATTTTAACATTCTAACATCCATTCTAACATTCTAACATACATTATAACATCCATTATAACATTCTAACATGCATTCTAACATTCTAACATCCAATATAACATTCTAACATCCATTATAACATTCTAACATCCACTATAACATTCTAACATACATCATAACATTCTAGTATAGATTCTAACATCCATTATAACATTCTAAGATACATTCTAACAACCTTTATAACATTCTAACATACATTCTAACATTCTGATACACATTCTAACTTCCATTATAACATTGTAACATACATTCTAACATTCTAACATCCATTCTAACATTCTGACATACATTCTAACATTCTAATATACATTCTAACCTCCATTATAACATTGTAACATATATTATAACATTGTAACATACATTCTAATATACATTCTAACATCCATTCTAACGTTCTTACAGCAATTCTAATATTGTAACATACATTCTTACATACATTCTACCATCCATTATAACATTCTAACATACATTCTAACATCCATTATAACATTCAAACATACATTCTAAAATCCATTATAATATTCTAACATCCATTATAACATTCTAATATACATTCTAACTTCCATTATAACATTCTAAAATACATTATATTATTCTAGTATACATTCTAACATCCATCATAAAATTCTAACATCCATTATAACATACATTATATCAACCATTACAATGTTCTAACAAACATTATAACATCCTAACATATATTTTAACATTCTGTCATCCAATATAACATTCTAACATCCATTATAACATTCTAACATACATTATAACATTCTAATATACATACTAACATCCTTTTTAACATTCTAACATACATTATAACATCCATTCTAACATTTTAACATTCATTATAATATTCTAATATACATTATAACATCCATTCTAACATACATTCTAACTTTCTAATATACATTCTAAAATCCATTATAACATACTAACATCCATTTTAACATTCTAACATACATTATAACATCCATTGTAATATTCTAACATCCATTATAACATTCTAATATACATTTTAACATCCATTATAACATTCTAACATACATTATAATATTCTCGTATACATTCTAACAACCAATATAACATTCTAACATCCATTATAACTTTCTAACATACATTATAACATCCATTCTAACATTTTAACATCCATTATAACATTCTAATATTCATTATAACATTCTAACATACATTATAACATATTAACATAGATTCTAACATTCTAATATACATTCTAACATACATTATAACATTCTAAAATACATTCTAACATTCTCATATACATTCTAACATCCATAACATTCTAACAAACATTATAACATTCAAACATATATTCTAACATACATTCTAACATCCATTCTAACATTCTAACATACATTATAACATCCATTATAACATTCTAACATACATTCTAACCATCTAATATACATTCTAACAACCATTAAAACATTCTATCATCCATTATATCATTCTAACATACATTCTAACATTTTAATATATATTCTAACATCCCTTACAATATTCATTCTAACATTCTAACATATATTATAACATTCTAATATACATTCTAACATCCATTATAACATTCTAACATACATTCTAACATTCTAACATACATTTTAACATCCATTAAAACATTGTAACATACATTCTAACATTCTCATATACATTCTAACATCCATAACATTCTAACTTACATTATACCATTCAAACATATATTCTAACTTTCTAACATACATTCTAACAACCATTATAAAATTCTAACATTCATTTTAACATTCTAACATCCATTATAATATTCCAACAACCATTTTAACATTCTAACATATATTATAACATCCATTATAATATTCTTTCATCCATTATAACATTCTAACATCCATTATAACATTCTAACATACATTCTAACTTCCATTATAACATTCTAACATACATTATAACATTCTAATATACAGTTCAAGATTCAATATAACATCCAACATAACATTCGAACATACTTTCTAATATTCTAATATACATTTTAAACATTCATTCTAACATTCCAACATACTTTCTAACATTCTAATACACATTCAAACATCCATTAAAACATTCTACCATCCATTATAACATTCTAACATACATTCTAATATACATTCTAACATTCTAATATACATTCTAACATCCATTCTAACATTCTAACACCCATTATAACATTCTAACATCCATTCAAGCATTGTAATATACATTTTAACATCCATTATAACATTTTAACATCCATTCTAACATCCAATATAACAACCTAGCATACATTCTAACATTCTAATATACATTCCAACATCCATAACATTCTAACATACATTATAACATTCAAACATATATTATAACATGCATTCTAAAATCCATTATGACATTCTAACATCCATTGTAACATTCTAACATACATTCAAACATTCTACTACACATTCTAACATCCTTTCTAACATTCTAACATCCATTCTGACATTCTAACATCCATTATAAAATACATTCTAAGATCCATTATATCATTCTAACATACATTCTAACATTCTAATATACATTCTAATATCCATACTAATATCCTAACAAATATTCTAACATTTTAATATACATTCTAACATCCAATATAACATTCTAACATTCTAATACACATTCTAACTTCCATTATAACATTGTAACATCCATTCTGACATTCTAACATCCATTATAACATTCTAACATACATTCTAACATTCTAATATACATTATAACATCCATTCTAACATCTAAACTAATATTCTAACATCCATTATAACATTCTAATATACATTCTAACTTCCATTCTAACATTGTAACATCCATTTTAACATTCTAACATCCATTATAACATTCTAATATCCGTTATAACATTCAAACATACATTCTAATATACATTCTAACATCCATTCTAATATTCTAACATCCATTATAACATTCTAATATACATTCTAACTTCCATTCTAACATTGTAACATCCATTTTAACATTCTAACATCCATTATAACATTCTAACATCCATTCTAATATCCATTTTAACATTCTAACATACATTATAACATCCATTCTAACATTTTAATATCGATTATAACATTCTAATATACATTATAACATCCATTCTAACATTCTAACATACATTCTAACATTGTAATATACATTCTAACATCCATTCTAACATTCTAACATCCTTTCTATCATTCTTACATACATTCTAACATCCATTATAATATTCTAACAAACATTATAACATTCTAATAAACATTTTAACATCCATTTTAACATTCTAACATACATTATAACATCCATTCTAACATTTTAACATCGATTATAACATTCTAGTATACATTATAACATCCATTATACCATTCTAACATACATTATTACATTCTAATATACATTCTAACATCCATTATGACATTCTAACATCCATTTTAACATTCTAACATACATTATAACATCCATTATAACATTCCAGTATACATTCTAACATTCTAACATCCAATATAACATTCTAACATCCATTATAACATTCTAACATATATTCTAACATTCTAATATACATTCCAACATCCATTATAACATTCTAAAAAACATTCTAACATTCTAATATACATTATAACATCTATTCTAACATTCTAACATCCAATATAACATTCTAACATCCATTATAACATTCTAACATATATTCTAACATTCTAATATACATTTCAACATCCAATTATAACATCCATTATAACATTCTAACATACTTTCTAATATTCTAATATACATTGTAACATCCATTAGAATATTCTAACTTCCATTATAACAATTCTAACATACATTATAACATTCTAATATACATTCTAACATCCAATATAACATTCTAACATCCATTACAACATTATATTATACATTCTAACATCCATTATAACATGCTAACATACATTCTAACATCCATTATAACATTCTGACATATATTCTAACATTCTAATATACATTCTAACATTCATTATAACATTCTAATATACATCCTGACATACATTCTAACATTCTAATATACAGTCAAACATTCTAAAATAAATTCTAACATCCATTTAAGCATTCTAACATACATTATAACATTTTAACATCCATTTTTATCATTCTAACATACATTATAACATTCTAATATACATTCTAACATCCATCATAATTTTCTAACATACATTCTAACATTCTAAGATACATTCTAACATCCATTATAACATCCATTATAACATTCTAACATCCATTTTAACATTCTAACATACATTCTAACATTCTAATATACATATTAACATCCATTATAACATTGTTACATCCATTATAACATTGTAATATACATTCTAACATCCATTCTAATGTTCTAACAGCAACTCTAATATTCTAACATACATTATAACATCCATTATAACATTCTAACATACATTCTAACATTCTAATATACATTCTAACATCCATCATAAAATTGTAACATACATTCTAACATCCATTCTAACATTCTAACATCCATTATAACATCCATTAAAACATTCTAACATCCATTATAACATTAAAATATACATTCTAACATCCATTATAACATTCTAACATACATTGAAACATTATATCATACATTCGAACATCCATTATAATATTCTAACATCCATTCTAACATTCTAACATACATTATAACATTCTAATATATATTCTAACAACTATTATAACATTATAACACACATTATAACATTCTAACATACATTATAATATTATAATAAACATTCTAACAACCATTATAACATTCTAACATCCATTATAACATTCTAACATCCATTATAACATTCTTATATACATTCAAACATCCATTGTAACATTCTAACATAGATTCAAATATTCTAATATACATTCTAAGATCCATTATAACATTCTAATATACATTCTAACATCCATTATAACATTCTAATATACATTCTAACATCCATTAGAACATTTTAACATCCATTAAAAAATTCTAACATACATTCTAACATTCTAATATACATTCTAACATCCATAAAATTCTAACATACATTATAATATTCAAACATATATTCTAACATACATTCTAACATCCATTATGACATTCTAACATCCATTGTAACATTCTAACATACATTCAAACATTCTACTACACATTCTAACATCCATTATATCTTCCCAACAAACATTCTAACATTTTAATATACATTCTAACTTCCAAAATAACATTCTAACATCCATTATAACATTCTAATATACATTCTAACATCCATTATAACATTCTAACATTCTAATATACATTCTAACAACTGTTAAAACATTCTATCATCCATTATATCATTCTAACATACATTCTAACATTTTAATATACATTCTAACATCCATTACAATATTCGTTATAACATTCTAACATATATTATAACATTCTACCATACATTCTAACATCCATTCTAACATTCTAACAAACATTCTAACATTCTAATATACATTCTAATATCCATAACATTCTAACATACATTAAAACAATCAAAAATATATTCTAACATTCTAACATACATTCCAACATCCATTATAACATTCTAACATACATTAAAACATTAAAAAATATATTCTAACATTCTAACATACATTCTAACATCCATTATAACATTCTAACATACATTTTAACATTCTAACATACATTATAACATCCATTATAATATTCCAACATCCATTTTAACATTCTAACATACATTCTAACAATCTAATATACATTCTAACAACCATTAAAACATTCTAACATACATTCTAACATTTTAATATACATTCTAACATCCCTTACAATATTCATTCTAACATTCTAATATATATTTTAACATTCTAATATACATTCTATCATCAATTATAACATTCTAACATACATTATAACATTCTAACATACATTCTAACATTATCATATACATTCTAACATGCATAACATTCTAACCTACATTCTAACATCCATTATAACATTCTAACATACATTTTAACATTCTAACATACATTATAACATCCATTATAATATTCCAACAACCATTTTAACATTCTAACATATATTATAACATCCATTATAATATTCTAATATCCATTATAACATTCTAACATCCATTATAACATTCTAACATACATTCTAACTTCCATTATAACATTCCAACATCCAGTATAACATACATTATAACATTCTAACATACTTTCTAATATTCTAATATACATTTTAAACATCCATTCTAACATTCCAACATACTTTCTAACATTCTAATACACATTCAAACATCCATTAAAACATTCTAACATCCATTATAACATTCTAACATACATTCTAATAAACATACTAACATTCAAATATACTTTCTAACATCCATTCTAACATCAATTATAACATTCTAACATCCATTGAAGCATTGTAATATACATTTTAACATCCATTATAACATTTTAACATCCATTCTAACATCCAATATAACATCCTAGCATACATTCTAACATTCTAATATAAATTCAAACATCCATTAAAACTTTTTAACCTATATTCTAACATTCTAATATACATTCCAACATCCATAACATTCTAACATACATTATAACATTCAAACATATATTCTAACATGCATTCTAACATCCATTATGACATTCTAACATCCATTGTAACATTCTAACATACATTCAAACATTCTAATACACATTCTAACATCCATTATAATATACATTCTAGATCCATTATAACATTCTTACATACAATATAACATTCTAACATAAATTTTAACATTCTAACATACATTATAGCATTCTAATATACATTCTAACTTCCATTATAACATTCTAACATACATTCTAACATACATTCTAACATACATTCTAACATACATTCTAACATACATTTTAACATTCTAACATCCATTATAACATCCATTATAATATTCTAACATCCATTATAACATTATAATATACATTCTAACTTCCATTATAACATTTTAACATACATTATAATTTTCTAGTATACATTCTAACATACATTATAACATTCTAAAATCCATTCTAACATACATTATATCATCCATTATAACATTCTAACAAACATTATAACATCTTAACATATATTCTAACATTTTAACATCCAATATAACATTCTAACATACATTATAATATTCTAGTATATATTTTAACATATATTATAACATTCTAACACCAATTCTAACAGAATATATGTTAAGATGTTATAATGTTTGTTAGAATGTTATAATTGATGATATAATGTATAACATTCTAACATCCAATATAACATTCTAACATCCATTATAACATTCTAACATCCACTATAACATTCTAACATCCATTTTAACATTCTAACATCCATTATAATATTCAAACATATATTCTAACATACATTCTAACATCCATTATGACATTCTAACATCCATTGTAACATTCTAACATACATTCAAACATTCTACTACACATTCTAACATCCATTATATCTTCCCAACAAACATTCTAACATTTTAATATACATTCTAACTTCCAAAATAACATTCTAACATCCATTATAACATTCTAATATACATTCTAACATCCATTATAACATTCTAACATTCTAATATACATTCTAACAACTGTTAAAACATTCTATCATCCATTATATCATTCTAACATACATTCTAACATTTTAATATACATTCTAACATCCATTACAATATTCGTTATAACATTCTAACATATATTATAACATTCTAATATACATTCTAACAACCATTATAACATTCTACCATACATTCTAACATCCATTCTAACATTCTAACAAACATTCTAACATTCTAATATACATTCTAATATCCATAACATTCTAACATACATTAAAACAATCAAAAATATATTCTAACATTCTAACATACATTCTAACATCCATTATAACATTCTAACATACATTAAAACATTAAAAAATATATTCTAACATTCTAACATACATTCTAACATCCATTATAACATTCTAACATACATTTTAACATTCTAACATACATTATAACATCCATTATAATATTCCAACATCCATTTTAACATTCTAACATACATTCTAACAATCTAATATACATTCTAACAACCATTAAAACATTCTAACATACATTCTAACATTTTAATATACATTCTAACATCCCTTACAATATTCATTCTAACATTCTAATATATATTTTAACATTCTAATATACATTCTATCATCAATTTTAACATTCTAACATACATTATAACATTCTAACATACATTCTAACATTATCATATACATTCTAACATGCATAACATTCTAACATACATTCTAACATCCATTATAACATTCTAACATACATTTTAACATTCTAACATACATTATAACATCCATTATAATATTCCAACAACCATTTTAACATTCTAACATATATTATAACATCCATTATAATATTCTAATATCCATTCTAACATTCTAACATCCATTATAACATTCTAACATACATTCTAACTTCCATTATAACATTCCAACATCCAGTATAACATACATTATAACATTCTAACATACTTTCTAATATTCTAATATACATTTTAAACATCCATTCTAACATTCCAACATACTTTCTAACATTCTAATACACATTCAAACATCCATTAAAACATTCTAACATCCATTATAACATTCTAACATACATTCTAATAAACATACTAACATTCAAATATACTTTCTAACATCCATTCTAACATCAATTATAACATTCTAACATCCATTGAAGCATTGTAATATACATTTTAACATCCATTATAACATTTTAACATCCATTCTAACATCCAATATAACATCCTAGCATACATTCTAACATTCTAATATAAATTCAAACATCCATTAAAACTTTTTAACCTATATTCTAACATTCTAATATACATTCCAACATCCATAACATTCTAACATACATTATAACATTCAAACATATATTCTAACATGCATTCTAACATCCATTATGACATTCTAACATCCATTGTAACATTCTAACATACATTCAAACATTCTAATACACATTCTAACATCCATTATAATATACATTCTAGATCCATTATAACATTCTTACATACCATATAACATTCTAACATAAATTTTAACATTCTAACATACATTATAGCATTCTAATATACATTCTAACTTCCATTATAACATTCTAACATACATTCTAACATACATTCTAACATACATTCTAACATACATTCTAACATACATTTTAACATTCTAACATCCATTCTAACATCCATTATAACATCCATTATAATATTCTAACATCCATTATAACATTATAATATACATTCTAACTTCCATTATAACATTTTAACATACATTATAATTTTCTAGTATACATTCTAACATACATTATAACATTCTAAAATCCATTCTAACATACATTATATCATCCATTATAACATTCTAACAAACATTATAACATCTTAACATATATTCTAACATTTTAACATCCAATATAACATTCTAACATACATTATAATATTCTAGTATATATTTTAACATATATTATAACATTCTAACACCAATTCTAACAGAATATATGTTAAGATGTTATAATGTTTGTTAGAATGTTATAATTGATGATATAATGTATAACATTCTAACATCCAATATAACATTCTAACATCCATTATAACATTCTAACATCCACTATAACATTCTAACATCCATTTTAACATTCTAACATACATTATAACATCCATTCTAACATTTTAATATCCATTATAACATTCTAATATTCATTATAACATTGTAATATACATTCTAACATCCATTATAACATTCTAACATAAATTCTAACATTCTTATATACATTCTAACATCCATTATAATATTCTAAAATACATTCTAACATTCTCATATACATTCTAACATCCATAACATTCTAACATACATTATACCATTCAAACATATATTCTAACATTCTAACATACATTCTAACAATCTAATATACATTCTAACAACCATTAAAACATTCTATCATCCATTATATCATTCTAACATACATTCTAACATTTTAATATACATTCTAACATCCCTTACAATATTCATTCTAACATTCTAACATATATTATAACATTCTAATATACATTCTAACATCCATTATAACATTCTAGCATACATTATAACATTCTAACATACATTCTAACATCCATTAAAACATTGTAACATACATTCTAACATTCTCATATACATTCTAACATCCATAACATTCTAACATAAATTATACCATTCAAACATATTCTAACATTCTAACATACATTCTAACAACCATTATAAAATTCTAACATACATTTTAACATTCTAACATATATTATAACATCCATTATAACATTCTAACATCCATTATAACATTCTAACATACATTCTAACTTCCATTATAACATTCTAACATACATTATAACATTCTAATATACAGTTCAAGATTCATTATAACATCCAATATAACATTCGAACATACTTTCTAATATTCTAATATACATTTTAAACATTCATTCTAACATTCCAACATACTTTCTAACATTCTAATACACATTCAAAGATCCATTAAAACATTCTACCATCCATTATAACATTCTAACATACATTCTAATATACATTCTAACATTCTAATATACATTCTAACATCCATTCTAACATTCTAACACCCATTATAACATTCTAACATCCATTCAAGCATTGTAATATACATTTTAACATCCATTATAACATTTTAACATCCATTCTAACATCCAATATAACATCCTAGCATACACTCTAACATTCTAATATACATTCCAACATCCATAACATTCTAACATACATTATAACATTCAAACATATATTATAACATGCATTCTAACATCCATTATGACATTCTAACATCCATTGTAACATTCTAACATACATTCAAACATTCTACTACACATTCTAACATCCATTCTAACATTCTAACATCCATTCTGACATTCTAACATCCATTATAAAATACATTCTAAGATCCATTATATCATTCTAACATATATTCTAACATTTTAATATACATTCTAACATCCAATATAACATTCTAACATTCTAATACACATTCTAACTTCCATTATAACATTGTAACATCCATTCTGACATTCTAACATCCATTATAACATTCTAACATACATTCTAACATTCTAATATACATTATAACATCCATTCTAACATCTAAACTAATATTCTAACATTTTAATATACATTCTAACATCCAATATAACATTCTAACATCCGTTATAACATTCAAACATACATTCTAACATACATTCTAACATCCATTATAACATTCTAACTTACATTCTAACATCCATTCTAATATTCTAACATCCATTATAACATTCTAATATACATTCTAACTTCCATTCTAACATTGTAACATCCATTTTAACATTCTAACATCCATTATAACATCCATTCTAACATTTTAATATCGATTATAACATTCTAATATTCATTATAACATCCATTCTAACATTCTAACATACATTCTAACATTGTAATATACATTCTAACATCCATTCTAACATTCTAACATCCATTCTATCATTCTTACATACATTCTAACATCCATTATAATTTTCTAACAAACATTATAACATTCTAATAAACATTCTAACATCCATTTTAACATTCTAACATACATTATAACATCCATTCTAACATTTTAACATCGATTATAACATTCTAATATACATTATAACATCCATTCTAACATTCTAACATACATTCTAACATTGTAATATACATTCTAACATCCATTATAACATTCTAACAAACATTATAATATTCTAGTATACATTATAACATCCATTATACCATTCTAACATACATTATTACATTCTAATATACATTCTAACATCCATTATGACATTCTAACATCCATTTTAACATTCTAACATACATTATAACATATATTATAACATTCCAGTATACATTCTAACATTCTAATTTACATTCTAACATTGTAATATACATTCTAACATCCATTATAACATTCTAACATAGATTCTAACATTCTAATATACATTCTAACATCCATTATAACATTCTAAAATACATTCTAACATTCTAATATACATTATAACATCTATTCTAACATTCTAACATCCAATATAACATTCTAACATCCATTATAACATTCTAACAATATTCTAACATTCTAATATACATTCCAACATCCATTATATCATCCATTTTAACATTCTAACATACTTTCTAATATTCTAATATACATTGTAACATCCATTCTAATATTTTAACATCCATTATAACATTCTAATATACATTCTAACATCCAATATAACATTCTAACATCCATTACAACATTATAATATACATTCTAACATCCATTATAACATGCTAACATACATTCTAACATCCATTATAACATTCTAACATATATTCTAACATTCTAATATACATTCTAACATTCATTATAACATTCTAATATACAGTTCAAAATTCATTATAACATCCAATATAACATTCGAACATACTTTCTAATATTCTAATATACATTTTAAACATTCATTCTAACATTCCAACATACTTTCTAACATTCTAATACACATTCAAACATCCATTAAAACATTCTACCATCCATTATAACATGCTAACATACATTCTAACATTCTAATAAACATTCTAACATCCATTCTAACATTCTAACACCCATTATAACATTCTAACATTCATTCAAGCATTGTAATATACATTTTAACATACATTATAACATCCAATATAACATCCTAGCATACATTCTAACATTCTAATATATATTCCAACATCCATAACATTCTAACATACATTATAACATTCAAACATATATTCTAACATGCATTCTAACATCCATTATGACATTCTAACATCCATTGTAACATTCTAACATACATTCAAACATTCTACTACACATTCTAACATCCATTATAATATACATTCTAGATCCATTATAACATTCTAACATAAATTCTAACATTCTCATATACATTCTAACATCCATAACATTCTAACATACATTATACCATTCAAACATATATTCTAACATTCTAACATACATTCTAACAATCTAATATACATTCTAACAACCATTAAAACATTCTATCATCCATTATATCATTCTAACATACATTCTAACATTTTAATATACATTCTAACATCCCTTACAATATTCATTCTAACATTCTAACATATATTATAACATTCTAATATACATTCTAACATCCATTATAACATTCTAGCATACATTATAACATTCTAACATACATTCTAACATCCATTAAAACATTGTAACATACATTCTAACATTCTCATATACATTCTAACATCCATAACATTCTAACATAAATGATACCATTCAAACATATATTCTAACATTCTAACATACATTCTAACAACCATTATAAAATTCTAACATACATTTTAACATTCTAACATATATTATAACATCCATTATAATATTCTAACATCCATTATAAGATTCTAACATTCATTATAACATTCTATCATACATTCTAACTTCCATTATAACATTCTAACATACATTATAACATCAATTCTAACATTTTAACTTACATTATAACATTCTAATATACAGTCCAACATCCATTATAACATCCATTATAACATTCTAACATACTTTCTAATATTCTAATATACATTTTAAACATCCATTCTAACATTCCAACATACTTACTAACATTCTAATACACATTCAAACATCCATTAAAACATTCTACCATCCATTATAACATTCTAACATACATTCTAATATACATTCTAACATTCTAATATACATTCTAACATACATTCTAACACCCATTATAACATTCTAACATCCATTCAAGCATTGTAATATACATTTTAACATCCATTATAACATTTTAACATCCATTCTAACATCCAATATAACATCCTAGCATACATTCTAACATTCTAATATAAATTCTAACATCCATTAAAAGATTTTAACCTACATTCTAACATTCTAATATACATTCCAACATCCATAACATTCTAACATACATTATAACATTCAAACATATATTCTAACATACATTCTAACATCCTTTATGACATTCTTACATCCATTGTAACATTCTAACATACATTCAAACATTCCAATACATATTCTAACATCCATTCTAACATTCTAACATCCATTATAACATTCTTCTATACATTATAACATCCATTCTGACATTCTAACATCCATTATAACATTCTAACATACATTCTAACATTCTAATATACATTCTAACATTCATTCTAACATTCTAACATACATTCTAACATTCTAATATACATTCTAACATCCATTATAACATTGTAACATCCATTATAACATTGTAACATACATTCTAACATTCTAATATACATTCTAACATCCATTCTAACGTTCTTACAGCAATTCTAATATTCTAATATACATTATAACATACATTCTAACATACATTCCAATATACATTCTAACATCCATCAAAAATTCTATCCTACATTCTAAGATAACATACATTCTAACATCCATTATAACATTGTAACATACATTTTAACATTCTAATATATATTCTAACATCCATTATAACATTTTAACATACATTATAACATTCTAACATACATTATAACATTATAATAAACATTCTAACATCCAATATAATATTCTAAAATCCATTATAACATTCTAACATCCATTCAAACATCCATTGTAACATTCTAACATCCATTATAACATTCTAATATATTTTCTAACATCCATTCTGATATTCTAACATCCATTATAATATACATTCTAACATTCTTTATAACACTCTAACATACATTCTAACATTCTAGTATACATTATAACATCCATTATAACTTCCCAACAAACATTCTAACATTTTAACATAAATTCTACCATCCAATATAACATTCTAACATCCATTTTAACATTCTAACATACATTATAACATTCTAATATACATTCTAACATCCATTATAACATTCTAACATACATTCTAACAATCTAATATACATTCTAACAACCATTAAAACATTCTATCATCCATTATATCATTCTAACATACATTCTAACATTTTAATATACATTCTAATATCCCTTACAATATTCATTAAAACATTCTAACATATATTATAACATTCTAATATACATTCTAACATCCATAACATTCTAACATACATTATACCATTCAAACATATATTCTAACATTCTAACAAACATTCTAACATACATTTTAACAATCTAACATACATTATAACATCCATTATAATATTCCAACATCCATTTTCACATTCTAACATATATTATAACATCCATTATAATATTCTAACATCCATTATAACATTCTAACATACATTCTAACATCCAATATAACATCCATTATAATATTCTAACATCCATTCAAGCATTGTAATATACATTTTAACATCCATTATAACATTTTAACATCCATTCTAACATCCATTAAAACATTCTAACATATATTATAACATTCTAATATACATTATAACATCCAATATAACATCCTAGCATACATTCTAGCATTCTAATATAAATTCTAACATCCATTAAAACATTTTAACCTACATTCTAACATTGTAATATACATTCCAACATCCATAACATTCTAACATACATTATAACATTCAAACATATATTCTAACATGCATTCTAACATCCCATATGACATTCTAACATCCAATGTAACATTCTAACATACATTCAAACCTTCTACTACACATTCATACATCCTTTATAACATTCTAACATCCATTATAACATTCTACTATACATTATATCATCCAGTCTGACATTCTAATATCCATTATAATATACATTCTAAGATCCATTATAACACTCTAACATACATTCTAACATTCTAATTAACATTCTAACTTCCATTCTAACATTCTAACATCCATTTGAACATTCTAACATCCATTATAACATTATAACATCCATTATAACATTCTAACATCCACTATAACATTCTAATATACATCGTAACATTCTAGTATACATTATAACATCCATTCTAGCATCCTAACAAATATTCTAACATTTTAATATACATTCTAACTTCCAATATAACATTCTAACATTCGAAAACACATTCTAACTTCCACTATAACATTGTAACATCCATTCTGACATTCTAACATCCATTATAACATTCTAACATACATTCTAACTTACATTCTAACATTCTAATAAAGATTCTAACATCCATTATATCATTCTCACATCCATTATAACATTCTACCATCCATTCTAACATCCTAACAAATATTGTAACATTTTAATATACATTCTAACATCCAATATAATATTCAAACATCCATTATAACATTCTAACTTCCATTCTAACATACATTATAATATTCTAGCATACATTCCAACATCCATTATAAAATTCAAACATCCATTATAACATACATATTATCACCCATTACAACGTTCTAACAAACATTATAGCATCCTAACATATATTCTAACATTCTATCATCCAATATAACTTTCTAACATCCATTCTAACATTCTAACATACATTATAACATTCTAATAAACATTCTAACATCCATTATAACATTCTAACATCCATTTTAACATTTTAACATCGATTATAACATTCTAATATACATTATAACATCCATTCTAACATTCTAACATACATTCTATCATTCTAATATATATTCTAACATCCATTATAACATTTTAAAATACATTATAACATTATAATAAACATTATAACATCCATTATAATATTCTAAAATCCATTACTACATTCTAACATCCATTCAAACATCCATTGTAACATTCTAACATCCATTATAACATTCTAATATATTTTCTAACATCCATTCTGATATTCTAACATCCATTATAATATACATTCTAACATCCTTTATAACACTCTAACATACATTCTAACATTCTAGTATACATTCTAACATCCATTATAACATTCTAACATACATTATAATATTCTAGTATGCATTATAACATCCATTATAACATTCTAAAATAGATTATTACATTATAATATACATTCTAACATCCATTATATCATTCTATCATCTATTTTAACATTCTAGCATACATTATAACATCCATTCTAACATTTTAACATCCTTTATAACATTCTAATATCCATTATAACATTCTAACATACATTCTAACATTCTAATATACATTCTAACATCCATTATAACATTCTAAAATACATTCTAACATTCTAATATACATTATAACATCTATTATAATATTCTAACATCCATTTTAACATTCTAACATCCATTATAACATTCTAACATACGTTATAACATCCATTATATCATTCTAACATGCATTCTAACATTCTAACATCCAATATAACATTCTAACATCCATTATAACATTCTAACATCCACTATAACATTCTAACATACATCATAACATTCTAGTATACATTCTAACATCCATTATAACATTCTAAGATACATTCTAACATCCTTTATAACATTCTAACATACATTCTAACATTCTAATACACATTCTAACTTCCATTATAACATTGTAACTTCCATTCTAACATTCTAACATCCATTCTAACATTCTAGCATACATTCTAACATTCTAATATACATTCTAACATCCATTATAACATTCTTACAGCAATTCTAATATTCTAACATACATTATAACATACATTCTAACATACATTCTAATATACATTCTAACATCCATCAAAAATTCTATTCTACATTCTAACATCCATTCTAACATTCTAACATCCATTAAAACATTGTAACATCCATTATAACATTCAAACATACATTCTAAAATCCATTATAATATTCTATCATCCATTATAACATTCTAATATACATTCTAACTTCCATTATAACATTCTAAAATACATTATATTATTCTAGTATACATTCTAACATCCATCATAACATTCTAACATCCATTATAACATACAATATATCAACCATTACAACGTTCTAACAAACATTATAACATCCTAACATATATTCTAACATTCTGTCATCCAATATAACATTCTAACATCCATTATAACATTCTAACATACATTATAACATTCTAATATACATTCTAACATCCATTTTAACATTCTAACATACATTATAACATCCATTCTAACATTCTAACATCCATTAAAATATTCTAATATACATTCTAACATCCATTCTAACATTCTAACATACATTCTAACATTCTAAAATACATTCTAACATTTATTATAACATTCTAACATCCATTTTAACATTCCAACATACATTATAACATCCATTAAAATATTCTAACATCCAATATAACATTCTAATATACATTTTAACATCCATTATACCATTCTAACATACATTATAATATTCTAGTATACATTTTAACATATATTATAACATTCTAACATATATTCTAACTTTCTAACATTCAATATAACATTCTAACATCCATTATAACATTCTAACATCCACTATAACATTCTAACATCCATTTTAACATTCTAACATACATTATAACATCCATTCTAACATTTTAACATCCATTATAACATTCTAATATTCATTATAACATTCTAACATACTTTATAACATTCTAATATACATTCTAACATTGTAATATACATTCTAACATCCATTATAACATTCTAACATAGATTCTAACATTCTAATATACATTCTAACATCCATTATAACATTCTAAAATACATTCTAACATTCTCATATACATTATAACATCCATAACATTCTAACATACATTATACCATTCAAACATATATTCTAACATTCTAACATACATTCTAACATCCATTATAACATTCTAACATACATTCTAACAATCTAATATACATTCTAACAACCATTAAAACATTCTATCTTCCATTATATCATTCTAACATACATTGTAACATTTTAATATACATTCTAACATCACTTACAATATTCAATCTAACATTCTAACATATATTATAACATTCTAATATACATTCTAACATCAATTATAACATTCTAACATACATTATAACATTCTAACATACATTCTAACATCCATTAAAACATTGTAACATACAATCTAACATTCTCATATACATTCTAACATCCATAACATTCTAACATACATTATACCATTCAAACATATATTCTAACATTCTAACATACATTCTAACATCCATTATAACATTCTAACATACATTTTAACATTCTAACATACATTATAACATCCATTATAATATTCCAACAACCATTTTAACATTCTAACATATATTATAACATCCATTATAATATTCTAACATCCATTATAACATTCTAACAACCATTCTAACATTCTAACATACATGCTAACTTCCATTATAACTTTCTAACATACATTATAACATCCATTCTAACATTCTAACATACATTATAACATTCTAATAAACAGTCCAACATCCATTATAACATCCATTATAACATTCTGACATACTTTCTAATATTCTAATATACATTTAAAACATCCATTCTAACATTCCAACATACTTTCTAACATTCTAATACACTTTCACACATCCATTAAAACATTCTACCATCCATTATAACATTCTAACATATATTCTAATATACATTCTAACATTCTAATATACATTCTAACATCCATTCAAACATTCTAACACCCATTATAACATTCTAACATCCATTCAAGCATTGTAATATACATTTTAACATCTATTATAACATTTTAACATCCATTCTAACATCCAATATAACATCCTAGCATACATTCTAACATTCTAATATACATTCCAACATCCATAACATTCTAACATACATTACAACATGCAAATATATATTCTAACATGCATTCTAACATCCATTATGACATTCTAACATCCATTGTAACATTCTACTATACATTATAACATCCATTCTGACATTCTAACATCCATTATAATATACATTCTAAGATCCATTTTAACACTCTAACATACATTCTAACATTCTAATATACATTCTAATCTCCATTCTAATATGCTAACAAATATTCTAACATTTTAATATACATTCTAACATCCAATATAATATTCTAACATTCTAATACACATTCTAACTTCCATTATAACATTGTAACATCCATTCTGACATTCTAACATACATTTTAACATTCTAATATACATTCTAATATCCATTATAACATTCTAGCATCCATTATAACATTCTAACATACATTCTAACATTCTTATATTCATTCTAACATCCATTCTAACATCCTAACAAATATTCTAACATTTTAATATACATTCTAACATCCAATATAACATTCTAACATATATTCTAACATACATTCTAACATCCTTTATAACATTCTAACATCCATTGTAACATTCTAACATACATTCAAACATTCTACTACATATTCTAACATCCATTCTAGCATTCTAACATCCATTATAACATTCTAATATACATTCAAATATCCATTAAAACATTCTATCATACATTATAACATTCTAGCATACATTATACATTCTAAAATCCATTATACCATTCTAAAATCCTTTATAACATTCTAACATACATTCTAACATTCTAATTAACATTCTAACTTCCATTCTAACATCCATTTGAACATTCTAACATCCATTCTAACTTTCTAACATCCATTCTAACATTCTAACATCCACTATAACATTTTAATATACATCATAACATTCTATTATACATTATAACATCCATTTTAACAATCTAACATCCATTATAACATTCTAACATACATTCTAACATTCTAATATACATTCTAACATCCATTCTAACATCCTAACAAATATTCTTACATTTTAATATACATTCTTCCATCCAATATAACATTCTAACATTTTAATACACATTCTAACTTCCATTATAACATTGTAACATACATTCTAACATTCTAACATTTTAATATACATTCTAACATCCATTCTAACATCCATTATAACATTATAACATCCATTATAACATTCTAACATCCACTATAATATTCTAATATACATCATAACATTCTAGTATACATTATAACATCCATTATAAAATTCTGACATACATTCTAACATTCTAATATAAATTCTAACATCCATTCTAACATCCTAACAAATATTCTAACATTTTAATATACATTCTAACATCCTAAATAACATTCTAACATCCGTTATAACATTCAAACATACATTCTAACATACATTCTAACATCCATTATAATATTCTAACATCCATTATAACATTCTAATATACATTCTAACTTCCATTCTAACATTGTAACATCCATTTTAACATTCTAACATCCATTATAACATTCTAACATCCTTTCTAACATTCTAATATACATTCTAACATCCATTCTAACATTCTAACATCCATTCTAACATTCTAACATACATTCTTACATCCATTATAAAATTCTAACATCCTTTATAGCATACATTATATCACCCATTACAACGTTCTAACAAACATTATAACATCCTAACATATATTCTAACATTCTATCATCCAATATAACTTTCTAACATCCATTAAAACTTTCTAACATACATTATAACATTCTAATAAACATTCTAACATCCATTA
This sequence comes from Taudactylus pleione, assembly GCA_031769625.1. NCBI lineage: Eukaryota > Metazoa > Chordata > Amphibia > Anura > Myobatrachidae > Taudactylus > Taudactylus pleione. The sequence continues at coordinate 1,476,190 of JAUIMM010000944.1, read as the reverse complement.
TAACATTCTAACATCCATTTTAACATTCTAACATACATTATAACATCCATTCTAACATTTTAACATCGATTATAACATTCTAATATACATTATAACATCCATTCTAACATTGTAACATACATTATAATATTCTATTATATATTATAACATCCATTATAACATTCTAACTTCCATTATAACATTCTAACATACTCTGTAACATTCTAATATAAATTCTAACATCCATTCTAACATTCTAACATCCTTTCTAACATTCTAACATACATTCTTACATCCATTATAAATTTCTAACATCCTTTATAGCATACATTATATCACCCATTACAATGTTCTAACAAACATTATAACATCCTAACATATATTCTAACATTCTATCATCCAATATAACTTTCTAACATCCATTAAAACATTCTAACATACATTATAACATTCTAACATCCATTCTAACATTCTAACATCCATTTTAACATTCTAACATACATTATAACATCCATTCTAACATTTTAACATCGAATATAACATTCTAATATACATTATAACTTCCATTCTAACATTGTAACATACATTCTAACATTCTAATATACATTCTAACTTTCTTTATAACATTCTAACATACATTATAACATTCTAATACACATTATAACTTCCATTATAACATAGTAACATCCATTTTAACATTCTAACATCCATTATAACATTCTATCATACATTCTAACATTCTAATATACATTCTTACATCCATTCTAACATTCTAACATCCATTCTAACATTCTAACATACATTCTAACATTCTAATATACATTCTTACATCCATTATAATATTCTAACATCCATTATAACATTCTATCATCCATTCAAACATCCATTGTAACATTCTAACATACATTCAAGCATTCTAATATACATTCTACCATCCATTATAAAATTCTAACATCCATTATAACATTCTAACATCCATTATAACATTGTAATATACTTTCTAACATCCATTCTGATATTCTAACATCCATTATCATATACATTCTAACATCCTTTATAACATTCTAACAGATTCTAACATTCTAATATACATTCTAACCTTGTAATATACATTCTAACATCCATTCTAACATTCTAACATAGATTCTAACATTCTAATATACATTATAACATTCTAACATACATTCTAACATTCTAACATGCATTGTAACATTCTAACATCCATTAAAACATTCTAACATCCATTATAACATTCTAACATACATTCTTATATACATGCTAACATTCTAATATACATTCTAACATCCAATCTAACATCCACTATAACATTCAAACATACATTCTAACATACATTCTAACATCCATTATAACATTCTAACATACATTCTAACATCCATTATAATATTCTAACATCCATTATAACATTCTAATATACATTCTAACTTCCATTCTAACATTCTAACATTCTAACATACATTATAATATTCTTGCATACATTCTAACATCCATTATATAATTCTAACATCCATTATAACATACATTGTATCACCCATTACAAAGTTCTAACAAATATTATAACATTCTAACATATATTCTAACATTCTATCATCCAATATAACTTTCTAACATCCATTACAACATTCTAACATACATTATAACACTCTAATAAACATTCTAACATCCATTATAACATTCTAACATACATTTTAACCTTCTAACATACCTTATAACATCCATTCTAACATTTTAACATCGATTATAACATTCTAATATACATTATAACATCCATTCTAACATTCTAACATTCATTCTAACATTCTAATATACTTTATAACATCCATTATAACATTCTAACATACATTATTACATTCTAATATACATTCTAACATCCATTTAAACATTCTAACATACATTATAACATCCATTCTAACATTTTAACATCCATTATAATATTCAAATATCCATTATAACATTCTAACATCCATTCTAACATTCTAACATAGATTCTAACATTCTAATATACATTCTAACATCCATTATAAAATTCTAAAATACATTCTAACATTCTAGTATACATTATAACATCTATTATAATATTCTAACATCCAGTTTAACATTCTAACATCCACTATAACATTCTAACATACATTTTAACATCCATTCTAACATTCTAACATGCATTCTAACATTCTAACATCCAATATAACATTCTAACATACATCATAACATTCTAGTATACATTATAACATCCATTATAACATTCTAATATACATTCTAACATTCTTTATAACATTCTAACATACATTCTAACATTCTAATACACATTCTAACTTCCATTATAACATTGTAACATCCATTCTAACATTCTAACATCCATTCTAACATTCTCACATACATTCTAACATTCTAATATACATTCAAACATCCATTCTGACATTGTAACATCCATTCTAACATTCTAACATACATTCTAACATTCTAATATACATTCTAACATCCATTATAACATTGTAACATCCATTATAACATTGTAACATACATTCTAACATTCTAAAATACATTCTAACATTGTAATATACATTCTAACATCCATTCTAACATTCTAACATACATTCTAACATTCTAATATACATTCTAACATCCATTATAACATTGTAACATCCATTATAACATTGTAACATACATTCTAACATTCTAATATACATTCTAACATCCATTCTAACGTTCTTACAGCAATTCTAATATTCTAACATACATTATAACATACATTCTAACATACATTCTAATATACATTCTAACATCCATCAAGAATTCTATCCTACATTCTAACATCCATTCTAACATTCTAACATCCATTCTAACATCCATTAAAACATTCTAACATCCATTATAACATTAAAATATACATTCTAACATCCATTCTAACATTCTAACATACATTATAACATTATAACATACATTCTAACATTCTAATATATATTCTAACATCCATTATAACATTATAACATACATTATAACATTCTATCTTACATTATAACATTATAATAAACATTCTAACAAAAGTTATAATATTCTAACATCCATTATAACATTCTAACATCCATTCAAACATCCATTGTAACATTCTAACATACATTCAAACATTCTAATATACATTCTACCATCCATTATAACATTCTAACATCCATTATAACATTCTAATATACTTTCTAACATCGATTCTGATATTCTAACATCCATTATAATATACATTCTAACATCCTTTATAACACTCTAACATACATTCTAACATTCTAGTATACATTCTAACATCCATTATAACTTCACAACAAACATTCTAACATTTTAATATACATTCTAACATCCAATATAACATTCTAACATCCATTATAACATTCTATCATATATTATAACATTCTAATATACATTCTAACATCCATTATAACATTCTAACATACATTCTAACATTTCAATATACATTCTAACATCCCTTACAATATTCATTATAACATTCTAACATATATTATAACATTCTAATATACATTATAACATAATAACATACATTCTAACATCCATTAAAACATTCTAACATCCATTATAACATTATAACATACATTATAACATTCTATCATACATTATAACATTATAATGAACATTCTAACATCCGTTATAATATTCTAACATCGATTATAACATTCTAACATCCATTCAAACATCCATTGTAACATTTTAACCTACATTCGAACATTCTCATATACATTCAAACATCCATAACATTTTACCATACATTATACCATTCAAACATATATTCTAACATTCTAACATACATTCTAACATCCATTATAACATTCTAACATACATCATAACATCCATTATAATATTCCAACATCCATTTTAACATTCTAACATATATTATAACATCGATTATAATATTCTAACATCCATTATTACATTCTAACATCCATTATAACATTCTAACATACATTCTAACTTCCATTCTAACATTCTAACATACATTATAACATTCTAATATACATTCCAACATCCATTATAACATCCATTATAACATTGTAACATACTTTCTAATATTCTAATATACATTTTAAACATCCATTCTAACATTCCAACATACTTTCTAACATTCTAATACTCATTCAAACATCCATTAAAACATTCTAACATCCATTATAACATTCTAACATACATTCTAATATACATGTTAACATTCTAATATACATTCTAACATCCATTCTAACATTCTAACATCAATTAGAACATTCTAACATCCATTCAAGCATTGTAATATACATTTTAACATCCATTTTTACATTTTAACATCCATTCTAACATCCAATATAACATCCTAGCATACATTCTAACATTCTAATATAAATTCTAACATCCATTAAAACATTTTAACCTACTTTCTAACATTCTAATATACATTCCAACATCCATAACATTCTAACATATATTATAACATTCAAACATATATTCTAACATACATTCTAACTTCCATTATTACATTCCAACATCCATTGTAACATTCTAACATACATTCAAACATTCTATTACACATTCTAACATCCATTCTGACATTCTAACATCCATTATAATATACATTCTAACATCCATTATAACCCTCTAACATACATTCTAACATTCTAATATACATTCTACCATCCATTATAACATTCTAAAATCCTTTATAACATTCTAACATACTTTCTAACATTCTAATATACATTCTAACATCCATTCTAACATTCTAACATCCATTCTAACATTCTAACATACATTCTTACATCCATTATAAAATTCTAACATCCTTTATAGCATACATTATATCACCCATTACAATGTTCTAACAAACATTATAACATCCTAACATATATTCTAACATTCTATCATCCAATATAACTTTCTAACATCCATTAAAACATTCTAACATCCATTATAACATTCTAACATCCATTTTAACATTCTAACATACATTATAACATCCATTCTAACATTTTAACATCGATTATAACATTCTAATATACATTATAACATCCATTCTAACATTGTAACATACATTCTAACATTCTAATATACATTCTAACATTCTTTATAACATTCTAACATACATTCTAACATTCTAATACACATTCTAACTTCCATTATAACATTGTAACATCCATTCTAACATTCTAACATCCATTATAACATTCTATCATACATTCTAACATTCTAATATACATTCTTACATCCATTCTAACATTCTAACATCCATTCTAACATTCTAACATACATTCTAACATTCTAATATACATTCTTACATCCATTCTAACATTCTAACATCCATTATAACATTCTAACATCCATTATAACATTCTAATATACTTTCTAACATCCATTCTAACATTCTAACATCCATTCTAACATTCTAACATACATTCTAACATTCTAATATACATTCTTACATCCATTCTAACATTCTAACATCCATTATAACATTCTAACATCCATTATAACATTCTAATATACTTTCTAACATCCATTCTGATATTCTAACATCCATTACAATATACATTCTAACATCCTTTATAACACTCTAACATACATTCTAACAGTCTAGTATACATTCTAACATCCATTATAACTTCCCAACAAACATTCTAACATTTTAATATACATTCTAACATCCAATATAACATTCTAACATCCATTATAACATTCTAACATACATTATAACATTCTAACATACATTCTAACATTCTAATATACATTCTAACCTTGTAATATACATTCTAACATCCATTCTAACATTCTAACATAGATTCTAACATTCTAATATACATTCTAACATTCTAACATACATTATATCATTCTAACATGCATTCTAACATTCTAACATCCATTAAAACATTCTAACATCCATTATAACATTCTAACATACATTCTAATATACATGCTAACATTCTAATATACATTCTAACATCCATTCTAACATCCATTATAACATTCAAACATACATTCTTACATACATTCTAACATCCATTATAACATTCAAACATACATTCTAACATACATTCTAACATCCATTATAACATTCTAACATACATTCTAACATCCATTATAATATTCTAACATCCATTATAACATTCTAATATACATTCTAACTTCCATTCTAACATTCTAACATTCTAAAATACATTATAATATTCTTGCATACATTCTAACATCTATTATATAATTCTAACATCCATTATAACATACATTGTATCACCCATTACAAAGTTCTTACAAACATTATAACATCCTAACATATATTCTAACATTCTATCATCCAATATAACTTTCTAACATCCATTACAACATTCTAACATACATTATAACACTCTAATAAACATTCTAACATCCATTATAACATTCTAACATACATTTTAACCTTCTAACATACCTTATAACATCCATTCTAACATTTTAACATCGATTATAACATTCTAATATACATTATAACATCCATTCTAACATTCTACCATTCATTCTAACATTCTAATATACTTTATAACATCCATTATAACATTCTAACATACATTATTACATTCTAATATACATTCTAACATCCATTTAAACATTCTAACATACATTATAACATCCATTCTAACATTTTAACATCCATTATAACATTCAAATATCCATTATAACATTCTAACATACATTCTAACATTCTAAAATACATTCTAACATTGTAATATACATTCTAACATCCATTCTAACATTCTAACATAGATTCTAACATTCTAATATACATTCTAACATCCATTATAAAATTCTAAAATACATTCTAACATTCTAGTATACATTATAACATCTATTATAATATTCTAACATCCAGTTTAACATTCTAACTCCACTATAACATTCTAACATACATTTTAACATCCATTCTAACATTCTAACATGCATTCTAACATTCTAACATCCAATATAACATTCTAACATACATCATAACATTCTAGTATACATTCTAACATCCATTATAACATTCTAGTATGCATTCTAACATTCTTTATAACATTCTAACATACATTCTAACATTCTAATACACATTCTAACTTCCATTATAACATTGTAACATCCATTCTAACATTCTAACATCCATTCTAACATTCTAACATACATTCTAACATTCTAATATACATTCAAACATCCATTCTGACATTGTAACATCCATTCTAACATTCTAACATACATTCTAACATTCTAATATACATTCTAACATCCATTATAACATTGTAACATCCATTATAACATTGTAACATACATTCTAACATTCTAATATACATTCTAACATCCATTCTAAAGTTCTTACAGCAATTCTAATATTCTAACATACATTATAACACATTCTAACATACATTCTAATATACATTCTAACATCCATCAAGAATTCTATCCTACATTCTAACATCCATTCTAACATTCTAACATCCATTCTAACATCCATTAAAACATTCTAACATCCATTATAACATTAAAATATACATTCTAACATCCATTCTAACATTCTAACATACATTATAACATTATAACATACATGCTAACATCCATTATAACATTCTAACATACATTCTAACATTCTAATATATATTCTAACATCAATTATAACATGATAACATACATTATAACATTCTATCTTACATTATAACATTATAATAAACATTCTAACAAAAGTTATAATATTCTAACATCCATTATAACATTCTAACATCCATTCAAACATCCATTGTAACATTCTAACATACATTCAAACATTCTAATATACATTCTACCATCCATTATAACATTCTAACATCCATTATAACATTCTAATATACTTTCTAACATCGATTCTGATATTCTAACATCCATTATAATATACATTCTAACATCCTTTATAACACTCTAACATACATTCTAACATTCTAGTATACATTCTAACATCCATTATAACTTCACAACAAACATTCTAACATTTTAATATACATTCTAACATCCAATATAACATTCTAACATCCATTATAACATTCTATCATATATTATAACATTCTAATATACATTCTAACATCCATTATAACATTCTAACATACATTCTAACATTTCAATATACATTCTAACATCCCTTACAATATTCATTATAACATTCTAACATATATTATAACATAATAACATACATTCTAACATAATAACATACATTCTAACATCCATTAAAACATTCTAACATCCATTATAACATTATAACATACATTATAACATTCTATCATACATTATAACATTATAATGAACATTCTAACATCCGTTATAATATTCTAACATCGATTATAACATTCTAACATCCATTCAAACATCCATTGTAACATTTTAACCTACATTCGAACATTCTCATATACATTCAAACATCCATAACATTTTACCATACATTATACCATTCAAACATATATTCTAACATTCTAACATACATTCTAACATCCATTATAACATTCTAACATACATCATAACATCCATTATAATATTCCAACATCCATTTTAACATTCTAACATATATTATAACATCGATTATAATATTCTAACATCCATTATTACATTCTAACATCCATTATAACATTCTAACATACATTCTAACTTCCATTCTAACATTCTAACATACATTATAACATTCTAATATACATTCCAACATCCATTATAACATCCATTATAACATTGTAACATACTTTCTAATATTCTAATATACATTTTAAACATCCATTCTAACATTCCAACATACTTTCTAACATTCTAATACTCATTCAAACATCCATTAAAACATTCTAACATCCATTATAACATTTTAACATACATTCTAATATACATGTTAACATTCTAATATACATTCTAACATCCATTCTAACATTCTAACATCAATTAGAACATTCTAACATCCATTCAAGCATTGTAATATACATTTTAACATCCATTTTTACATTTTAACATCCATTCTAACATCCAATATAACATCCTAGCATACATTCTAACATTCTAATATAAATTCTAACATCCATTAAAACATTTTAACCTACTTTCTAACATTCTAATATACATTCCAACATCCATAACATTCTAACATACATTATAACATTCAAACATATATTCTAACATACATTCTAACTTCCATTATTACATTCCAACATCCATTGTAACATTCTAACATACATTCAAACATTCTATTACACATTCTAACATCCATTCTGACATTCTAACATCCATTATAATATACATTCTAACATCCATTATAACCCTCTAACATACATTCTAACATTCTAATATACATTCTACCATCCATTATAACATTCTAAAATCCTTTATAACATTCTAACATACTTTCTAACATTCTAATATACATTCTAACATCCATTCTAACATTCTAACATCCATTCTAACATTCTAACATACATTCTTACATCCATTATAAAATTCTAACATCCTTTATAGCATACATTATATCACCCATTACAATGTTCTAACAAACATTATAACATCCTAACATATATTCTAACATTCTATCATCCAATATAACTTTCTAACATCCATTAAAACATTCTAACATCCATTATAACATTCTAACATCCATTTTAACATTCTAACATACATTATAACATCCATTCTAACATTTTAACATCGATTATAACATTCTAATATACATTATAACATCCATTCTAACATTGTAACATACATTCTAACATTCTAATATACATTCTAACATTCTTTATAACATTCTAACATACATTCTAACATTCTAATACACATTCTAACTTCCATTATAACATTGTAACATCCATTCTAACATTCTAACATCCATTATAACATTCTATCATACATTCTAACATTCTAATATACATTCTTACATCCATTCTAACATTCTAACATCCATTCTAACATTCTAACATACATTCTAACATTCTAATATACATTCTTACATCCATTCTAACATTCTAACATCCATTATAACATTCTAACATCCATTATAACATTCTAATATACTTTCTAACATCCATTCTGATATTCTAACATCCATTATAATATACATTCTAACATCCTTTATAACACTCTAACATACATTCTAACAGTCTAGTATACATTCTAACATCCATTATAACTTCCCAACAAACATTCTAACATTTTAATATACATTCTAACATCCAATATAACATTCTAACATCCATTATAACATTCTAACATACATTATAACATTCTAACATACATTCTAACATTCTAATATACATTCTAACCTTGTAATATACATTCTAACATCCATTCTAACATTCTAACATAGATTCTAACATTCTAATATACATTCTAACATTCTAACATACATTATATCATTCTAACATGCATTCTAACATTCTAACATCCATTAAAACATTCTAACATCCATTATAACATTCTAACATACATTCTAATATACATGCTAACATTCTAATATACATTCTAACATCCATTCTAACATCCATTATAACATTCAAACATACATTCTTACATACATTCTAACATCCATTATAACATTCAAACATACATTCTAACATACATTCTAACATCCATTATAACATTCTAACATACATTCTAACATCCATTATAATATTCTAACATCCATTATAACATTCTAATATACATTCTGACTTCCATTCTAACATTCTAACATTCTAAAATACATTATAATATTCTTGCATACATTCTAACATCTATTATATAATTCTAACATCCATTATAACATACATTGTATCACCCATTACAAAGTTCTTACAAACATTATAACATCCTAACATATATTCTAACATTCTATCATCCAATATAACTTTCTAACATCCATTACAACATTCTAACATACATTATAACACTCTAATAAACATTCTAACATCCATTATAACATTCTAACATACATTTTAACCTTCTAACATACCTTATAACATCCATTCTAACATTTTAACATCGATTATAACATTCTAATATACATTATAACATCCATTCTAACATTCTACCATTCATTCTAACATTCTAATATACTTTATAACATCCATTATAACATTCTAACATACATTATTACATTCTAATATACATTCTAACATCCATTTAAACATTATAACATACATTATAACATCCATTCTAACATTTTAACATCCATTATAACATTCAAATATCCATTATAACATTCTAACATACATTCTAACATTCTAAAATACATTCTAACATTGTAATATACATTCTAACATCCATTCTAACATTCTAACATAGATTCTAACATTCTAATATACATTCTAACATCCATTATAAAATTCTAAAATACATTCTAACATTCTAGTATACATTATAACATCTATTATAATATTCTAACATCCAGTTTAACATTCTAACTCCACTATAACATTCTAACATACATTTTAACATCCATTCTAACATTCTAACATGCATTCTAACATTCTAACATCCAATATAACATTCTAACATACATCATAACATTCTAGTATACATTCTAACATCCATTATAACATTCTAATATGCATTCTAACATTCTTTATAACATTCTAACATACATTCTAACATTCTAATACACATTCTAACTTCCATTATAACATTGTAACATCCATTCTAACATTCTAACATCCATTCTAACATTCTAACATACATTCTAACATTCTAATATACATTCAAACATCCATTCTGACATTGTAACATCCATTCTAACATTCTAACATACATTCTAACATTCTAATATACATTCTAACATCCATTATAACATTGTAACATCCATTATAACATTGTAACATACATTCTAACATTCTAATATACATTCTAACATCCATTCTAAAGTTCTTACAGCAATTCTAATATTCTAACATACATTATAACACATTCTAACATACATTCTAATATACATTCTAACATCCATCAAGAATTCTATCCTACATTCTAACATCCATTCTAACATTCTAACATCCATTCTAACATCCATTAAAACATTCTAACATCCATTATAACATTAAAATATACATTCTAACATCCATTCTAACATTCTAACATACATTATAACATTATAACATACATGCTAACATCCATTATAACATTCTAACATACATTCTAACATTCTAATATATATTCTAACATCAATTATAACATGATAACATACATTATAACATTCTATCTTACATTATAACATTATAATAAACATTCTAACATAAGTTTTAATATTCTAACATCCATTATAACATTCTAACATCCATTCAAACATCCATTGTAACATTCTAACATACATTCAAACATTCTAATATACATTCTACCATCCATTATAACATTCTAACATCCATTATAACATTCTAATATACTTTCTAACATCGATTCTGATATTCTAACATCCATTATAATATACATTCTAACATTCTAGTATACATTCTAACATCCATTATAACTTCCCAACAAACATTCTAACATTTTAATATACATTCTAACATCCAATATAACATTCTAACATCCATTATAACATTCTAACATACATTATAACATTCTAATATACATTCTAACATCCATTATAACATTCTAACATTCATTCTAACAATCTAATATACATTCTAACAACCAGTAAAACATTCTATCATCCATTATATCATTCTAACATACATTCTAACATTTCAATATACATTCTAACATCCCTTTCAATATTCATTATAACTTTCTAACATATATTATAACATTCTAATATACATTCTAACATCCAATATAACATTCTAACATACATTATAACATAATAACATACATTCTAACATCCATTAAAACATTCTAACATCCATTATAACATTATAACATACATTATAACATTCTTTCATACATTATAACATTATAATAAACATTCTAACATCCGTTATAATATTCTAACATCCATTATAACATTCTAACATCCATTCAAACATCCATTGTAACATTTTAACCTACATTCGAACATTCTCATATACATTCAAACATCCATAACATTCTAACATACATTATACCATTCAAACATATATTCTAACATTCTAACATACATTCTAACATCCATTATAACATTCTAACATACATTTTAACATTCTAACATACATCATAACATCCATTATAATATTCCAACGTCCATTTTAACATTCTAACATATATTATAACATCCATTATAATATTCTAACATCCATTATTACATTCTAACATCCATTATAACATTCTAACATACATTCTAACTTCCATTCTAGCATTCTAACATACATTATAACATTCTAATATACATTCCAACATCCATTATAAAATCCATTATAACATTGTAACATACTTTCTAATATTCTAATATACATTTTAAACATCCATTCTAACATTCCAACATACTTTCTAACATTCTAATACTCATTCAAACATCCATTAAAACATTCTAACATCCATTATAACATTCTAACATACATTCTAATATACATGTTAACATTCTAATATACATTCTAACATCCATTCCAACATTCTAACATCAATTAGAACATTCTAACATCCATTCAAGCATTGTAATATACATTTTAACATCCATTTTTACATTTTAACATCCATTCTAACATCCAATATAACATCCTAGCATACATTCTAACATTCTAATATAATTTCTAACATCCATTAAAACATTTTAACCTACTTTCTAACATTCTAATATACATTCCAACATCCATAACATTCTAACATACATTATAACATTCAAACATATATTCTAACATACATTCTAACATCCATTATGACATTCTAACATCCATTGTAACATTCTAACATACATTCAAACATTCTATTACACATTCTAACATCCATTCTGACATTCTAACATCCATTATAATATACATTCTAACATCCATTATAACACTCTAACATACATTCTAACATTCTAATATACATTCTACCATCCATTATAACATTCTAAAATCCTTTATAACATTCTAACATACATTCTAACATACTGATTAACACTCTAACTTCCATTCTAACATTCTAACATCCATTTGAACATTCTAACATCCATAATAACATTATAACATCCATTATAACATTCAAACATCCACTATAACATTCTAATATACATCATAACATTCTATTAAACATTATAAAATCCATTATAACAATCTAACATCCATTATAACATTCTAACATACATTCTAACATTCTAATATACATTCTAACATCCATTCTAACATCGTAACAAATATTCTAACATTTTAATATACATTCTAACATCCAATATAACATTCTAACATTCTAATACACATTCTAACTTCCATTATAACATAGTAACATCCATTTTGACATTCTAACATACATTCTAACATTCTAATATACATTCTAACATCCACTCTAACATCCTAACAAATATTCTAACATTTTATTATACATTCTAACATCCATTATAACATTCTAACATCCATTATAACATTCTAACATACATTCTAACATTCCAATATACATTCTAACATCCTAACAAATATTCTAACATTTTAATATACATTCTAACATGCATTATAACATTCTAACATCCATTATAACATTCAAACATACATTCTAACATACAGTCTAACATCCATTATAACATTCTAACATACATTCTAACATCCATTATAATATTGTAACATCCATTATAACATTCTAATATACATTCTAACTTCCATTCTAACATTCCAACATTATATACATTATAATATTCTAGCATACATTCTAAAATCCATTATATAAATCTAACATCCATTATAACATACATTATATCACCCATTACAATGTTCTAACAAACATTATAACATCCTAACATATATTCTAACATTCTATCATCCAATATAACTTTCTAACATCCATTATAACATTCTAACATACATTATAACATTCTAATAAACATTCTAACATCCTTTATAACATTCTAACATCCATTTTAACATTCTAACATACATTATAACATCCATTCTAACATTTAACATCGATTATAACATTCTAATATACATTATAACATCCATTCTAACATACATTCTAACATCCATTATAACATTCTAACATACATTATAATATTCTAGTATACATTATAACATTCTAACATACATTATTACATTCTAATATACATTCTAACATCCATTATAGCATTCTAACATCCATTTTAACATTCTAACATACATTATAACATCCATTCTAATATTTTAACATCCATTATAACATTAAAATATCCATTATAACATTCTAACATACATTCTAACATTCTAATATACATTCTAAAATTCTAATATACATTCTAACATCCATTATAACATTCTAAAATACATTATAATATTCTAGTATACATTCTAACATCCATTATAACATTCTAACATAGATTCTTACATTCTAATATCCATTCTAACATCCATTATAACATTCTAAAATACATTATAACATTCTAACATACATTATAAAATCCATTCTAACATTCTATCATGCATTCTAACATTCTAACATCCAATATAACATTCTAACATCCATTATAACATTATAATATACATTCTAACATTCTTTATAACATTATAACATACATTCTAACATTCTAATACACATTCTAACTTCCATTATAACATTGTAACATTCATTCTAACATTCTAGCATCCATTTTAACATTCTAAAATACATTCTAAAATTCTAATATACATTCTAACATCCATTCTAACATTCTAACATCCTTTCTAACATTCTAACATACATTCTAACATTCTAATATAAATTCTAACATCCATTATAACGTTCTTACAGCAATTCTAATATTCTAACATACATTATAACATACATTCTAACATACATTTTAATATACATTCTAACATCCATCAAAAATTCTATCCTGCATTCTAACATCCATTCTAACATTCTAACATCCATTATAACATCCATTTAAACATTGTAACATCCATTATAACATTAAAATATACATTATAACATACATTCTAACTTTCTAACATACATTATAACATACATTCTAACATACATTCTAACATTCTAACATACATTCTAACATTCTAATATATATTCTAACATCCATTATAACATTATAACATACATTATAACATTCTATCATATATTATAACATTATAATAAACATTCAAACATACATTAAAACATTTTAACATACATTCTAACATTCTAATATATATTCTAACATCCATTATAACATCCATTCTAACATTCTAACATATATTATAACATTCTAATATACATTATAACATCCATCATAACATTCTAACATACTTTCTAACATTCTAAAATACATTCTAACATCCATGCTAACATTCTAACATTCATTACAAAATCCATTATAACATTCTAACATACATTCTAATATTCTAACATCCATTAAAACATTCTAACATCCATTTTAACATTCTAATATACATTGTAACATCCATTTTTACATTCTAAAATACATTCTAACATTCTAATATACTGTATAACTTCCATCATAACATTCTAACATACTTTCTAACATTCTAACATACATTCTACCATCCATGCTAACATTCTAACATTCATTACAAAATCCATTATAACATTCTAACATACATTCTAACATTCTAACATCCATTAAAACATTCTAACATCCATTATAACATTCTAATATACATTATAATATCCATTATAACATTCTAACATATATTCTAACATTTTAATATACATTCTAAAATCCATTATAACATTCTAACATACATATAACATCCATTATAGCATTTTAACATACATTATAACATTCTAATACACATTCTAACATCCATTATAACTTTCCAACAAACATTCTAACATTCTAAGATACATTCTAACATCCATTCTAACATCCATTATAACAATCTAACATACATGCTAACTTTCTAATATACATTCTAACATTCTAGCAGCCATTCTAATATTTTAAAATACATTATAACATCCATTTTAACATTCTAACATGCATTCTAACATCCATTCTAACATCCATTCTAACATTCTAATATACATTCTATCTTCCATTAATTTATTATAACCTACATTATAACATCCATTTTAACATACTTTCTAACATCCATTCTAACATCCATTGTAACATCCATTCTAACATTCTAATATACATTCTCACATCCATTCTAACATTCTAACATTCTAATATACATTCTAACATCCATTATAACATTCTAACATACATTATAACATCCATTAAAACATTCTAATATCCATTATAACATTCTAACATCCATTATAACATTCAAATATAAAATTCTAACATCCATTATAACATTTTAATATACATTCTAACATACATGAAAACATTATAACATCCATTATAACATTATAACATACATTATAACATCTATTCTAACATTCTAATATACATTATAACATCCATTCTAATATACATTCTTACATCCATGATAACATTCTAACATACTTTCTAACTTCCATTAAAACATTCTATCATCCATTATAGCATTCTAACATATATTCTCACATTCTAATATACATTCTTACATCCATTCTAACATTCTAACATACATTCTAACAACCATTCTAACATTCTAACAGCCATTCTAATATTCTAACATACATTCTAACATTCTAATATACATTCTAACATCCATCATAGCATTCTAACATACATTCTAACTTCCATTAATTCATTATAACCTACATTATAACTTCCATTTTAACATACTCTCTAACATCCATTCTAACATCCATTCTAACATTCTAACATATATTATAACATTCTAATATACATTCTAACATCCATTCTAACATTCTAATATACATTCTAACATCCATTAAAACATTCTAATATCCATTATAACATTCTAACATCCATTATAACATTCTAATATAAAAAATTCTAACATCCATTATAACATTTTAATATACATTCTAACATACATGAAAACATTATAACATCCATTATAACATTATAACATACATTATAACATCTATTCTAACATTCTAATATACATTATAACATCCATTCTAATATACATTCTTACATCCATGATAACATTCTAACATACTTTCTAACATCCATTAAAACATTCTATCATCCATTATAGCATTCTAACATATATTCTCACATTCTAATATACATTCTTACATCCATTCTAACATTCTAACATACATTCTAACAACCATTCTAACATTCTAACAGCCATTCTAATATTCTAACATACATTCTAACATTCTAATATACATTCTAACATCCATCATAGCATTCTAACATACATTCTAACTTCCATTAATTCATTATAACCTACTTTATAACTTCCATTTTAACATACTTTCTAACATCCATTCTAACATCCATTCTAACATTCTAACATATATTATAACATTCTAATATACATTCTAACATCCATTCTAACATTCTAATATACATTCTAACATCCATTAAAACATTCTAATATCCATTATAACATTCTAACATCCATTATAACATTCAAATATAAAATTCTAACATCCATTATAACATTTTAATATACATTCTAACATACATGAAAACATTATAACATCCATTATAACATTATAACATACATTATAACATCTATTCTAACATTCTAATATACATTATAACATCCATTCTAATATACATTCTTACATCCATGATAACATTCTAACATACTTTCTAACATCCATTAAAACATTCTATCATCCATTATAGCATTCTAACATATATTCTCACATTCTAATATACATTCTTACATCCATTCTAACATTCTAACATACATTCTAACAACCATTCTAACATTCTAACAGCCATTATAATATTCTAACATCAATTCTAACATTCTAATATACATTCTAACATCCATCATAGCATTCTAACATACATTATAACATCCATCATAACATTCTAACATTCATTCTAACATTCCAATGTACATTCTAACATTCATTATAACATTCTAACATACATTATAACATCCATTATAACATTATAACATATATTATGACATTCTAATATACATTCTAACATCCATTATAACATTCTAATATAAATTCTAACATCCTTTAAAACATTCTAATATCCACTATAACATTCTATCAATCATAATAACATTCTAATATACATTCTAACATCCATTATAACATTCCAATATACATTCTAACATACATGAAAACATTAAAACATCTATTATAACATTACAACATACATGATAACATCCATTATAATATTCTAACATCCATTATAACATTCTAACATACATTATCTAAATAGGATACAAAAATTATTAATATTGAATTGGTTGAGATTATACATATCAATATTTTATACCAAAATAATATTTTACACCAGTATCTTAATAGACATTTTAATTAATCACCATTATTATACACTTAGCATGATTAAATTGTAATTAAAGTTATAATTCTGCACATAATAAATATATCATATTGAGATTTTTTCACTTTTATTATTGTTTACACATTGGTAGGTCACATTATTTATATAAATTATTTCTATATATTTAACAGATTTTATTGAATAAATACAATACAATAAAAAATAAAATAATTTTCATCATTTTTTTCATTTGGTAGTAGAATATTATTCACTCATATAGTGTCTATAATAGGTTTTTTTGTTAAGGTCAAGGGTATAGTTTATTATTGATATGAATTATTTAATCTAGAATAAATATGTGTATATTATGGTAATCAGAATAATTTAGTAATTGATATTATCTAGTATTATTTACAAGTATTTTATAATGACACTATTTTGTGGTATTAGATCACAGTATGTAAATATTAATCACTATTGTTGTACAACTAATATGTAATGAATATATATTTTTATAATTTATTTAGTATTTAGATTAATTTGTGTATATTAAATGATTGTTTATTCAAATATGCTAATAATTTGTGTTATAGTATTTTGTCACTTTGGATATAATTGTTACACAACAATTAGATAATATTAGTATATGGTTATATTTCACTTGTATTAATTTATAATGACTAAATAATTGGTACTGTTGATAACACACTAGATCGATCTGTATAGATTTTTGAATTATCTGGGAATAATAAAATACTAAATAAGGGTAATGGATGTTTCATTATCTATTTTTGGTTTTGTAAATCCACTTGATGTTATTTATAGGTAATTATTATCATTAAGAGGTAGATAGCATGTTGTCTCACGGTCCTTCAGATACTTTTGTTACCATGGAATCATATGAGACCAATCAGATTTGTTTGTTTTTCACATTCAAATGAGTGACAGACACTGATTGGCAGACTGATGTATAAATTAGCCGGGAATGATAACAGTCGGCTTGCCTATTGAAAAAGCTACAGCGAAACGCGCATCGGCATTAGGCTGTAGTATTATATAAAGTGTACCCATTGAAGTGTTAATCTATTGAAATGTATTAATAAGGTGTCACAATGTGTTAACAATACAGCTGCTATTAACCGCTTATACAGTTTATGTACGATCGCGGCATTAGAGCTACTCATTGCCATTAGGATTATCCTGTTACTGGAAATCCAGAAATAGCAGGACTGAACAGCGGACAGGCTTTGCGGCTGCTGTGTGTTCGGACGAGTAGTTTACACTCCACCGGACTATCGTTATAGATGTGCATTACTGCACTGTAAAGCCGGTATTAGCAGGAGTGAACAGCGGACTGGCTGCGACTGCTGTATAAACAGATGATTAGTATCTATTGTACCGGAACAGTATAATTGCACAGTACTATTGCATATCTAGAAAAGAGTGTATGTTGTACTGTATCAGTGATAACATAACGTATATCACATTAGATGCAGTAATATTAATTGGGGAGATAGTCAGCTTAAGTGATTAATGACAGCTGTGAGACAATAATAGGTTCACATGAGCAATTATTCATCACTCTTTATATCAGAAAGTACATGTTGTAGATTAGTATAATAGTGAGAGCATTGAATCAATACTCACTGTCATAATCTACTGGGACATTTCATGTCATATATAGACATAATATTAACATATTGATAGTCCCTTTGAGATCTATATAATACTTCTGTAAATTAACACCTTCTATATCTTTGTGAGCCCCTTTGCAGAACAGTAATTTCATACATATCATAGACTGGTTAAAGGGTTTATGAATTATCCCTTTGCAATACAGCGATTTGTTATATTGTAGCATATACTCAGAATCCCCTTTATGAATTAGATACTTTATCTGGTTCTTAAATTGTAACACTTATTGACTAGTTATAATATATATACACATAGTTCCTTTGTTGATTGAAGGGATACACAGAATACTACAGCCATTTATTTTAACTTTCATTACTTTTCTCTCATTTTACTTCGCTGATTTTATTTAATATATATCCAATAAAGGTTATGTTTTAATAATGATCATCTATATTTACAACTAGTGCATTTCATTATAGGGACCACTTTCTTCTCTATTTGTTGTATACATTATTACATTCTAACATATGTTCTAGCATTCTAATATACATTCTAACATCCATTATAACATTCTAATATACATTCTAACATACATGAAAACATTCTAACATCCATTATAACATTCTAACATATTTTCTGACATTCTAATATACATTCTAACATCCATTATAACATTCTAACATATAATCTAACATTCTAATATACATTCTAACATCCATTCTAATATTCTAACATACATTATAACATCCATTTTAACATTCTAACATTCTAATATACATTCTAACTTCCATTAATTCATTATAACCTACATTATAACATCCAATCTAACATACATTCTAACATCCATTCTAACATCCATTCTAACATTCTAACATCCATTCTAACATTCTAATATACATTCTAACATCCATTATAACATTCTAACATACATTATAACATCCATTATAACATTCTAACATATATTATAACATTCTAATATACATTCTAACATTCTAATATACATTCTAACATCCATTAAAACATTCTAATATCCATTATAACATTCATTCTAACATTCTAACAGCCATTCTAATATTATAACATCCATCATAACATTCTAACATCCATTCTAACATTCCAATGTACATTCTAACAATCATTATAACATTCTAACATACATTATAACATCCATTATAACATTATAACATATATTATGACACTCTAATATACATTCTAATGTCCATTATAACATTCTAATATAAATTTTAACATCCTTTAAAACATTCTATTATCCACTATAACTTTCTATCAATCATAATAACATTCTAATATACATTCTAACATCCATTATAACATTCTAATATACATTCTAACATACATGAAAACATGAAAACATCTATTATAACATTACAACATACATTATAACATCCATTATAACATTCTAACATACATTATTACATTCTAACATATGTTCTAGCATTCTAATATACATTCTAACATCCATTATAACATTCTAATATACATTCTAACATACATGAAAACATTCTAACATCCATTATAACATTCTAACATATTTTCTGACAATCTAATATACATTCGTACATCCATTCTAACATTGTAACATATAATTTAACATTCTAACATACATTATAACATCCAAAATAACATTCTAACATCCATCCTAACATTCTAATATACATTCTAACATCCATTATAACATTCCAAAATACAGTATAACATCCACTATAACATTCTAACATATATTATAACATTCTAATATACATTCTAACATCCATTACAACATTCCAACATACATTCAAACATTCTAATAAACATTCTAACTACCACTATAACATTCTAACATACATTCTAACATTCTAAAATACATTCTAATATACATTCTAACAATCTAAAATAAATTCTAACATCCATTATAACATTCTAACATACATTATAACATCCATTCTAACATTCTAACATACATTCTAATATACATTCTAACATTCCAATATACATTCTAACATCCATTATAACATTCTAATATACATTCTAACATCCTTTATAACTTTCTAACATACATTCTAACATTCTAAGTTACATTCTAACGTCCATTCTAACATCCATTATAACATTCTAACATACATTCTAACATTCTAATGTACATTCTAACATTCTAGCAGCCATTCTAATATTCTAAAATACATTATAACATCCATTTTAACATTCTAACATACATTCTAACATTCTAATATACATTCTAACATCCATCATAACATTCTAACATACTTTCTAACATTCTAATATACATTCTAACATCCATGCTAGCATTCTAACATTCATTATAACATCCATTATAACATTCAAATATGCATTGTAACATACATTCTGACATCCATTATAACATTCTAACATACATTCTAACATCCATTATAACATTCTAATATCCATTATAACATCCTAACATATATTCTAACATTCTAATATACATTCTAACATCCATTATAACATTCTAACATACATTCTAATATACATTCTAACATTCCAATATACATTCTAACATCCATTATAACATTCTAATATACATTCTAACATCCATTATAACTTTCTAACATACATTCTAACATTCAAAGTTACATTCTAACATCCATTCTAACATCCACTATAACATTCTAACATACATTCTAACATTCTAATGTACATTCTAACATTCTAGCAGCCATTCTAATATTCTAAAATACATTATAACATCCATTTTTAACATTCTAACATACATTCTAACATTCTAATATACATTCTAACATCCATCATAACATTCTAACATACTTTCTAACATTCTAATATACATTCTAACATCCATGCTAACATTCTAACATTCATTATAACATCCATTCTAACATTCTAACATGCATACTAACATACATTCTGACATCCATTATAACATTTTAACATACATTCTAACATCCATTATAACATTCTAATATCCATTATAACTTCCTAACATATATTCTAACATTCTAATATACATTCTAACATCCATTACAACATTCTAACATCCATTCTAACATTTTAACATACAATATAACATTTTAATAAACATTCTAACATCCATTATAATATTCTAACATACATTATAACATTCTAATATACATTCTATCATCCATTAAAACATTCTAACATCCATTATAACATTCTAACATACATTATAACAATGTAATATACATTCTAACATCCAATTATAACAGTCTAACATCCATTATAATATTCTAATATACATTCTAACATCCACTATAACATTTTAACATACTTTCTACCATTCTAATATACATTCTAACATACATTCTAACAATCTAAAATAAATTCTAACATTCATTGTAACATTCTAACATACATTATAACATCCATTATAACATTCCAACATATATTATAACATTCTAACATCCATTATAACATTCTAACATACATTAGAACATTATAATATACATTCTAACATCCATTATAACATTCTTACATACATTATAACATTCTAGTATAGATTCTAACATCCATTATAACATTTTAACATCCATTGTAGCATTCCAACATCCATAATTACATTCTAACATACATTGTAACATACATTCTAACATTCTTACATACATTATAACATTTTAATATACATTCTAACATCAATTATAACATTATAACATCCATTTTAACATTCTAATATACATTCTAACATCCATTAGAATGTTAGGATGGTAGAATATTATAATGGATGTTAGAATGTATGTTCGAATGTTATAATGTATGTTAGAATGTTACAATGGATGTTAGAATGTATATTAGAATGTTATAATGTATGTTAGAATCTTATAATGGATGTTAGAATGTTAGAATGGATGTTAGAATGGATGTAAGCATGTTAGAATGGATGTATTAATGTATATTAGAATGTGAGAATGAATGTTAGAATGTTATAATGGGTGTTATAATGTATACTAGAATGTTATAATGTATGTGAGAATGTTATTATTGATTTTAGAATGTATATTAGAATGTTATAATGTTTGTTATAATGTTATAATGGATGTTACAATGTATATTAGAATGTTATAATGTATGTTTTAATGTTATAATGGATGTTAGAATGTTATAATGGATGTTAGAATGTATATTAGAATGTTATAATGTAGGTTACAATGTATGTTAGAATGTTATTATGGATGTTAGAATGTTATAATGGATGTTAGAATGTATACTAGAATGTTGTTATGTATGTTAGAATGTTATAATGGATGTTAGAATGTATATTAGAATGTTTTAAGGTATGTTAGAATGTTATAATGGATGTTAGAATGTATATTAGAATGTTACAATGTATTTTAGAATGTTATAATGGATGATATAATGTATATTAGACTGTTATAATGTATATTATAATGTTATAATGGATGTTACAATGTATTTTAGAATGTTATAATGTATGTTAGAATGTTATAATGGATGTTAGAATGTTATAATGGATGTTAGAATGGATGTTAGAATGTAAGAATGTATGTATTAATGTATATTAGAATGTTAGAATGGATGTTAGAATGTTATAATGGGTGTTATAATGTATACCAGAATGTTATAATGTATGTGAGAATGTTATTATGGATGTTAGAATGTATAAAAGAATGTTATAATGTTTGTTAGAATGTTATAATGGATGTTAGAATGTATATTAGAATGTTATAATGTATGTAATAATGTTATAATGGATGTTAGAATGTTATAATGGATGTTAGAATGTATATTAGAATGTTATAATCTATGTTACAATGTATGTTAGAATGTTATAATGGATGTTAGAATGTTATAATGGATGTTAGAATGTTATAATGGACGTTAGAATGTATTCAAGAATGTTATTATGTATGTTAGAATGTTATAATGGATGTTAGAATGTACCTTAGAATGTTATAATGAATGTTAGAATGTTATAATGGATGTTATAATATTATAATGGATGTTATAATGTCTATTAGAATGTTAATATGGATGTTAGAATTTTAAAATCGATGTTAGAATGTATATTTGAATGTTTGAATGAATGTTAGATTGTTATAATGGATGTTAGAATGTATACTAGAATGTTATAATGTATGTTAGAGTGTTAGAATGTTTGTTAGAATGTTATAATGGATGTTAGAATGCATACTAGAATGTTATAATGTATGTTAGAATGTTACAATGGATGTTATAATGTATATTAAAATGTTATAATGTATGTTAGCATGTTATAACGGATGGTAGAATGTTTATTGGAATGTTATAATGTATGTTAGAATCTTATAATGGATGGTAGAATGTTAGAATGGATGATGGAATGTATATTAGAATGTTATAGTGTATTTTAGAATTTTATTATGGATGTTAAAATGTTAGAATGGATGTTATAACGGATGTTAGAATGTTAGAATGATTTTTTTAATGTATATTAGAGTGTTATAATGGATGTTAGAATGTTATAATGGGTGTTATAATGTATACTAGAATGTTATAATGTATGTGATAATGTTACAATGGATGTTAGAATGTATATTAGAATGTTATAATGTTTGTTAGAATGTTATAATGGATGTTAGAATGTATATTAGAATGTTATAATGTATGTTATAATGTTATAATGGATGTTATAATGTTATAATGGATGTTAGAATGTATACTAGCATGTTATAATGTATGTTAGAATGTTAGAATGGATGTTAGAATGTATATTAGAATGTTATAATGTATGATACCATGTTAATAATGATGTTAGAATGTTATAATGAATGTTAAAATGTTATAATGGATCTTGGAATGTATAATAGAATGTTATAATGTATGTTAGAATGTTACAATGGATGTTAGAATGTATATTAGAATGTTATAATGTATGTTAGCATGTTGTAATGGATGTTAGAATGTATATTAAAATGTTATAATGTATGTTAGAATCTTATAATGGATGTTAAAATGTTTATTAGACTGTTATAATGTATGTTAGAATGTTAGAATGGATGATAGATTGTATATTAGAATGTTCTAATGCATTTTAGAATTTTATTATGGATGTTAGAATGGATGTTAGAATGTTATAATGGGTGTTTTATGTATACTAGAATGTTATAATGTATGTGAGAATGTTACAATGGATGTTAGAATGTATATTAGAATGTTATAATGTTTGTTAGAATGTTATAATGGATGTTACAATGTATATTAGAATGTTATAATGTATGTTATAATGTAATAATGGATGTTAGAATGTTATAATGGATGTTGGAATGTATATTAGAATGTTATAATGTATGTTACAATGTATGTTAGAATGTTATTATGGATGTTAGAATGTAATAATGGATGTTAGAATGTTATAATGGATGTTAGAATGTATACTAGAATGTTATAATGTATGTTAGAATGCTATAATGGATGTTAGAATGTATATTAGAATGTTATAAGGTATGTTAGAATGTTATAATGGATGTTAGAATGTATATTAGAATGTTATAATGTATTTTAGAATGTTATAATGAATGTTATAATGTATATTAGAATGTTATAATGGATGTTACAATGTATATTAGAATGTTATAATGTATGTTAGAATGTTATAATGGATATTAGAATGTTAGAATGGATGTTAAAATGTATATTAGAATTTTATAATGTATTTTAGAATTTGATTATGAATCTTAGAATGTTAGAATGGATGTTAGAATGGATGTTAGAATGTTAGAATGGATGTATTAATGTATATTAGAATGTTAGAATGGATGTTAGAATGTTATAATGGGTGTTATAATGTATACTAGAATGTTATAATGTATGTGAGAATGTTATTATGAATGTTAGAATGTATATTAGAATGTTATAATGTTTGTTAGAATGTTATAATGTATGTTATAATGGATGTTAGAATATTATAATGAATGTTAGAATGTATATTAGAATGTTATAATCTATTTTACAATGTATGTTAGAATGTTATTATGGATGTTAGAATGTTATAATGGATGTTAGAATATATACTAGAATGTTATTATGTATGTTAGAATGTTATAATGGATGTTAGAATGTATATTAGAATGTTAAAATGTATGTTAGAATGTTATAATGGATGTTATAATATTATAATGGATGTAATAATGTCTATTAGAATGTTAATATGGATATTAGAATGTTATAATCGATGTTAGAATGTATATTTGAATGTATGTTAGATTGATATAATGGATGTTAGAATGTATATTAGAATGTTATAATGTATGTTAGAGTGTTAGAATGTTAGAATGTTATAATGGATGTTGGAATGTATATTAGAATGTTAGAATGTATGTTAGAATGTTTTTTTTTATGTTAGAATGTTTTTTGGATGTTGAAATGTTATGCTGGATGTTAGAATGTATAATAGAATGTTAAAATGCATGTTAGAATGTTATAATGGATGTCAGAATGTTAGAATGGATGTTAGAATGTATATTACAATGTTATAATGTATGTTACCATGTTATTATGGATGTTAGAATGTTAGAATGGATGTTAGAATGTTAGAATGGATGTTAGAATGTATATTAGAATGTTACAATGTATGAGATTGTTATAATGGATGTTAGAATGTATATTAGAATGTTATAATGTATCTTAGCATGTTATTATGGATGTTAGAATGTTAGAATGGATGTTAGAATGGGTGATAGAATGTTAGAATGGATGTTT
This sequence comes from Taudactylus pleione, assembly GCA_031769625.1. Taxonomy (NCBI): domain Eukaryota; kingdom Metazoa; phylum Chordata; class Amphibia; order Anura; family Myobatrachidae; genus Taudactylus; species Taudactylus pleione. Next base: position 1,447,536 of record JAUIMM010000944.1, on the reverse strand, counting down.
TAATGTATATTAGAAAGTCAGAATGGATGTTAGAATGTTATAGTGGATGTTATAATGTATACTAGAATGTTATAATGTATGTTAGAATGGATGTTAGAATGGATATTAGAATATTATAATGTTTGGTAGAATGTTATAGTGGATGTTAGAATGTATATTAGAATGTTATAATGTATATTAGAATGTTATAATGGATGTTAGAATATTATAATGGATGTTATAATGTATATTAGAATGTTAAAATGGATGTTAGAATGTTATAATGGATGTTAGAATGGATGTTAGAATGTTATATTGGATGTTAGAATGTATATTAGAATTTTAGAATGTATGTTACAATGTTATAATGGATGTTAGAATGTATATTAGAATGTTAGGATGTATGCTAGAATGTTATTATGGATGTTAGAAAGTTAGAATGGATGTTAAAATGTTACAATGGATGTTATAATGTATAATAGAATGTTATAATGTATGTTAGACTATTATAATGGATGTTAGAATGTATATTAGAATGTTATAATGTATGTTAGAATGTTATAGTTGATGTTAGAATGTATATTAGAATGTTATAATGTATGTTAGAATGTTATAATGGATGTTAGAATTTATATTAGATTGTTATAATGTATGTTAGACTGTTATAACGGATGTCAGAATGTCTATTAGAATGTTATATTGTATGTTAGAATGTTAGAATGGATGTTAGAATTTTAGAATAGATGTTAGAATGTATATTAGAATGTTAAAATGTATGTTAGAATGTTACAATGTATGTTAGAATGTTATAATGGATGTTAGAATATTATAATGGATGTTATAATGAATGTTAGAAAGTTAAAATGGATGGTAGATTGTTAAAATGGATTTTAGAATGTATATTACAATGTGATAATGTATGTTAGAATATTTTAATGGATGTTAAAATGTTATAATGGATGTTATAATGAATACTAGAATGTTATATTGTATGTTAGAATGTTAGAATGTATGTAAGAATGTATATTAGAAAGTAATAATGTATGTTAAAATGTTATAATGGATGTTAGAAAGTATATTAGAATGTTATAATGTATGTTAGAATGTTTTAATGGATGTTTGAATATTATAATGGATGTTATAATGTATATTAGAATGTGAAAATGGATGATATTATGTTATAATGGATGTTACAATGTATATTAGAATGTTAGAATGGATGTAAGAATGTATATTAGAATGTAATAAGGTATGTTAGAATGTTATAATGTATGTTAGAATGTTAGAATGGATGTTAGAATGTATATTAGAATGTTGTAATGTCTGTTAGAATGTTATTATATATGTTCTAATGTTAGAATTAATGTTAAAATGTTATAATGGATGGTATAAAGTTAGAATGGATGTAAGAATGTATATTAGAATGTAAAAATGTATGCTAAAATGTTATAATGGATGTTAGAATGATATATATTGGATGTTATAATGTATACTAGAATTTTAGAATGTATGGTTGAATGTTATAATGGATGTTAGAGTGTATATTAGAATGCTATAATGTATGATAGAATGTTATAATGGATGTTAGAATGTTTATTAGAATGTTACAATGTATATTAAAATGTTATAATGGATGTTAGAATGTATATAAGAATGTTATAATGTATGTTATTATGTTAGAATGTATGTTAGAATGGTATAATGAATGTTAGAATGTTATAATGGATGTTATAATGTTATAATGAATGTTACAATGTATACTAGAATGTTATAATGTTTGTTAGAATGTTATAATGGATGTTAGAATGTATATTAGAATGTTAAAATGGATGTTAGTTTGTTATAATTGAAGTTAGAATGTATATTAGAATGTTAGATTGGATGTTAGAATGTTATAATGGATGTTAGAATGTATATTAGAATGTTATTATGGATGTTAGAATGTTACAATGGATGTTAAAATGTTATAATGGATGTTAGAATGTATACTAGAATGTTATAATGTATGTTAGAATGTTATAATGGGTGTTAGAATGAATATTAGAATGTTATAATGGATGTTATAATGTTATAATGAATGTTAGAATGTATACTAGAATGTTATAATGTATGTTAGAATGTTATAATGGATGTTAGAATGTATATTAGAATGTTATAATGTATATTAGAATGTTATTATGGATGTTAGAATGTATATTAGAATGTTAGAATGTATGTTATAATGTTATAATAGATGTTAGAATGTTAGGATGGATGTTAGAATGTATATTAGAATGTTATAATATATGTTACCATGTTATTATGGATGTTAGAATGTTATAATGGATATTAGAATGTATACTAGAATGTTATAATGTATGTTAGAATATTACAATGGATGTTGGAAAGTATATCAGAATGTTATAATGTATGTTAGCATGTTATAATGGATGTTAGAATGTATAATAGAAAGTTATAATGTATGTTAGAATCTAATGATTTGATGATATAATTTATATTAGAATGTTGTAATGTATTTTCGAATTTTATTATGGATGTTAGAATGTTAGAATGGATGTTAGAATAGATGTCAGAATATTATAATGGATTTTAGAATGTTATAATGTATGTTAGAATGTTAGAATAGATGTAAGAATGTACATTAGAATGTACAATGGGTGTTAGAAAGAATATTAGAATATTATAATGTATGTTATAATGTTATAATGGATGTTATGATATTATAATGGATGTTATAATGTCTATTAGAATTTTAAAATGGATGTCAGAATGTTATAATGGATGTTAGAATGTATGTTTTAAAGTTTGAATGGATGTTAGAATGTTATAATGGATGTTAGAATGTATATTAGAATGTTATAATGTATGTTAGAATGTATGTTAGAATGTTGTTATGGATGTTGGAATGTATATAAGAATGTTATAATGTATGTTAGAATGTTATAATGGATGTTAGAATATTATAATGGATGTTATAATGTCTATTGGAAAGTTAAAATGGAAGTTAGAATGTTATAATGGATGTTAGAATGTATATTAGAATGTTATAATGTATGATAGAATGTTAGAATGTTTGTTAGAATGTTATAATGGATGTTGGAATGTATATTAGAATGTTAGAATGTATGTTAGAATGTTATTATGGATGTTAGAATGTTATAATGGATGTTAAAATGTTATGCTGGATGTTAGAATGTATAATAAAATGTTATAATGCATGTTATAATGTAATAATGGATGTTAAAATGTATATTAGAATGTTATAATGTATGTTAGAATGTTAGAATGGATGTTAGAATGTATTTTAGAATGATATAATGTATATTAGAATGTTATAATGGATGTTAGAATGTATATTACAATGTTATAATGTATGATACCATGTTATTATGGATGTTAGAATGTTAAAATGGATGTTAAAATGTTATAATGGATGTTAGAATGTATACTAGAATGTTATAATGTATGTTAGAATGTTACAATGGATGTTATAATGTATATTAGAATGTTATAATGTATGTTAGCATGTTTTAACGGATGTTAGAATGTATATTAGAATGTTATAATGTATGTTAGAATCTTATAATGGATGGTAGAATGTTTATTAGAATGTTATAATGTATGTTAGAATGTAATAATGGATGTTAGAATGTTAGAATTGATGATGGAATGTATATTAGAATGTTATAATGGATTTTAGAATTTTTTATGGATGTTAAAATGTTATAATGGTTGTTAGAATGGATGTTAGAATGTTAGAATGGTTGTTTTAATGTATATTGGAGAGTTATAATGGATGTTATAATGTTATAATGGGTGTTATAATGTATACTAGAATGTTATATTGTATGTGATAATGTTACAATGGATGTTAGAATGTATATTAGAATGTTATACTGTATGTTATAATGTTATAATGGATGTTATAATGTTATAAAGGATGTTAGAATGTATACTAGCATGTTATAATGTATGTTAGAATGTTATAATGTAAGTTAGAATGTTATAATGGATGTTAGAATGTGTATTAGAATGTTATAATGTATTTTAGATGTTATAATGGATGTTAGAATGAATATTAGAATGTTATAATGTATATTAGAATGTTATAATTGATGTTAGAATGTATATTAGAATGTTATAATGTATGTTAGAATGTTATAAAGGATGTTAGAATGTTAGAATGGATGTTAGAATGTATATTAGAATGTTATAATGTATGTTACCATGTTAATAATGATGTTAGAATGTTATAATGAATGTTAAAATGTTATAATGGATCTTGGAATGTATAATAGAATGTTATAATGTATGTTAGAATGTTACAATGGATGTTAGAATGTATATTAGAATGTTATAATGTATGTTAGCATGTTATAATGGATGTTAGAATGTATATTAGAATGTTATAATGTATGTTAGAATCTTATAATGGATGTTAAAATGATTATTATACTGTTATAATGTATGTTAGAATGTTAGAATGGATGATAGAATGTATATTAGAATGTTCTAATGTATTTTAGAATTTTATTATGGATGTTAGAATGGATGTTAGAATGGATGTTAGAATGTTAGAATTGATGTTTTAATGTATATTAGAATGTTAGAATGGATGTTAGAATGTTAAAATGGGTGTTTTATGTATACTAGAATGTTATAATGTATGTGAGAATGTTACAATGGATGTTATAATGTATATTAGAATGTTATAATGTTTGTTAGAATGTTATAATGGATGTTACAATGTATATTAGAATGTTATAATGTATGTTATATTGTTATAATGGATGTTAGAATGTTGTAATGGATGTTAGAATGTATATTAGAATGTTATAATGTATGTTACAATGTATGTTAGAATGTTTTTATGGATGTTAGAATGTTAAAATGTATCTTAGAATGTTATAATGGATGTTAGAATGTATACTAGAATGTTATAATGTATGTTAGAATGTTATAATGGATGTTAGAATGTATATTAGAATGTTATATGGTATGTTAGAATGTTATAATGGATGTTAGAATGTTTATTAGAATGTTATAATGTATTTGAGAATGTTATAATGGATGTTATAATGTATATTAGAATGTTATAATGTATATTAGAATGTTATAATGGATGTTACAATGTATATTAGAATGTTATAATGTATGTTAGAATGTTATAATGGATGTTAAAATGTTAGAATGGATGTTAAAATGTATATTAGAATTTTATAATGTATTTTAGAATTTGATTATGAATCTTAGAAAGTTAGAATGGATGTTAGAATGGATGTTAGAATGTTAGAATGGGTGTATTAATGTATATTAGAATGTTAGAATGGATGTTAGAATGTTATAATGGGTGTTATAATGTATACTAGAATGTTATAATGTATGTGGGAATGTTATTATGGATGTTAGAATGTATATTAGAATGTTATAATGTTTGTTAGAATGTTATAATGGATGTTAGAATGTATATTAGAATGTCATAATGTATTTTATAATGTTATAATAGATGTTAGAATGTTTTAATGGATGTTAGAATGTATATTAGAATGTTATAATCTATTTTACATTGTATGTTAGAATGTTATTATGGATGTTAGAATGTTATAATGGATGTTAGAATGTTATAATGGATGTTAGAATATATACTAGAATGTTAATATGTATGTTAGAATGTTATAATGGATGTTAGAATGTATGTTAGAATGTTAAAATGTATGTTAGAATGTTATAATGGATGTAATAATATAATAATGGATGTAATAATGTCTATTAGAATGTTAATATGGATATTAGAATGTTATAATCGATGTTAGAATGTATATTTGAATGTTTGAATGGATGTTAGATTGATATAATGGATGTTAGAATGTATATTAGAATGTTATAATGTATGTTAGAGTGTTAGAATGTTAGAATGTTATAATTGATGTTGGAATGTATATTAGAATGTTAGAATGTATGTTAGAATGTTATTATGGATGTTAGAATGTTTTTTGGATGCTGAAAAGTTATGCTGGATGTTAGAATGTATAATAGAATGTTAAAATGCATGTTAGAATGTTATAATGGATGTTAGAATGTTAGAATGGATGTTAGAATTAATATTACAATGCTATAATGTATGTTACCATGTTATTATGGATGTTAGAATGTTATAATGGATGGTAAAATGTTATAATGGATGTTAGAATGTATACTAGAATGTTATAATGTATGTTAGAATGTTACAATGGATGTTATAATGTATATTAGAATGTTATAATGGATGTTAGCATGTTATAATGGATGTTAGAATGTATATTAGAATGTTATAATGTTTGTTAGAATCTTATAATGGATGGTAGAATGTTTATTAGAATGTTATAATGTAGGTTAGAATGTTATAATGGATGTTAGAATGTTAGAATGGATGATGGAATGTATATTAGAATGTTATAATGTATTTTAGAATTTTATTATGGATGTTAAAATGTTAGAATGGATGTTAGAATGGATGTTAGAATGTTAGAATTTTTGTTTTAATGTATTTTAGAGTGTTAGAATGGATGTTAGAATGTTATAATGGATGTTATAATGTATACTAGAATGTTATAATGTATGTGATAATGTTACAATGGATGTTAGAATGTATATTAGAATGTTATATTGTTTGTTAGAATGTTATAATGGATGTTAGAATGTATATTAGAATGTTATAATGTATGTTATAATGTTATAATGGATGTTATAATGTTATAATGGATGTTAGAATGTATACTAGCATGTTATAATGTATGTTAGAATGTTATAATGGATGTTAGAATGTATACTAGAATGTTATAATGTATGTGACAATGTTACAATGGATGTTAGAATGTATATTAGAATGTTATAATGTATATTAGAATGTTATAATGGATGTTACAATGTATATTAGAATGTTATAATGGGTGTTAGAATGTATATTAGAATGTTATAATGGATGTTATAATGTTATAATGAATGTTAGAATGTATATTAGAATGTTATAATGTATGTTAGAATGTTATAATGTATGTTAGAATGTATATTAGAATGTTATAATGTATATTAGAATGTTATAATGGATGTTAGAAAGTATATTAGAATGTTAGAATGTATGTTAGAATGTTATAATAGATGTTAGAATGTTAGAATGGATGTTAGAATGTATATTAGAATGTTATAATATATGTTACCATGTTATTATGGATGTTAGAATGTTATAATGGATATTAGAATGTATACTAGAATGTTATAATGTATGTTAGATTATTACAATGGAAGTTGGAAAGTATATCAGAATGTTATAATGTATGTTAGCATGTTATAATGGATGTTAGAATGTATAATAGAAAGTTATAATGTATGTTACAATGTATGTTAGAATGTTTTTATGGATGTTTTAATGTATATTAGAATGTTAGAATGGATGTTAGAATGTTAAAATGGGTGTTTTATGTATACTAGAATGTTATAATGTATGTGAGAATGTTACAATGGATGTTAGAATGTATATTAGAATGTTATAATGTTTGTTAGAATGTTATAATGGATGTTACAATGTATATTAGAATGTTATAATGTATGTTATATTGTTATAATGGATGTTAGAATGTTATAATGGATGTTAGAATGTATATTAGAATGTTATAATGTATGTTACAATGTATGTTAGAATGTTTTTATGGATGTTAGAATGTTATAATGTATGTTAGAATGTTATGATGGATGTTAGAATGTATACTAGAATGTTATAATTTATGTTAGAATGTTATAATGGATGTTAGAATGTATATTAGAATGTTATATGGTATGTTAGAATGTTATAATGGATGTTAGAATGTTTATTAGAATGTTATAATGTATTTGAGAATGTTATAATGGATGTTATAATGTATATTAGAATGTTATAATGTATATTAGAATGTTATAATGGATGTTACAATGTATTTTAGAATGTTATAATGTATGTTAGAATGTTATAATGGATGTTAGAATGTTAGAATGGATGTTAAAATGTATATTAGAATTTTATAATGTATTTTAGAATTTGATTATGAATCTTAGAATGTTAGAATGGATGTTAGAATGGATGTTAGAATGTTAGAATGGATGTATTAATGTATATTAGAATGTTAGAATGGATGTTAGAATGTTATAATGGGTGTTATAATGTATACTAGAATGTTATAATGTATGTGAGAATGTTATTATGGATGTTAGAATGTATATTAGAATGTTATAATGTTTGTTAGAATGTTATAATGGATGTTAGAATGTATATTAGAATGTTATAATGTATTTTATAATGTTATAATGGATGTTAGAATGTTATAATGGATGTTAGAATGTATATTAGAATGTTCTAATCTATTTTACATTGTATGTTAGAATGTTATTATGGATGTTAGAATGTTATAATGGATGTTAGAATGTTATAATGGATGTTAGAATATATAGTAGAAAGTTATTATGTATGTTAGAATGTTATAATGGATGTTAGAATGTATATTAGAATGTTAAAATGTATGTTAGAATGTTATAATGGATGTAATAATATAATAATGGATGTAATAATGTCTATTAGAATGTTAATATGGATATTAGAATGTTATAATTGATGTTAGAATGTATATTTGAATGTTTGAATGGATGTTAGATTGATATAATGGATGATATAATGTATATTAGAATGTTATAATGTATGTTAGAGTGTTAGAATGTTTGTTAGAATGTTATAATGGATGTTGGAATGTATATTAGAATGTTAGAATGTATGTTAGAATGTTATTATGGATGTTAGAATGTTTTTTGGATGTTGAAATGTTATGCTGGATGTTAGAATGTATAATAGAATGTTAAAATGCATGTTAGAATGTTATAATGGATGTTAGAATGTTATAATGGATGTTAGAATTAATATTACAATGTTATAATGTATGTTACCATGTTATTATGGATGTTAGAATGTTATAATGGAAGGTAAAATGTTATAATGGATGTTAGAATGTATACTAGAATGTTATAATGTATGTTAGAATGTTACAATGGATGTTATAATGTATATTAGAATGTTATAATGGATGTTAGCATGTTATAATGGATGTTAGAATGTATATTAGAATGTTATAATGTATGTTAGAATCTTATAATGGATGGTAGAATGTTTATTAGAATGTTATAATGTATGTTAGAATGTTATAATGGATGTTAGAATGTTAGAATGGATGATGGAATGTATATTAGAATGTTATAATGTATTTTAGAATTTTATTATGGATGTTAAAATGTTAGAATGGATGTTAGAATGGATGTTACAATGTATATTAGAATGTTATAATGTATGTTATAATGTAATAATGGATGTTAGAATGTTATAATGGATGTTGGAATGTATATTAGAATGTTATAATGTATGTTACAATGTATGTTAGAATGTTATTATGGATTTTAGAATGTAATAATGGATGTTAGAATGTTATAATGGATGTTAGAATGTATACTAGAATGTTATAATGTATGTTAGAATGCCATAATGGATGTTAGAATGTATATTAGAATGTTATAAGGTATGTTAGAATGTTATAATGGATGTTAGAATGTATATTAGAATGTTATAATGTATTTTAGAATGTTATAATGAATGTTATAATGTATATTAGAATGTTATAATGTATATTAGAATGTTATAATGGATGTTACAATGTATATTAGAATGTTATAATGTATGTTAGAATGTTATAATGGATATTAGAATGTTAGAATGGATGTTAAAATGTATATTAGAATTTTATAATGTATTTTAGAATTTGATTATGAATCTTAGAATGTTAGAATGGATGTTAGAATGGATGTTAGAATGTTAGAATGGATGTATTAATGTATATTAGAATGTTAGAATGGATGTTAGAATGTTATAATGGGTGTTATAATGTATACTAGAATGTTATAATGTATGTGAGAATGTTATTATGGATGTTAGAATGTATATTAGAATGTTATAATGTTTGTTAGAATGTTATAATGTATGTTATAATGGATGTTAGAATATTATAATGGATGTTAGAATGTATATTAGAATGTTATAATCTATTTTACAATGTATGTTAGAATGTTATTATGGATGTTAGAATGTTATAATGGATGTTAGAATGTTATAATGGATGTTGGAATATATACTAGAATGTTATTATGTATGTTAGAATGTTATAATGGATGTTAGAATGTATATTAGAATGTTAAAATGTATGTTAGAATGTTATAATGGATGTTATAATATTATAATGGATGTAATAATGTCTATTAGAATGTTAATATGGATATTAGAATGTTATAATCGATGTTAGAATGTATATTTGAATGTTTGAATGGATGCTAGATTGATATAATGGATGTTAGAATGTATATTAGAATGTTATAATGTATGTTAGAGTGTTAGAATGTTTGTTAGAATGTTATAATGGATGTTGGAATGTATATTAGAATGTTAGAATGTATGTTAGAATGTTTTTATGGATGATAGAATGTTTTTTGGATGTTGAAATGTTATGCTGGATGTTAGAATGTATAATAGAATGTTAAAATGCATGCTATAATGTTATAATGGATGTTAGAATTTTAGAATGGATGTTAGAATGTATATTACAATGTTATAATGTATGTTACCATGTTATTATGGATGTTAGAATGTTAGAATGGATGTTAGAATGGATGTTAGAATGTTAGAATGGATGTTAGAATGTATATTAGAATGTTACAATGTATGAGATTGTTATAATGGATGTTAGAATGTATTTTAGAATGTTATAAAGTATGTTAGCATGTTATTATGGATGTTAGAATGTTAGAATGGATGTTAGAATGGATGTTAGAATGGATATTAGAATATTATAATGTTTGGTAGAATGTTATAGTGGATGTTAGAATGTATATTAGAATGTTATAATGTATATTAGAATGTTATAATGGATGTTAGAATATTATAATGGATGTTATAATGTATATTAGAATGTTAAAATGGATGTTAGAATGTTATAATGGATGTTAGAATGGATGTTAGAATGTTATATTGGATGTTAGAATGTATATTAGAATTTTAGAATGTATGTTAGAATGTTATAATGGATGTTAGAATGTATATTAGAATGTTAGGATGTATGCTAGAATGTTATTATGGATGTTAGAATGTTAGAATGGATGTTGAAATGTTACAATGGATGTTATAATGTATAATAGAATGTTATAATGTATGTTAGACTATTATAATGGATGTTAGAATGTATATTAGAATGTTATAATGTATGTTAGAATGTTATAGTTGATGTTAGAATGTATATTAGAATGTTATAATGTATGTTAGACTGTTATAATGGATGTCAGAATGTATATTAGAATGTTATATTGTATGTTAGAATGTTAGAATGGATGTTAGAATTTTAGAATAGATTTTAGAATGTATATTAGAATGTTAAAATGTATGTTAGAATGTTACAATGTATGTTAGAATGTTATAATGGATGTTAGAGTATTATAATGGATGTTATAATGAATTGTAGAAAGTTAAAATGGATGGTAGATTGTTAAAATGGATTTTAGAATGTATATTAGAATGTGATAATGTATGTTAGAATATTTTAATGGATGTTAAAATGTTATAATGGATGTTATAATGTATACTAGAATGTTATATTGTATGTTAGAATGTTAGAATGTATGTAAGAATGTATATTAGAAAGTAATAATGTATGTTAAAATGTTATAATGGATGTTAGAGAGTATAATAGAATGTTATAATGTATGTTAGAATGTTTTAATGGATGTTTGAATATTATAATGGATGTTATAATGTATATTAGAATGTTTAAATGGATGTTATAATGTTATAATGGATGTTACAATGTATATTAGAATGTTAGAATGGATGTTAGAATGTTATAATGGATGTTAGAATGTATATTAGAATGTTATAATGTATGTTAGAATGTAAGAATGTTTGTTAGAATGTTATAATGGATGTTCGAATGTATAATAGAATGTTAGATTGTATGTTAGAATGTCATTATGGATGTTAGAATGTTATAATGGATGTTAAAATGTTATAATAGATGTTAGAATGTATACTAGAATAATATAATGAATGTTAGAATGTTATAATGGATGTTAGAATATTATAATGGATGTTATAATGAATGTTAGAATGTTAAAATGGATGTTCAAATGTTAAAATGGATGTTTGAATGTATATTAGAATGTCATAATGGATGTTAGAATGTTATAGTGGATGTTAGAATGTATATTAGAATGTTATAATGCATGTTAAAATATTATAATGGATGTTAGAATGTTATATTGGATATTATAATGTATACTAGAATGTTATAATGGAGGTTAGAATGTTAGAATGGATGTAAGAATGTATATTAGAATGTAATAATGTATGTTAGAATGTTATAATGTATGTTAGAATGTTAGAATGGATGTTAGAATGTATATTAGAATGTTAGAATGTCTGTTAGAATGTTATTATATATGTTCTAATGTTAGAATTAATGTTAAAATGTTATAATGGATGTTATAAAGTTAGAATGGATGTAAGAATGTATATTAGAATGTAATAATGTATGTTAAAATGTTATAATGGATGTTAGAATGTTATATTGGATGTTATAATGTATACTAGAATGTTAGAATGTATGGTAGAATGTTATAATGGATGTTAGAGTGTATATTAGAATGCTATAATCTATTATAGAATGTTATAATGGATGTTAGAATGTTTATTAGAATGTTACAATGTATATTAAAATGTTATAATGGATGTTAGAATGTATATAAGAATGTTATAATGTATGGTAGAATGTTAATATGGATGTTAGAATGTTATAATGGATGTTAGAAAGTATATTAGAATGTTATAATGTATGTTAGTATGTTAGAATGTATGTTAGAATGGTATAATGGATGTTAGAATGTTATAATGGATGTTATAATGTTATAATGAATGTTACAATGTATACTAGAATGTTATAATGTTTGTTATAATGTTATAATGGATGTTAGAATGTATATTAGAATGTTAAAATGGATGTTAGTTTGTTATAATTGATGTTAGAATGTATATTAGAATGTTAGATTGGATGTTAGAATGTTATAATGGATGTTAGAATGTATATTAGAATGTTATAATGTATGTTACAATGTATGTTAGAATGTTATTATGGATGTTAGAATGTTACAATGGATGTTAGAATGTATACTAGAATGTTATAATGTATGTTAGAATGTTATAATGGATGTTAGAATGTATATTAGAATGTTATAATGTATATTAGAATGTTATAATGGATGTTAGAATGTATATTAGAATGTTAGAATGTATGTTAGAATGTTATAATAGATGTTAGAATGTTAGAATGGATGTTAGAATGTATATTAGAATGTTTTAATATATGTTACCATGTTATTATGGATGTTAGAATGTTATAATGGATATTAGAATGTATACTAGAATGTTATAATGTATGTTAGAATATTACAATGGATGTTGGAAAGTATATCAGAATGTTATAATGTATGTTAGCATGTTATAATGGATGTTAGAATGTATAATAGAAAGTTATAATGTATGTTAGAATCTTATAATTGGATGATATAATTTATATTAGAATGTTATAATGTATTTTCGAATTTTATTATGGATGTTAGAATAGATGTCAGAATATTATAATGGATTTTAGAATGTTATAACGGATGTTATACTGTATACTAGAATGTTATAATGTATGTTAGAATGTTAGAATAGATGTAAGAATGTACATTAGAATGTATAATGGGTGTTAGAAAGAATATTAGAATATTATAATGTATGGTATAATGTTATAATGGATGTTATGATATTATAATGGATGTTATAATGTCTATTAGAATTTTTAAATGGATGTCAGAATGTTATAATGGATGTTAGAATGTATGTTTTAAAGTTTGAATGGATGTTAGATTGTTATAATGGATGTTAGAATGTATATTAGAATGTTATAATGTATGTTACTATGTATGTTAGAATGTTGTTATGGATGTTGGAATGTATATAAGAATGTTATAATGTATGGTAGAATGTTAAAACGGATGTTAGAATATTATAATGTATGTTAGAATGTTATAATGGATGTTATATTATTATAATGGATGTTATAATGTCTATTGGAATGTTAAAATGGAAGTTAGAATGTTATAATGGATGTTAGAATGTATATTAGAATGTTATAATGTATGATAGAATGTTAGAATGTTTGTTAGAATGTTATAATGGATGTTGGAATGTATATTAGAATGTTAGAATGTATGTTAGAATGTTATTATGGATGTTAGAATGTTATAATGGATGTTAAAATGTTATGCTGGATGTTAGAATGTATAATAGAATGTTATAATGCATGTTATAATGTAATAATGGATGTTAAAATGTATATTAGAATGTTATAATGTATGTTAGAATGTTAGAATGGATGTTAGAATGTATTTTAGAATGATATAATGTATATTAGAATGTTATAATGGATGTTAGAATGTATATTACAATGTTATAATGTATGATACCATGTTATTATGGATGTTAGAATGTTATAATGGATGTTAAAATGTTATAATGGAATTTAGAATGTATACTAGAATGTTGTAATGTATGTTAGAATGTTACAATGGATGTTATAATGTATATTAGAATGTTATAATGTATGTTAGCATGTTTTAACGGATGTTAGAATGTATATTAGAATGTTATAATGTATGTTAGAATCTTATAATGGATGGTAGAATGTTTATTAGAATGTTATTATGTATGTTAGAATGTAATAATGGATGTTAGAATGTTAGAATTGATGATGGAATGTATATTAGAATGTTATAATGGATTTTAGAATTTTTTTATGGATGTTAAAATGTTATAATGGATGTTAGAATGGATGTTAGAATGTTAGAATGGTTGTTTTAATGTATATTGGAGAGTTAGAATGGATGTTATAATGTTATAATGGGTGTTATAATGTATACTAGAATGTTATATTGTATGTGATAATGTTACAATGGATGTTAGAATGTATATTAGAATGTTATACTGTATGTTATAATGTTAGAATGGATGTTATAATGTTATAAAGGATGTTAGAATGTATACTAGCATGTTATAATGTATGTTAGAATGTTATAATGGATGTTAGAATGTATATTAGAATGTTATAATGTAAGTTAGAATGTTATAATGGATGTTAGAATGTGCATTAGAATGTTATAATGTATTTTAGAATGTTATAATGGATGTTAGAATGAATATTAGAATGTTATAATGTATATTAGAATGTTATAATTGAAGTTAGAATGTATATTAGAATGTTATAATGTATGTTAGAATGTTATAATGGATGTTAGAATGTTAGAATGGATGTTAGAATGTATATTAGAATGTTATAATGTATGTTACCATGTTAATAATGATGTTAGAATGTTATAATGAATGTTAAAATGTTATAATGGATCTTGGAATGTATAATAGAATGTTATAATGTATGTTAGAATGTTACAATGGATGTTAGAATGTATATTAGAATGTTATAATGTATGTTAGCATGTTATAATGGATGTTAGAATGTATATTAGAATGTTATAATGTATGTTAGAATCTTATAATGGATGTTAAAATGTTTATTAGACTGTTATAATGTATGTTAGAATGTTAGAATGGATGATAGAATGTATATTAGAATGTTCTAATGTATTTTAGAATTTTATTATGGATGTTAGAATGGATGTTAGAATGGATGTTAGAATGGATGTTAGAATGTTAGAATGGATGTTTTAATGTATATTAGAATGTTAGAATGGATGGTAAAATGTTAAAATGGGTGTTTTTTGTATACTAGAATGTTATAATGTATGTGAGAATGTTACAATGGATGTTAGAATGTATATTAGAATGTTATAATGTTTGTTAGAATGTTATAATGGATGTTACAATGTATATTAGAATGTTATAATGTATGTTATATTGTTATAATGGATGTTAGAATGTTATAATGGATGTTAGAATGTATATTAGAATGTTATAATGTATGTTACAATGTATGTTAGAATGTTTTTATGGATGTTAGAATGTTATAATGTATCTTAGAATGTTATAATGGATGTTAGAATGTATACTAGAATGTTATAATGTATGTTAGAATGTTATAATGGATGTTAGAATGTATATTACAATGTTATATGGTATGTTAGAATGTTATAATGGATGTTAGAATGTATATTAGAATGTTATAATGTTTGTTAGAATGTTATAATGGATGTTACAATGTATATTAGAATGTTATAATGTATGTTATATTGTTAAAATGGATGTTAGAATGTTATAATGGATGTTAGAATGTATATTAGAATGTTAGAATGTATGTTACAATGTATGTTAGAATGTTTTTATGGATGTTAGAATGTTATAATGTATCTTAGAATGTTATAAAGGATGTTAGAATGTATACTAGAATGTTATAATGTATGTTAGAATGTTATAATGGATGTTAGAATGTATATTAGAATGTTATATGGTATGTTAGAATGTTATAATGGATGCTAGAATGTTTATTAGAATGTTATAATGTATTTGAGAATGTTATAATGGATGTTATAATGTATATTAGAATGTTATAATGTATATTAGAATGTTATAATGGATGTTACAATGTATATTAGAATGTTATAATGTATGTTAGAATGTTATAATGGAAGTTAAAATGTTAGAATGGATGTTAAAATGTATATTAGAATTTTATAATGTATTTTAGAATTTGATTATGAATCTTAGAAAGTTAGAATGGATGTTAGAATGGATGTTAGAATGTTAGAATGGGTGTATTAATGTATATTAGAATGTTAGAATGGATGTTAGAATGTTATAATGGGTGTGAGAATGTTATTATGGATGTTAGAATGTATATTAGAATATTATAATGTATGTTAGAATGTTATAATGGATGTTATATTATTATAATGGATGTTATAATGTCTATTGGAATGTTAAAATGGAAGTTAGAATGTTATAATGGATGTTAGAATGTATATTAGAATGTTATAATGTATGATAGAATGTTAGAATGTTTGTTAGAATGTTATAATGGATGTTGGAATGTATATTAGAATGTTAGAATGTATGTTAGAATGTTATTATGGATGTTAGAATGTTATAATGGATGTTAAAATGTTATGCTGGATGTTAGAATGTATAATAGAATGTTATAATGCATGTTATAATGTAATAATGGATGTTAAAATGTATATTAGAATGTTATAATGTATGTTAGAATGTTAGAATGGATGTTAGAATGTATTTTAGAATGATATAATGTATATTAGAATGTTATAATGGATGTTAGAATGTATATTACAATGTTATAATGTATGATACCATGTTATTATGGATGTTAGAATGTTATAATGGATGTTAAAATGTTATAATGGAATTTAGAATGTATACTAGAATGTTGTAATGTATGTTAGAATGTTACAATGGATGTTATAATGTATATTAGAATGTTATAATGTATGTTAGCATGTTTTAACGGATGTTAGAATGTATATTAGAATGTTATAATGTATGTTAGAATCTTATAATGGATGGTAGAATGTTTATTAGAATGTTATTATGTATGTTAGAATGTAATAATGGATGTTAGAATGTTAGAATTGATGATGGAATGTATATTAGAATGTTATAATGGATTTTAGAATTTTTTTATGGATGTTAAAATGTTATAATGGATGTTAGAATGGATGTTAGAATGTTAGAATGGTTGTTTTAATGTATATTGGAGAGTTAGAATGGATGTTATAATGTTATAATGGGTGTTATAATGTATACTAGAATGTTATATTGTATGTGATAATGTTACAATGGATGTTAGAATGTATATTAGAATGTTATACTGTATGTTATAATGTTAGAATGGATGTTATAATGTTATAAAGGATGTTAGAATGTATACTAGCATGTTATAATGTATGTTAGAATGTTATAATGGATGTTAGAATGTATATTAGAATGTTATAATGTAAGTTAGAATGTTATAATGGATGTTAGAATGTGCATTAGAATGTTATAATGTATTTTAGAATGTTATAATGGATGTTAGAATGAATATTAGAATGTTATAATGTATATTAGAATGTTATAATTGAAGTTAGAATGTATATTAGAATGTTATAATGTATGTTAGAATGTTATAATGGATGTTAGAATGTTAGAATGGATGTTAGAATGTATATTAGAATGTTATAATGTATGTTACCATGTTAATAATGATGTTAGAATGTTATAATGAATGTTAAAATGTTATAATGGATCTTGGAATGTATAATAGAATGTTATAATGTATGTTAGAATGTTACAATGGATGTTAGAATGTATATTAGAATGTTATAATGTATGTTAGCATGTTATAATGGATGTTAGAATGTATATTAGAATGTTATAATGTATGTTAGAATCTTATAATGGATGTTAAAATGTTTATTAGACTGTTATAATGTATGTTAGAATGTTAGAATGGATGATAGAATGTATATTAGAATGTTCTAATGTATTTTAGAATTTTATTATGGATGTTAGAATGGATGTTAGAATGGATGTTAGAATGGATGTTAGAATGTTAGAATGGATGTTTTAATGTATATTAGAATGTTAGAATGGATGGTAAAATGTTAAAATGGGTGTTTTTTGTATACTAGAATGTTATAATGTATGTGAGAATGTTACAATGGATGTTAGAATGTATATTAGAATGTTATAATGTTTGTTAGAATGTTATAATGGATGTTACAATGTATATTAGAATGTTATAATGTATGTTATATTGTTATAATGGATGTTAGAATGTTATAATGGATGTTAGAATGTATATTAGAATGTTATAATGTATGTTACAATGTATGTTAGAATGTTTTTATGGATGTTAGAATGTTATAATGTATCTTAGAATGTTATAATGGATGTTAGAATGTATACTAGAATGTTATAATGTATGTTAGAATGTTATAATGGATGTTAGAATGTATATTACAATGTTATATGGTATGTTAGAATGTTATAATGGATGTTAGAATGTATATTAGAATGTTATAATGTTTGTTAGAATGTTATAATGGATGTTACATTGTATATTAGAATGTTATAATGTATGTTATATTGTTAAAATGGATGTTAGAATGTTATAATGGATGTTAGAATGTATATTAGAATGTTATAATGTATGTTACAATGTATGTTAGAATGTTTTTATGGATGTTAGAATGTTATAATGTATCTTAGAATGTTATAAAGGATGTTAGAATGTATACTAGAATGTTATAATGTATGTTAGAATGTTATAATGGATGTTAGAATGTATATTAGAATGTTATATGGTATGTTAGAATGTTATAATGGATGCTAGAATGTTTATTAGAATGTTATAATGTATTTGAGAATGTTATAATGGATGTTATAATGTATATTAGAATGTTATAATGTATATTAGAATGTTATAATGGATGTTACAATGTATATTAGAATGTTATAATGTATGTTAGAATGTTATAATGGAAGTTAAAATGTTAGAATGGATGTTAAAATGTATATTAGAATTTTATAATGTATTTTAGAATTTGATTATGAATCTTAGAAAGTTAGAATGGATGTTAGAATGGATGTTAGAATGTTAGAATGGGTGTATTAATGTATATTAGAATGTTAGAATGGATGTTAGAATGTTATAATGGGTGTGAGAATGTTATTATGGATGTTAGAATGTATATTAGAATGTTATAATGTTTGTTAGAATGTTATATTGGATGTTAGAATGTATATTAGAATGTTATAATGTATTTTATAATGTTATAATGGATGTTAGAATGTTTTAATGGATGTTAGAATGTATATTAGAATGTTATAATCTATTTTACATTGTATGTTAGAATGTTATTATGGATGTTAGAATGTTATAATGGATGTTAGAATGTTTTAATGGATGTTAGAATATATACTAGAATGTTATTATGTATGTTAGAATGTTATAATGGATGTTAGAATGTATGTTAGAATGTTAAAATGTATGTTAAAATGTTATAATGGATGTAATAATATAATAATGGATGTAATAATGTCTATTAGAATGTTAATATGGATATTAGAATGTTATAATCGATGTTAGAATGTATATTTGAATGTTTGAATGGATGTTAGATTGATATAATGGATGTTAGAATGTATATTAGAATGTTATAATGTATGTTAGAGTGTTAGAATGTTAAAATGTTATAATGGATGTTGGAATGTGTATTAGAATGTTAGAATGTATGTTAGAATGTTATTATGGATGTTAGAATGTTTTTTGGATGTTGAAATGTTATGCTGGATGTTAGAATGTATAATAGAATGTTAAAATGCATGTTAGAATGTTATAATGGATGTTAGAATGTTAGAATGGATGTTAGAATTAATATTACAATGTTATAATGTATGTTACCATGTTATTATGGATGTTAGAATGTTATAACGGATGGTAAAATGTTATAATGGATGTTAGAATGTATACTAGAATGTTATAATGTATGTTAGAATGTTACAATGGATGTTATAATGTATATTAGAATGTTATAATGGATGTTAGCATGTTATAATGGATGTTAGAATGTATATTAGAATGTTATAATGTTTGTTAGAATCTTATAATGGATGATAGAATGTTTATTAGAATGTTATAATGTATGTTAGAATGTTATAATGGATGTTAGAATGTTAGAATGGATGGTAGAATGTATATTAGAATGTTATAATGTATTTTAGAATTTTATTATGGATGTTAAAATGTTAGAATGGATGTTAGAATGGATGTTAGAATGTTAGAATTTTTGTTTTAATGTATTTTAGAGTGTTAGAATGGATGTTAGAATGTTATAGTGGATGTTATAATGTATACTAGAATGTTATAATGTATGTGATAATGTTACAATGGATGTTATAATGTTATAATGGATGTTAGAATGTATACTAGAATGTTATAATGTATGTTAGAATGTTATAATGGATGTTAGAATGTATACTAGAATGTTATAATGTATGTGATAATGTTACAATGGATGTTAGAATGTATATTAGAATGTTATATTGTTTGTTAGAATGTTATAATGGATGTTAGAATGTATATTAGAGTGTTATAATGTATATTAGAATGTTATAATGGATGTTACAATGTATATTAGAATGTTACAATGGGTGTTAGAATGTATATTAGAATGTTATAATGGATGTTATAATGTTATAATGAATGTTAGAATGTATATTAGAATGTAATAATGTATGTTAGAATGTTATAATGGATGTTAGAATGTATATTAGAATGTTATAATGTATATTAGAATGTTATAATGGATGTTAGAAAGTATATTAGAATGTTAGAATGTATGTTAGAATGTTATTATAGATGTTAGAATGTTAGAATGGATGTTAGAATGTATATTAGAATGTTATAATATATGTTACCATGTTATTATGGATGTTAGAATGTTATAATGGATATTACAATGTATACTAGAATGTTATAATGTATGTTAGAATATTACAATGGATGTTGGAAAGTATATCAGAATGTTATAATGTATGTTAGCCTGTTACAATGTATGTTAGAATGTTTTTATGGATGTTTTAATGTATATTAGAATGTTAGAATGGATGTTAGAATATTAAAATGGGTGTTTTATGTATACTAGAATGTTATAATGTATGTGAGAATGTTACAATGGATGTTAGAATGTATATTAGAATGTTATAATGTTTGTTAGAATGTTATAATGGATGTTACAATGTATATTAGAATGTTATAATGTATGTTATATTGTTATAATGGATGTTAGAATGTTATAATGGATGTTAGAATTTATATTAGAATATTATAATGTATGTTACAATGTATGTTAGAATGTTTTTATGGATGTTAGAATGTTATAATGTATGTTAGAATGTTATAATGGATGTTAGAATGTATACTAGAATGTTATAATTTATGTTAGAATGTTATAATGGATGTTAGAATGTATATTAGAATGTTATAATGTATTTTATAATGTTAGAATGGATGTTAGAATGTTAGAATGGATGTATTAATGTATATTAGAATGTTAGAATGGATGTTAGAATGTTATAATGGGTGTTATAATGTATACTAGAATGTTATAATGTATGTGAGAATGTTATTATGGATGTTAGAATGTATATTAGAATGTTATAATGTTTGTTAGAATGTTATAATGGATGTTAGAATGTATATTAGAATGTTATAATGTATTTTATAATGTTATAATGGATGTTAGAATGTTATAATGGATGTTAGAATGTATATTAGAATGTTATAATCTATTTTACATTGTATGTTAGAATGTTATTATGGATGTTAGAATGTTATAATGGATGTTAGAATGTTATAATGGATGTTAGAATATATACTAGAATGTTATTATGTATGTTAGAATGTTATAATGGATGTTAGAATGTATGTTAGAATGTTAAAATGAATGTTAGAATGTTATAATGGATGTAATAATATAATAATGGATGTAATAATGTCTATTAGAATGTTAATATGGATATTAGAATGTTATAATTGATGTTAGAATGTATATTTGAATGTTTGAATGGATGTTAGATTGATATAATGGACGTTAGAATGTATATTAGAATGTTATAATGTATGTTAGAGTGTTAGAATGTTAGAATGTTATAATGGATGTTGGAATGTATATTAGAATGTTAGAATGTATGTTAGAATGTTATTATGGATGTTAGAATGTTTTTTGGATGTTGAAATGTTATGCTGGATGTTAGAATGTATAATAGAATGTTAAAATGCATGTTAGAATGTTATAATGGATGTTAGAATGTTAGAATGGATGTTAGAATTAATATTACAATGTTATAATGTATGTTACCATGTTATTATGGATGTTAGAATGTTATAATGGATGGTACAATGTTATAATGGATGTTAGAATGTATACTAGAATGTTATAATGTATGTTAGAATGTTACAATGGATGTTATAATGTACATTAGAATGTTATAATGGATGTTAGCATGTTATAATGGATGTTAGAATGTTTATTAGAATGTTATAATGTATGTTAGAATGTTATAATGGATGTTAGAATGTTAGAATGGATGATGGAATGTATATTCGAATGTTATAATGTATTTTAGAATTTGATTATGGATGTTAAAATGTTAGAATGGATGTTAGAATGGATGTTAGAATGTTAGAATTTTTGTTTTAATGTATTTTACAGTGTTAGAATGGATGTTAGAATGTTATAATGGGTGTTATAATGTATACTAGAATGTTATAATGTATGTGATAATGTTACAATGGATGTTAGAATGTATATTAGAATGTTATATTGTTTGTTTGAATGTTATAATGGATGTTAGAATGTATATTAGAATGTTATAATGTATGTTATAATGTTATAATGGATGTTATAATGTTAGAATGGATGTTAGAATGTATACTAGCATGTTATAATATATGTTAGAATGTTATAATGGATGTTAGAATGTATACTAGAATGTTATAATGTAAGTTAGAATGTTATAATGGATGTTAGAATGTATATTAGAGTGTTATAATGTATATTAGAATGTTATAATGGATGTTACAATGTATATTAGAATGTTATAATGTATGTTAGAATGTTATAATGGGTGGTAGAATTTTAGAATGGATGTTAGAATGTATATTAGAATGTTATAATGTATTTTAGAATGTTTCAATGGATGTTAGAATGAATATTAGAATGTTATAATGTATATTAGAATGTTATAATTGATGTTAGAATGTATATTAGAATGAAATAATGTATGTTAGAATGTTATAATGGCTGGTAGAATGTTATAATGGATGTTAGAATGTATATTAGAATGTTAAAATGGATGTTAGTTTGTTGTAATTGATGTTAGAATGCATATTAGAATGTTAGAATGGATGTTAGAATGTTATAATGGATGTTAGAATGAATATTAGAATGTTATAATGTATATTAGAATGTTATAATTGATGTTAGAATGTATATTAGAATGTTATAATGTATGTTAGAATGTTATAATGGATGTTAGAATGTTAGAATGGATGTTAGAATGTATATTAGAATGTTATAATGTATGTTACCATGTTAATAATGATGTTAGAATGTTATAATGAATGTTAAAATGTTATAATGGATCTTGGAATGTATAATAGATTGTTATAATGGATGTTAGAATGTATATTAGAATGTTATAATGTATGTTAGAATCTTATAATGGATTTTAAAATGTTTATTAGACTGTTATAATGTATGTTAGTATGTTAGAATGGATGATAGAATGTATATTAGAATGTTCTAATGTATTTTAGAATTTTATTACGGATGTTAGAATGGATGTTAGAATGTTAGAATGGATGTTTTAATGTATATTAGAATGTTAGAATGGATGTTAGAATGTTAAAATGGGTGTTTTATGTATACTAGAATGTTATAATGTATGTGAGAATGTTACAATGGATGTTAGAATGTATATTAGAATGTTATACTGTTTGTTAGAATGTTATAATGGATGTTATAATGTATATTAGAATGTTATAATGTATGTTATATTGTTTTAATGGATGTTAGAATGTTATAATGGATGTTAGAATGTATATTAGAATGTTATAATGTATGTTACAATGTATGTTAGAATGTTTTTATGGATGTTAGAATGTTATAATGTATCTTAGAATGTTATAATGGATGTCAGAATGTATACTAGAATGTTATAATGTATGTTAGAATATTATAATGGATGTTAGAATGTATATTAGAATGTTATATGGTATGTTAGAATGTTTATTAGAATGTTAGAATGTATTTGAGAATGTTATAATGGATGTTATAATGTATATTAGAATGTTATAATGTATATTAGAATGTTATAATGTATGTTACAATGTATGTTAGAATGTTTTTATGGATGTTAGAATGTTATAATGGATGTTAGAATGTTATAATGGATGTTAGAATATATACTAGAATGTTAATATGTATGTTAGAATGTTATAATGGATGTTAGAATGTATATTAGAATGTTAAAATGTATGTTAGAATGTTATAATGGATGTAATAATATAATAATGGATGTAATAATGTCTATTAGAATGTTAATATGGATATTAGAATGTTATAATCGATGTTAGAATGTATATTTGAATGTTTGAATGGATGTTAGATTGATATAATGGATGTTAGAATGTATATTAGAATGTTATAATGTATGTTAGAGTGTTAGAATGTTTGTTAGAATGTTATAATGGATGTTAGAATGTTATAATGGGTGATATAATGTATACTAGAATGTTATAATGTATGTGAGAATGTTATTATGGATGTTAGAATGTATATTAGAATGTTATAATGTTTGTTAGAATGTTATAATGGATGTTAGAATGTATATTAGAATGTTATAATGTATTTTATAATGTTATAATGGATGTTGGAATGTTATAATGGATGTTAGAATGTATATTAGAATGTTATAATCTATTTTACATTGTATGTTAGAATGTTATTATGGATGTTAGAATGTTATAATGGATGTTAGAATGTTATAATGGATTTTAGAATATATACTAGAATGTTATTATGCATGTTAGAATGTTATAATGGATGTTAGAATGTATATTAGAATGTTAAAATGTATGTTAGAATGTTATAATGGATGTAATAATATAATAATGGATGTAATAATGTCTATTAGAATGTTAATATGGATATTAGAATGTTATAATCGATGTTAGAATGTATATTTGAATGTTTGAATGGATGTTAGATTGATATAATGGATGTTAGAATGTATATTAGAATGTTATAATGTATGTTAGAGTGTTAGAATGTTTGTTAGTATGTTATAATGGATGTTGGAATGTATATTAGAATGTTATAATGTATGTTAGAATCTTATAATGGATGTTAAAATGTTTATTAGACTGTTATAATGTATGTAAGAATGTTAGAATGGATGATAGAATGTATATTAGAATGTTCTAATGTATTTTAGAATTTTATTATGGATGTTAGAATGGATGTTAGAATGGATGTTAGAATGTTAGAATGGATGTTTTAATGTATATTAGAATGTTAGAATGGATGTTAGAATGTTAAAATGGGTGTTTTATGTATACTAGAATGTTATAATGTATGTGAGAATGTTACAATGGATGTTAGAATGTATATTAGAATGTTATAATGTTTGTTAGAATGTTATAATGGATGTTAGAATGTATATTAGAATGTTATAATGTATGTTACAATGTATGTTAGAATGTTTTTATGGATGTTAGAATGTTATAATGAATCTTAGAATGTTATAATGGATGTTAGAATGTATACTAGAATGTTATAATGTATGTTAGAATGTTAGAATGGATGTTAGAATGTATATTAGAATGTTATATGGTATGTTAGAATGTTATAATGGATGTTAGAATGTTTATTAGAATGTTTTAATGTATTTGAGAATGTTATAATGGATGTTATAATGTATATTAGAATGTTATAATGGATGTTACAATGTATATTAGAATGTTATAATGTATGTTAGAATGTTATAATGGATGTTAGAATGTTAGAATGGATGTTAAAATGTATATTAGAATTTTATAATGTATTTTAGAATTTGATTATGAATCTTAGAAAGTTAGAATGGATGTTAGAATGGATGTTAGAATGTTAGAATGGATGTATTAATGTATATTAGAATGTTAGAATGGATGTTAGAATGTTATAATGGGTGTTATAATGTATACTAGAATGTTATAATGTATGTGAGAATGTTATTATGGATGTTAGAATGTATATTAGAATGTTATAATGTTTGTTAGAAAGTTATAATGGATGTTAGAATGTATATTAGAATGTTATAATGTATTTTATAATGTTATAATGGATGTTAGAATGTTATAATGGATGTTAGAATGTATATTAGAATGTTATAATCTATTTTACATTGTATGTTAGAATGTTATTATGGAAGTTAGAATGTTATAATGGATGTTAGAATGTTAGAATGGATGTTAGAATATATACTAGAATGTTATTATGTATGTTAGAATGTTATAATGGATGTTAGAATGTATGTTAGAATGTTAAAATGAATGTTAGAATGTTATAATGGATGTAATAATATAATAATGGATGTAATAATGTCTATTAGAATGTTAATATGGATATTAGAATGTTATAATTGATGTTAGAATGTATATTTGAATGTTTGAATGGATGTTAGATTGATATAATGGTTGTTAGAATGTATATTAGAATGTTATAATGTATGTTAGAGTGTTAGAATGTTAGAATGTAATTATGGATGTTGGAATGTATATTAGAATGTTAGAATGTATGTTAGAATGTTATTATGGATGTTAGAATGTTTTTTGGATGTTGAAATGTTATGCTGGATGTTAGAATGTATAATAGAATGTTAAAATGCATGTTAGAATGTTATAATGGATGTTAGAATGTTAGAATGGATGTTAGAATTAATATTACAATGTTATAATGTATGTTACCATGTTATTATGGATGTTAGAATGTTATAATGGATGGTAAAATGTTATAATGGATGTTAGAATGTATACTAGAATGTTATAATGCATGTTAGAGTGTTAGAATGTTACAATGGATGTTATAATGTATATTAGAATGTTATAATGGATGTTAGCATGTTATAATGGATGTTAGAATGTATATTAGAATGTTATAATGTATGTTAGAATCTTATAATGGATGGTAGAATGTTTATTAGAATGTTATAATGTATGTTAGAATGTTATAATGGATGTTAGAATGTTAGAATGGATGATGGAATGTATATTAGTATGTTATAATGTATTTTAGAATTTTATTATGGATGTTAAAATGTTAGAATGGATGTTAGAATGGATGTTAGAATGTTAGAATTTTTGTTTTAATGTATTTTAGAGTGTTAGAATGGATGTTAGAATGTTATAATGTATGTGATAATGTTACAATGGATGTTAGAATGTATATTTGAATGTTATATTGTTTGTTAGAATGTTATAATGGATGTTAGAATGTATATTAGAATGTTATAATGTATGTTATAATGTTATAATGGATGTTATAATGTTATAATGGATGTTAGAATGTATACTAGCATGTTATAATGTATGTTATAATGTTATAATGGATGTTAGAATGTATACTAGAATGTTATAATGTAAGTTAGAATGTTATAATGGATGTTAGAATGTATATTAGAATGTTATAATGTATGTTATAATGTTATAATGGATGTTATAATGTTATAATGGATGTTAGAATGTATACTAGCATGTTATAATGTATGTTAGAATGTTATAATGGATGTTAGAATGTATACTAGAATGTTATAATGTATGTGATAATGTTACAATGGATGTTAGAATGTATATTAGAATGTTATATTGTTTGTTAGAATGTTATAATGGATGTTAGAATGTATATTAGAATGTTATAATGTATGTTATAATGTTATAATGGATGTTATAATGTTATAATGGATGTTAGAATGTATACTAGCATGTTATAATGTATGTTAGAATGTTATAATGGATGTTAGAATGTATACTAGAATGTTATAATGGATGTTAGAATGTATATTAGAGTGTTATAATGTATATTAGAATGTTATAATGGATGTTACAATGTATATTAGAATGTTATAATGTATGTTAGAATGTTATAATGGGTGGTAGAATTTTAGAATGGATGTTAGAATGTATATTAGAATGTTATAATGTATTTTAGAATGTTTCAATGGATGTTAGAATGAATATTAGAATGTTATAATGTATATTAGAATGTTATAATTGATGTTAGAATGTATATTAGAATGAAATAATGTATGTTAGAATGTTATAATGGCTGGTAGAATGTTATAATGGATGTTAGAATGTATATTAGAATGTTAAAATGGATGTTAGTTTGTTGTAATTGATGTTAGAATGCATATTAGAATGTTAGAATGGATGTTAGAATGTTATAATGGATGTTAGAATGAATATTAGAATGTTATAATGTATATTAGAATGTTATAATTGATGTTAGAATGTATATTAGAATGTTATAATGTATGTTAGAATGTTATAATGGATGTTAGAATGTTAGAATGGATGTTAGAATGTATATTAGAATGTTATAATGTATGTTACCATGTTAATAATGATGTTAGAATGTTATAATGAATGTTAAAATGTTATAATGGATCTTGGAATGTATAATAGATTGTTATAATGGATGTTAGAATGTATATTAGAATGTTATAATGTATGTTAGAATCTTATAATGGATTTTAAAATGTTTATTAGACTGTTATAATGTATGTTGGTATGTTAGAATGGATGATAGAATGTATATTAGAATGTTCTAATGTATTTTAGAATTTTATTACGGATGTTAGAATGGATGTTAGAATGGATGTTAGAATGTTAGAATGGATGTTTTAATGTATATTAGAATGTTAGAATGGATGTTAGAATGTTAAAATGGGTGTTTTATGTATACTAGAATGTTATAATGTATGTGAGAATGTTACAATGGATGTTAGAATGTATATTAGAATGTTATAATGGATGTTAGAATGTTATAATGGATGTTAGAATGTATATTAGAATGTTATAATGTATGTTACAATGTATGTTAGAATGTTTTTATGGATGTTAGAATGTTATAATGTATCTTAGAATGTTATAATGGATGTTAGAATGTATACTAGAATGTTATAATGTATGTTAGAATGTTAGAATGGATGTTAGAATGTATATTAGAATGTTATATGGTATGTTAGAATGTTATAATGGATGTTAGAATGTTTATTAGAATGTTTTAATGTATTTGAGAATGTTATAATGGATGTTATAATGTATATTAGAATGTTATAATGGATGTTACAATGTATATTAGAATGTTATAATGTATGTTAGAATGTTATAATGGATGTTAGAATGTTAGAATGGATGTTAAAATGTATATGAGAATTTTATAATGTATTTTAGAATTTGATTATGAATCTTAGAAAGTTAGAATGGATGTTAGAATGGATGTTAGAATGTTAGAATGGATGTATTAATGTATATTAGAATGTTAGAATGGATGTTAGAATGTTATAATGGGTGTTATAATGTATACTAGAATGTTATAATGTATGTGAGAATGTTATTATGGATGTTAGAATGTATATTAGAATGTTATAATGTTTGTTAGAATGTTATAATGGATGTTACAATGTATATTAGAATGTTATAATGTATGTTATATTGTTATAATGGATGTTAGAATGTTATAATGGATGTTAGAATGTATATTAGAATGTTATAATGTATGTTACAATGTATGTTAGAATGTTTTTATGGATGTTAGAATGTTATAATGAATGTTAGAATGTTATAATGGATGTTAGAATGTACACTAGAATGTTATATGGTATGTTAGAATGTTATAATGGATGTTAGAATGTTTATTAGAATGTTATAATGTATTTGAGAATGTTATAATGGATGTTATAATGTATATTAGAATGTTATAATGTATATTAGAATGTTATAATGGATGTTACAATGTATATTAGAATGTTATAATGTATGTTAGAATGTTATAATGGATGTTAGAATGTTAGAATGGATGTTAAAATGTATATTAGAATTTTATAATGTATTTTAGAATTTGATTATGAATCTTAGAATGTTAGAATGGATGTTAGAATGGATGTATTAATGTATATTAGAATGTTAGAATGGATGTTAGAATGTTATAATGGGTGATATAATGTATACTAGAATGTTATAATGTATGTGAGAATGTTATTATGGATGTTAGAATGTATATTAGAATGTTATAATGTTTGTTAGAATGTTATAATGGATGTTAGAATGTATATTAGAATGTTATAATGTATTTTATAATGTTATAATGGATGTTAGAATGCTATAATGGATGTTAGAATGTATATTAGAATGTTATAATCTATTTTACATTGTATGTTAGAATGTTATTATGGATGTTAGAATGTTATAATGGATGTTAGAATGTTATAATGGATTTTAGAATATATACTAGAATGTTATTATGCATGTTAGAATGTTATAATGGATGTTAGAATGTATATTAGAATGTTAAAATGTATGTTAGAATGTTATAATGGATGTAATAATATAATAATGGATGTAATAATGTCTATTAGAATGTTAATATGGATATTAGAATGTTATAATCGATGTTAGAATGTATATTTGAATGTTTGAATGGATGTTAGATTGATATAATGGATGTTAGAATGTATATTAGAATGTTATAATGTATGTTAGAGTGTTAGAATGTTTGTTAGTATGTTATAATGGATGTTGGAATGTATATTAGAATGTTAGAATGTATGTTAGAATGTTATTATGGATGTTAGAATGTTTTTTGGATGTTGAAATGTTATTCTGGATGTTAGAATGTATAATAGAATGTTAAAATGCATGTTAGAATTTTATAATGGATGTTAGAATGTTATAATGGATGTTAGAATTAATATTACAATGTTATAATGTATGTTACCATTTTATTATGGATGTTGGAATGTTATAATGGATGGTAAAATTTTATAATGGATGTTAGAATGTATACTAGAATGTTATAATGTATGTTAGAATGTTACAATGGATGTTATAATGTATATTAGAATGTTATAATGGATGTTAGCATGTTATAATGGATGTTAGAATGTATATTAGAATGTTATAATGTATGTTAGAATCTTATAATGGATGGTAGAATGTTTATTAGAATGTTATAATGTATGTTAGAATGTTATAATGGATGTTAGAATGCTAAAATGGATGATGGAATGTATATTAGAACGTTATAATGTATTTTAGAATTTTATTATGGATGTTAAAATGTTAGAATGGATGTTAGAATGGATGTTAGAATGTTAGAATTCTTGTTTTAATGTATTTTACAGTGTTAGAATGGATGTTAGAATGTTATAATGGGTGTTATAATGTATACTAGAATGTTATAATGTATGTGACAATGTTACAACGGATGTTAGAATGTATATTAGAATGTTATATTGTTTGTTTGAATGTTATAATGGATGTTAGAATGTATATTAGAATGTTATAATGTATGTTATAATGTTATAATGGATGTTAGAATGTATACTAGCATGTTATAATGTATGTTAGAATGTTATAATGGATGTTAGAATGTATACTAGAATGTTATAATGTAAGTTAGAATGTTATAATGGATGTTAGAATGTATATTAGAGTGTTATAATGTATATTAGAATGTTATAATGGATGTTACAATGTATATTAGAATGTTATAATGTATGTTAGAATGTTATAATGGGTGTTAGAATTTTAGAATGGATGTTAGAATGTATATTAGAATGTTATAATGTATTTTAGAATGTTATAATGGATGTTAGAATGAATATTAGAATGTTATAATGTATATTAGAATGTTATAATTGATGTTAGAATGTATATTAGAATGATATAATGTATGTTAGAATGTTATAATGGCTGCTAGAATGTTATAATGGATATTAGAATGTATATTAGTATGTTAAAATGGATGTTAGTTTGTTGTAATTGATGTTAGAATGTATATTAGAATGTTAGAATGGATGTTAGAATGTTATAATGGATGTTAGAATGAATATTAGAATGTTATAATGTATAATACAATGTTATAATTGATGTTAGAATGTATATTAGAATGTTATAATGTATGTTAGAATGTTATAATGGATGTTAGAATGTTAGAATGGATGTTAGAATGTATATTAGAATGTTATAATGTATGTTACCATGTTAATAATGATGTTAGAATGTTATAATGAATGTTAAAATGTTATAATGGATCTTGGAATGTATAATATAATGTTATAATGTATGTTTGAATGTTTCAATGGATGTTAGAATGTATATTAGAATGTTATAATGTATGTTAGCATGTTATAATGGATGTTAGAATGTATATTAGAATGTTATAATGTATGTTAGAATCTTATAATGGATGTTAAAATGTTTATTAGACTGTTATAATGTATGTTAGAATGTTAGAATGGATGATAGAATGTATATTAGAATGTTCTAATGTATTTTAGAATTTTATTATGGATGTTAGAATGGATGTTAGAATGGATGTTAGAATGTTAGAATGGATGTTTTAATGTATATTAGAATGTTAGAATGGATGTTAGAATGTTAAAATGGGTGTTTTATGTATACTAGAATGTTATAATGTATGTGAGAATGTTACAATGGATGTTAGAATGTATATTAGAATGTTATAATGTATGTTAGAATCTTATAATGGATGTTATAATGTTTATTAGACTGTTATAATGTATGTTAGAATGTTAGAATGGATGATAGAATGTATATTAGAATGTTCTAATGTATTTTAGAATTTTATTATGGATGTTAGAATGGATGTTAGAATGTTAGAATGGATGTTTTAATGTATATTAGAATGTTAGAATGGATGTTAGAATGTTAAAATGGGTGTTTTATGTATACTAGAATGTTATAATGTATGTGAGAATGTTACAATGGATGTTAGAATGTATATTAGAATGTTATAATGTTTGTTAGAATGTTATAATGGATGTTACAATGTATATTAGAATGTTATAATGTATGTTATATTGTTATAATGGATGGTAGAATGTTATAATGGATGTTAGAATGTATATTAGAATGTTATAATGTATGTTACAATGTATGTTAGAATGTTTTTATGGATGTTAGAATGTTATAATGTATCTTAGAATGTTATAATGGATGTTAGAATGTATACTAGAATGTTATAATGTATGTTAGAATGTTATAATGGATGTTAGAATGTATATTAGAATGTTATATGGTATGTTAGAATGTTATAATGGATGTTAGAATGTTTATTAGAATGTTATAATGTATTTGAGAATGTTATAATGGATGTTATAATGTATATTAGAATGTTATAATGGATGTTACAATGGATATTAGAATGTTATAATGTATGTTAGAATGTTATAATGGATGTTAGAATGTTAGAATGGATGTTAAAATGTATATTAGAATTTTATAATGTATTTTAGAATTTGATTATGAATCTTAGAAAGTTAGAATGGATGTTAGAATGGATGTTAGAATGATAGAATGGATGTATTAATGTACATTAGAATGTTAGAATGGATGTTAGAATGTTATAATGGGTGTTATAATGTATACTAGAATGTTATATTGTATGTGAGAATGTTATTATGGATGTTAGAATGTATATTAGAATGTTATAATGTTTGTTAGAATGTTATAATGGATGTTAGAATGTATATTAGAATGTTAAAATGTATTTTATAATGTTATAATGGATGTTAGAATGTTATAATGGATGTTAGAATGTATATTAGAATGTTATAATCTATTTTACATTGTATGTTAAAATGTTATTATGGATGTTAGAATGTTATAATGGATGTTAGAATGTTATAATGGATGTTAGAATATATACTAGAATGTTATTATGTATGTTAGAATGTTATAATGGATGTTAGAATGTATGTTAGAATGTTAAAATGTATGTTAGAATGTTATAATGGATGTAATAATATAATAATGGATGTAATAATGTCTATTAGAATGTTAATATGGATATTAGAATGTTATAATTGATGTTAGAATGTATATTTGAATGTTTGAATGGATGTTAGATTGATATAATGGATGTAAGAATATATATTAGAATGTTATAATGTATGTTAGAGTGTTAGAATGTTATAATGGATGTTGAAATGTATATTAGAATGTTAGAATGTATGTTAGAATGTTATTATGGATGTTAGAATGTTTTTTGGATGTTGAAATGTTATGCTGGATGTTAGAATGTATAATAGAATGTTAAAATGCATGTTAGAATGTTAGAATGGATGTTAGAATTAATATTACAATGTTATAATGTATGTTACCATGTTATTATGGATGTTAGAATGTTATAATGGATGGTAAAATGTTATAATGGATGTTAGAATGTATATTAGAGTGTTATAATGTATATTAGAATGTTATAATGGATGTTACAATGTATATTAGAATGTTATAATGTATGTTAGAATGTTATAATGGGTGTTAGAATTTTAGAATGGATGTTAGAATGTATATTAGAATGTTATAATGTATTTTAGAATGTTATAATGGATGTTAGAATGAATATTAGAATGTTATAATGTATATTAGAATGTTATAATTGATGTTAGAATGTATATTAGAATGATATAATGTATGTTAGAATGTTATAATGGCTGCTAGAATGTTATAATGGATATTAGAATGTATATTAGTATGTTAAAATGGATGTTAGTTTGTTGTAATTGATGTTAGAATGTATATTAGAATGTTAGAATGGATGTTAGAATGTTATAATGGATGTTAGAATGAATATTAGAATGTTATAATGTATAATACAATGTTATAATTGATGTTAGAATGTATATTAGAATGTTATAATGTATGTTAGAATGTTATAATGGATGTTAGAATGTTAGAATGGATGTTAGAATGTATATTAGAATGTTATAATGTATGTTACCATGTTAATAATGATGTTAGAATGTTATAATGAATGTTAAAATGTTATAATGGATCTTGGAATGTATAATATAATGTTATAATGTATGTTAGAATGTTTCAATGGATGTTAGAATGTATATTAGAATGTTATAATGTATGTTAGCATGTTATAATGGATGTTAGAATGTATATTAGAATGTTATAATGTATGTTAGAATCTTATAATGGATGTTAAAATGTTTATTAGACTGTTATAATGTATGTTAGAATGTTAGAATGGATGATAGAATGTATATTAGAATGTTCTAATGTATTTTAGAATTTTATTATGGATGTTAGAATGGATGTTAGAATGGATGTTAGAATGTTAGAATGGATGTTTTAATGTATATTAGAATGTTAGAATGGATGTTAGAATGTTAAAATGGGTGTTTTATGTATACTAGAATGTTATAATGTATGTGAGAATGTTACAATGGATGTTAGAATGTATATTAGAATGTTATAATGTATGTTAGAATCTTATAATGGATGTTATAATGTTTATTAGACTGTTATAATGTATGTTAGAATGTTAGAATGGATGATAGAATGTATATTAGAATGTTCTAATGTATTTTAGAATTTTATTATGGATGTTAGAATGGATGTTAGAATGTTAGAATGGATGTTTTAATGTATATTAGAATGTTAGAATGGATGTTAGAATGTTAAAATGGGTGTTTTATGTATACTAGAATGTTATAATGTATGTGAGAATGTTACAATGGATGTTAGAATGTATATTAGAATGTTATAATGTTTGTTAGAATGTTATAATGGATGTTACAATGTATATTAGAATGTTATAATGTATGTTATATTGTTATAATGGATGGTAGAATGTTATAATGGATGTTAGAATGTATATTAGAATGTTATAATGTATGTTACAATGTATGTTAGAATGTTTTTATGGATGTTAGAATGTTATAATGTATCTTAGAATGTTATAATGGATGTTAGAATGTATACTAGAATGTTATAATGTATGTTAGAATGTTATAATGGATGTTAGAATGTATATTAGAATGTTATATGGTATGTTAGAATGTTATAATGGATGTTAGAATGTTTATTAGAATGTTATAATGTATTTGAGAATGTTATAATGGATGTTATAATGTATATTAGAATGTTATAATGGATGTTACAATGTATATTAGAATGTTATAATGTATGTTAGAATGTTATAATGGATGTTAGAATGTTAGAATGGATGTTAAAATGTATATTAGAATTTTATAATGTATTTTAGAATTTGATTATGAATCTTAGAAAGTTAGAATGGATGTTAGAATGGATGTTAGAATGATAGAATGGATGTTTTAATGTACATTAGAATGTTAGAATGGATGTTAGAATGTTATAATGGGTGTTATAATGTATACTAGAATGTTATAATGTATGTGAGAATGTTATTATGGATGTTAGAATGTATATTAGAATGTTATAATGTTTGTTAGAATGTTATAATGGATGTTAGAATGTATATTAGAATGTTAAAATGTATTTTATAATGTTATAATGGATGTTAGAATGTTATAATGGATGTTAGAATGTATATTAGAATGTTATAATCTATTTTACATTGTATGTTAAAATGTTATTATGGATGTTAGAATGTTATAATGGATGTTAGAATGTTATAATGGATGTTAGAATATATACTAGAATGTTATTATGTATGTTAGAATGTTATAATGGATGTTAGAATGTATGTTAGAATGTTAAAATGTATGTTAGAATGTTATAATGGATGTAATAATATAATAATGGATGTAATAATGTCTATTAGAATGTTAATATGGATATTAGAATGTTATAATTGATGTTAGAATGTATATTTGAATGTTTGAATGGATGTTAGATTGATATAATGGATGTAAGAATATATATTAGAATGTTATAATGTATGTTAGAGTGTTAGAATGTTATAATGGATGTTGAAATGTATATTAGAATGTTAGAATGTATGTTAGAATGTTATTATGGATGTTAGAATGTTTTTTGGATGTTGAAATGTTATGCTGGATGTTAGAATGTATAATAGAATGTTAAAATGCATGTTAGAATGTTATAATGGATGTTAGAATGTTAGAATGGATGTTAGAATTAATATTACAATGTTATAATGTATGTTACCATGTTATTATGGATGTTAGAATGTTATAATGGATGGTAAAATGTTATAATGGATGTTAGAATGTATACTAGAATGTTATAATGTATGTTAGAATGTTACAATGGATGTTATAATGTATATTAGAATGTTATAATGGATGTTAGCATGTTATAATGGATGTTAGAATGTATATTAGAGTGTTATAATGTATATTAGAATGTTATAATGGATGTTACAATGTATATTAGAATGTTATAATGTATGTTAGAATGTTATAATGGGTGTTAGAATTTTAGAATGGATGTTAGAATGTATATTAGAATGTTATAATGTATTTTAGAATGTTATAATGGATGTTAGAATGAATATTAGAATGTTATAATGTATATTAGAATGTTATAATTGATGTTAGAATGTATATTAGAATGATATAATGTATGTTAGAATGTTATAATGGCTGCTAGAATGTTATAATGGATATTAGAATGTATATTAGTATGTTAAAATGGATGTTAGTTTGTTGTAATTGATGTTAGAATGTATATTAGAATGTTAGAATGGATGTTAGAATGTTATAATGGATGTTAGAATGAATATTAGAATGTTATAATGTATATTACAATGTTATAATTGATGTTAGAATGTATATTAGAATGTTATAATGTATGTTAGAATGTTATAATGGATGTTAGAATGTTAGAATGGATGTTAGAATGTATATTAGAATGTTATAATGTATGTTACCATGTTAATAATGATGTTAGAATGTTATAATGAATGTTAAAATGTTATAATGGATCTTGGAATGTATAATATAATGTTATAATGTATGTTAGAATGTTTCAATGGATGTTAGAATGTATATTAGAATGTTATAATGTATGTTAGCATGTTATAATGGATGTTAGAATGTATATTAGAATGTTATAATGTATGTTAGAATCTTATAATGGATGTTAAAATGTTTATTAGACTGTTATAATGTATGTTAGAATGTTAGAATGGATGATAGAATGTATATTAGAATGTTCTAATGTATTTTAGAATTTTATTATGGATGTTAGAATGGATGTTAGAATGGATGTTAGAATGTTAGAATGGATGTTTTAATGTATATTAGAATGTTAGAATGGATGTTAGAATGTTAAAATGGGTGTTTTATGTATACTAGAATGTTATAATGTATGTGAGAATGTTACAATGGATGTTAGAATGTATATTAGAATGTTATAATGTATGTTAGAATCTTATAATGGATGTTATAATGTTTATTAGACTGTTATAATGTATGTTAGAATGTTAGAATGGATGATAGAATGTATATTAGAATGTTCTAATGTATTTTAGAATTTTATTATGGATGTTAGAATGGATGTTAGAATGTTAGAATGGATGTTTTAATGTATATTAGAATGTTAGAATGGATGTTAGAATGTTAAAATGGGTGTTTTATGTATACTAGAATGTTATAATGTATGTGAGAATGTTACAATGGATGTTAGAATGTATATTAGAATGTTATAATGTTTGTTAGAATGTTATAATGGATGTTACAATGTATATTAGAATGTTATAATGTATGTTATATTGTTATAATGGATGGTAGAATGTTATAATGGATGTTAGAATGTATATTAGAATGTTATAATGTATGTTACAATGTATGTTAGAATGTTTTTATGGATGTTAGAATGTTATAATGTATCTTAGAATGTTATAATGGATGTTAGAATGTATACTAGAATGTTATAATGTATGTTAGAATGTTATAATGGATGTTAGAATGTATATTAGAATGTTATATGGTATGTTAGAATGTTATAATGGATGTTAGAATGTTTATTAGAATGTTATAATGTATTTGAGAATGTTATAATGGATGTTATAATGTATATTAGAATGTTATAATGGATGTTACAATGTATATTAGAATGTTATAATGTATGTTAGAATGTTATAATGGATGTTAGAATGTTAGAATGGATGTTAAAATGTATATTAGAATTTTATAATGTATTTTAGAATTTGATTATGAATCTTAGAAAGTTAGAATGGATGTTAGAATGGATGTTAGAATGATAGAATGGATGTATTAATGTACATTAGAATGTTAGAATGGATGTTAGAATGTTATAATGGGTGTTATAATGTATACTAGAATGTTATAATGTATGTGAGAATGTTATTATGGATGTTAGAATGTATATTAGAATGTTATAATGTTTGTTAGAATGTTATAATGGATGTTAGAATGTATATTAGAATGTTAAAATGTATTTTATAATGTTATAATGGATGTTAGAATGTTATAATGGATGTTAGAATGTATATTAGAATGTTATAATCTAATTTACATTGTATGTTAGAATGTTATTATGGATGTTAGCATGTTATAATGGATGTTAGAATGTTATAATGGATGTTAGAATATATACTAGAATGTTATTATGTATGTTAGAATGTTATAATGGATGTTAGAATGTATGTTAGAATGTTAAAATGTATGTTGGAATGTTATAATGGATATAATAATATAATAATGGATGTAATAATGTCTATTAGAATGTTAATATGGATATT
The DNA here is from genome assembly GCA_031769625.1 of Taudactylus pleione. NCBI lineage: Eukaryota > Metazoa > Chordata > Amphibia > Anura > Myobatrachidae > Taudactylus > Taudactylus pleione. The sequence goes on along the minus strand of JAUIMM010000944.1, from coordinate 1,407,126 downwards.
AGAATGTTATAATTGATGTTAGAATGTATATTTGAATGTTTGAATGGATGTTAGATTGATATAATGGTTGTAAGAATGTATATTAGAATGTTATAATGTATGTTAGAGTGTTAGAATGTTAGAATGTTATAATGGATGTTGAAATGTATATTAGAATGTTAGAATGTATGTTAGAATGTTATTATGGATGTTAGAATGTTTTTTGGATGTTGAAATGTTATGCTGGATGTTAGAATGTATAATAGAATGTTAAAATGCATGTTAGAATGTTATAATGGATGTTAGAATGTTAGAATGGATGTTAGAATTAATATTACAATGTTATAATGTATGTTACCATGTTATTATGGATGTTAGAATGTTATAATGGATGGTAAAATGTTATAATGGATGTTAGAATGTATACTAGAATGTTATAATGTATGTTAGAATGTTACAATGGATGTTATAATGTATATTAGAATGTTATAATGGATGTTAGCATGTTATAATGGATGTTAGAATGTATATTAGAATGTTATAATGTTTGTTAGAATCTTATAATAGATGATAGAATGTTTATTAGAATGTTATAATGGATGTTAGAATGTTAGAATGGATGTTAGAATGTTAGAATGGATGATGGAATGTATATTAGAATGTTATAATGTATTTTAGAATTTTATTATGGATGTTAAAATGTTAGAATGGATGTTAGAATGGATGTTAGAATGTTAGAATTTTTGTTTTAATGTATTTTTGAGTGTTAGAATGGATGCTAGAATGTTATAGTGGATGTTATAATGTATACTAGAATGTTATAATGTATGTGATAATGTTACAATGGATGTTAGAATGTATATTAGAATGTTATATTGTTTGTTAGAATGTTATAATGGATGTTAGAATGTATATTAGAATGTTATAATGTATGTTATAATGTTATAATGGATGTTATAATGTTATAATGGATGTTAGAATGTATACTAGCATGTTATAATGTATGTTAGAATGTTATAATGGATGTTAGAATGTATACTAGAATGTTATAATGTAAGTTAGAATGTTATAATGGATGTTAGAATGTATAATAGAGTGTTATAATGTATATTAGAATGTTATAATGGATGTTACAATGTATATTAGAATGTTATAATGTATGTTAGAATGTTATAATGGGTGGTAGAATTTTAGAATGGATGTTAGAATGTATATTAGAATGTTATAATGTATTTTAGAATGTTTCAATGGATGTTAGAATGAATATTAGAATGTTATAATGTATATTAGAATGTTATAATTGATGTTAGAATGTATATTAGAATGAAATAATGTATGTTAGAATGTTATAATGGCTGGTAGAATGTTATAATGGATGTTAGAATGTATATTAGAATGTTAAAATGGATGTTAGTTTGTTGTAATTGATGTTAGAATGCATATTAGAATGTTAGAATGGATGTTAGAATGTTATAATGGATGTTAGAATGAATATTAGAATGTTATAATGTATATTAGAATGTTATAATTGATGTTAGAATGTATATTAGAATGTTATAATGTATGTTAGAATGTTATAATGGATGTTAGAATGTTAGAATGGATGTTAGAATGTATATTAGAATGTTATAATGTATGTTACCATGTTAATAATGATGTTAGAATGTTATAATGAATGTTAAAATGTTATAATGGATCTTGGAATGTATAATAGATTGTTATAATGGATGTTAGAATGTATATTAGAATGTTATAATGTATGTTAGAATCTTATAAAGGATTTTAAAATGTTTATTAGACTGTTATAATGTATGTTAGTATGTTAGAATGGATGATAGAATGTATATTAGAATGTTCTAATGTATTTTAGAATTTTATTACGGATGTTAGAATGGATGTTAGAATGGATGTTAGAATGTTAGAATGGATGTTTTAATGTATATTAGAATGTTAGAATGGATGTTAGAATGTTAAAATGGGTGTTTTATGTATACTAGAATGTTATAATGTATGTGAGAATGTTACAATGGATGTTAGAATGTATATTAGAATGTTATACTGTTTGTTAGAATGTTATAATGGATGTTATAATGTATATTAGAATGTTATAATGTATGTTATATTGTTATAATGGATGTTAGAATGTTATAATGGATGTTAGAATGTATATTAGAATGTTATAATGTATGTTACAATGTATGTTAGAATGTTTTTATGGATGTTAGAATGTTATAATGTATCTTAGAATGTTATAATGGATGTCAGAATGTATACTAGAATGTTATAATGTATGTTAGAATGTTATAATGGATGTTAGAATGTATATTAGAATGTTATATGGTATGTTAGAATGTTATAATGGATGTTAGAATGTTTATTAGAATGTTATAATGTATTTGAGAATGTTATAATGGATGTTATAATGTATATTAGAATGTTATAATGGATGTTACAATGTATATTAGAATGTTATAATGTATGTTAGAATGTTATAATGGATGTTAGAATGTTAGAATGGATGTTAAAATGTATATTAGAATTTTATAATGTATTTTAGAATTTGATTATGAATCTTAGAAAGTTAGAATGGATGTTAGAATGGATGTTAGAATGATAGAATGGATGTATTAATGTACATTAGAATGTTAGAATGGATGTTAGAATGTTATAATGGGTGTTATAATGTATACTAGAATGTTATAATGTATGTGAGAATGTTATTATGGATGTTAGAATGTATATTAGAATGTTATAATGTTTGTTAGAATGTTATAATGGATGTTAGAATGTATATTAGAATGTTAAAATGTATTTTATAATGTTATAATGGATGTTAGAATGTTATAATGGATGTTAGAATGTATATTAGAATGTTATAATCTATTTTACATTGTATGTTAGAATGTTATTATGGATGTTAGCATGTTATAATGGATGTTAGAATGTTATAATGGATGTTAGAATATATACTAGAATGTTATTATGTATGTTAGAATGTTATAATGGATGTTAGAATGTATGTTAGAATGTTAAAATGTATGTTAGAATGTTATAATGGATATAATAATATAATAATGGATGTAATAATGTCTATTAGAATGTTAATATGGATATTAGAATGTTATAATTGATGTTAGAATGTATATTTGAATGTTTGAATGGATGTTAGATTGATATAATGGTTGTAAGAATGTATATTAGAATGTTATAATGTATGTTAGAGTGTTAGAATGTTAGAATGTTATAATGGATGTTGAAATGTATATTAGAATGTTAGAATGTATGTTAGAATGTTATTATGGATGTTAGAATGTTTTTTGGATGTTGAAATGTTATGCTGGATGTTAGAATGTATAATAGAATGTTAAAATGCATGTTAGAATGTTATAATGGATGTTAGAATGTTAGAATGGATGTTAGAATTAATATTACAATGTTATAATGTATGTTACCATGTTATTATGGATGTTAGAATGTTATAATGGATGGTAAAATGTTATAATGGATGTTAGAATGTATACTAGAATGTTATAATGTATGTTAGAATGTTACAATGGATGTTATAATGTATATTAGAATGTTATAATGGATGTTAGCATGTTATAATGGATGTTAGAATGTATATTAGAATGTTATAATGTTTGTTAGAATCTTATAATAGATGATAGAATGTTTATTAGAATGTTATAATGGATGTTAGAATGTTAGAATGGATGTTAGAATGTTAGCAATGGATGATGGAATGTATATTAGAATGTTATAATGTATTTTAGAATTTTATTATGGATGTTAAAATGTTAGAATGGATGTTAGAATGGATGTTAGAATGTTAGAATTTTTGTTTTAATGTATTTTTGAGTGTTAGAATGGATGCTAGAATGTTATAGTGGATGTTATAATGTATACTAGAATGTTATAATGTATGTGATAATGTTACAATGGATGTTAGAATGTATATTAGAATGTTATATTGTTTGTTAGAATGTTATAATGGATGTTAGAATGTATATTAGAATGTTATAATGTATGTTATAATGTTATAATGGATGTTATAATGTTATAATGGATGTTAGAATGTATACTAGCATGTTATAATGTATGTTAGAATGTTATAATGGATGTTAGAATGTATACTAGAATGTTATAATGTAAGTTAGAATGTTATAATGGATGTTAGAATGTATATTAGAGTGTTATAATGTATATTAGAATGTTATAATGGATGTTACAATGTATATTAGAATGTTATAATGTATGTTAGAATGTTATAATGGGTGGTAGAATTTTAGAATGGATGTTAGAATGTATATTAGAATGTTATAATGTATTTTAGAATGTTTCAATGGATGTTAGAATGAATATTAGAATGTTATAATGTATATTAGAATGTTATAATTGATGTTAGAATGTATATTAGAATGAAATAATGTATGTTAGAATGTTATAATGGCTGGTAGAATGTTATAATGGATGTTAGAATGTATATTAGAATGTTAAAATGGATGTTAGTTTGTTGTAATTGATGTTAGAATGCATATTAGAATGTTAGAATGGATGTTAGAATGTTATAATGGATGTTAGAATGAATATTAGAATGTTATAATGTATATTAGAATGTTATAATTGATGTTAGAATGTATATTAGAATGTTATAATGTATGTTAGAATGTTATAATGGATGTTAGAATGTTAGAATGGATGTTAGAATGTATATTAGAATGTTATAATGTATGTTACCATGTTAATAATGATGTTAGAATGTTATAATGAATGTTAAAATGTTATAATGGATCTTGGAATGTATAATAGATTGTTATAATGGATGTTAGAATGTATATTAGAATGTTATAATGTATGTTAGAATCTTATAATGGATTTTAAAATGTTTATTAGACTGTTATAATGTATGTTAGTATGTTAGAATGGATGATAGAATGTATATTAGAATGTTCTAAGTATTTTAGAATTTTATTACGGATGTTAGAATGGATGTTAGAATGGATGTTAGAATGTTACAATGGATGTTTTAATGTATATTAGAATGTTAGAATGGATGTTAGAATGTTAAAATGGGTGTTTTATGTATACTAGAATGTTATAATGTATGTGAGAATGTTACAATGGATGTTAGAATGTATATTAGAATGTTATACTGTTTGTTAGAATGTTATAATGGATGTTATAATGTATATTAGAATGTTATAATGTATGTTATATTGTTATAATGGATGTTAGAATGTTATAATGGATGTTAGAATGTATATTAGAATGTTATAATGTATGTTACAATGTATGTTAGAATGTTTTTATGGATGTTAGAATGTTATAATGTATCTTAGAATGTTATAATGGATGTCAGAATGTATACTAGAATGTTATAATGTATGTTAGAATGTTATAATGGATGTTAGAATGTATATTAGAATGTTATATGGTATGTTAGAATGTTTATTAGAATGTTATAATGTATTTGAGAACATTATAATGGATGTTATAATGTATATTAGAATGTTATAATGTATATTAGAATGTTATAATGTATGTTACAATGTATGTTAGAATGTTTTTATGGATGTTAGAATGTTATAATGGATGTTAGAATATATACTAGAATGTTATTATGTATGTTAAAATGTTATAATGGATGTTAGAATGTATATTAGAATGTTAAAATGTATGTTAGAATGTTATAATGGATGTAATAATATAATAATGGATGTTATAATGTCTATTAGAATGTTAATATGGATATTAGAATGTTATAATCGATGTTAGAATGTATATTTGAATGTTTGAATGGATGTTAGATTGATATAATGGATGTTAGAATGTATATTAGAATGTTATAATGTATGTTAGAGTGTTAGAATGTTTGTTAGAATGTTATAATGGATGTTAGAATGTTATAATGGGTGATATAATGTATACTAGAATGTTATAATGTATGTGAGAATGTTATTATGGATGTTAGAATGTATATTAGAATGTTATAATGTTTGTTAGAATGTTATAATGGATGTTAGAATGTATATTAGAATGTTATAATGTATTTTATAATGTTATAATGGATGTTGGAATGTTATAATGGATGTTAGAATGTATATTAGAATGTTATAATCTATTTTACATTGTATGTTAGAATGTTATTATGGATGTTAGAATGTTATAATGGATGTTAGAATGTTATAATGGATTTTAGAATATATACTAGAATGTTATTATGCATGTTAGAATGTTATAATGGATGTTAGAATGTATATTAGAATGTTAAAATGTATGTTAGAATGTTATAATGGATGTAATAATATAATAATGGATGTAATAATGTCTATTAGAATGTTAATATGGATATTAGAATGTTATAATCGATGTTAGAATGTATATTTGAATGTTTGAATGGATGTTAGATTGATATAATGGATGTTAGAATGTATATTAGAATGTTATAATGTATGTTAGAGTGTTAGAATGTTTGTTAGTATGTTATAATGGATGTTGGAATGTATATTAGAATGTTATAATGTATGTTAGAATCTTATAATGGATGTTAAAATGTTTATTAGACTGTTATAATGTATGTTAGAATGTTAGAATGGATGATAGAATGTATATTAGAATGTTCTAATGTATTTTAGAATTTTATTATGGATGTTAGAATGGATGTTAGAATGGATGTTAGAATGTTAGAATGGATGTTTTAATGTATATTAGAATGTTAGAATGGATGTTAGAATGTTAAAATGGGTGTTTTATGTATACTAGAATGTTATAATGTATGTGAGAATGTTACAATGGATGTTAGAATGTATATTAGAATGTTATAATGTTTGTTAGAATGTTATAATGGATGTTACAATGTATATTAGAATGTTATAATGTATGTTATATTGTTATAATGGATGTTAGAATGTTATAATGGATGTTAGAATGTATATTAGAATGTTATAATGTATGTTACAATGTATGTTAGAATGTTTTTATGGATGTTAGAATGTTATAATGTATCTTAGAATGTTATAATGGATGTTAGAATGTATACTAGAATGTTATAATGTATGTTAGAATGTTAGAATGGATGTTAGAATGTATATTAGAATGTTATATGGTATGTTAGAATGTTATAATGGATGTTAGAATGTTTATTAGAATGTTTTAATGTATTTGAGAATGTTATAATGGATGTTATAATGTATATTAGAATATTATAATGGATGTTACAATGTATATTAGAATGTTATAATGTATGTTAGAATGTTATAATGGATGTTAGAATGTTAGAATGGATGTTAAAATGTATATGAGAATTTTATAATGTATTTTAGAATTTGATTATGAATCTTAGAAAGTTAGAATGGATGTTAGAATGGATGTTAGAATGTTAGAATGGATGTATTAATGTATATTAGAATGTTAGAATGGATGTTAGAATGTTATAATGGGTGTTATAATGTATACTAGAATGTTATAATGTATGTGAGAATGTTATTATGGATGTTAGAATGTATATTAGAATGTTATAATGTTTGTTAGAATGTTATAATGGATGTTAGAATGTATATTAGAATGTTATAATGGATGTTAGAATGTTATAATGGATGTTAGAATGTATATTAGAATGTTATAATCTATTTTACATTGTATGTTAGAATGTTATTATGGATGTTAGAATGTTATAATGGATGTTAGAATGTTATAATGGATGTTAGAATATATACTAGAATGTTATTATGTATGTTAGAATGTTATAATGGATGTTAGAATGTATGTTAGAATGTTAAAATGAATGTTAGAATGTTATAATGGATGTAATAATATAATAATGGATGTAATAATGTCTATTAGAATGTTAATATGGATATTAGAATGTTATAATTGATGTTAGAATGTATATTTGAATGTTTGAATGGATGTTAGATTGATATAATGGTTGTTAGAATGTATATTAGAATGTTATAATGTATGTTAGAGTGTTAGAATGTTATAATGGATGTTGGAATGTATATTAGAATGTTAGAATGTTATTATGGATGTTAGAATGTTTTTTGGATGTTGAAATGTTATGCTGGATGTTAGAATGTATAATAGAATGTTAAAATGCATGTTAGAATGTTATAATGGATGTTAGAATGTTAGAATGGATGTTAGAATTAATATTACAATGTTATAATGTATGTTACCATGTTATTATGGATGTTAGAATGTTATAATGGATGGTAAAATGTTATAATGGATGTTAGAATGTATACTAGAATGTTATAATGTATGTTAGAGTGTTAGAATGTTACAATGGATGTTATAATGTATATTAGAATGTTATAATGGATGTTAGCATGTTATAATGGATGTTAGAATGTATATTAGAATGTTATAATGTATGTTAGAATCTTATAATGGATGGTAGAATGTTTATTAGAATGTTATAATGTATGTTAGAATGTTATAATGGATGTTAGAATGTTAGAATGGATGATGGAATGTATATTAGTATGTTATAATGTATTTTAGAATTTTATTATGGATGTTAAAATGTTAGAATGGATGTTAGAATGGATGTTAGAATGTTAGAATTTTTGTTTTAATGTATTTTAGAGTGTTAGAATGGATGTTAGAATGTTATAATGGGTGTTATAATGTATACTAGAATGTTATAATGTATGTGATAATGTTACAATGGATGTTAGAATGTATATTAGAATGTTATATTGTTTGTTAGAATGTTATAATGGATGTTAGAATGTATATTAGAATGTTATAATGTATGTTATAATGTTATAATGGATGTTATAATGTTATAATGGATGTTAGAATGTATACTAGCATGTTATAATGTATGTTAGAATGTTATAATGGATGTTAGAATGTATACTAGAATGTTATAATGGATGTTAGAATGTATATTAGAGTGTTATAATGTATATTAGAATGTTATAATGGATGTTACAATGTATATTAGAATGTTATAATGTATGTTAGAATGTTATAATGGGTGGTAGAATTTTAGAATGGATGTTAGAATGTATATTAGAATGTTATAATGTATTTTAGAATGTTTCAATGGATGTTAGAATGAATATTAGAATGTTATAATGTATATTAGAATGTTATAATTGATGTTAGAATGTATATTAGAATGAAATAATGTATGTTAGAATGTTATAATGGCTGGTAGAATGTTATAATGGATGTTAGAATGTATATTAGAATGTTAAAATGGATGTTAGTTTGTTGTAATTGATGTTAGAATGCATATTAGAATGTTAGAATGGATGTTAGAATGTTATAATGGATGTTAGAATGAATATTAGAATGTTATAATGTATATTAGAATGTTATAATTGATGTTAGAATGTATATTAGAATGTTATAATGTATGTTAGAATGTTATAATGGATGTTAGAATGTTAGAATGGATGTTAGAATGTATATTAGAATGTTATAATGTATGTTACCATGTTAATAATGATGTTAGAATGTTATAATGAATGTTAAAATGTTATAATGGATCTTGGAATGTATAATAGATTGTTATAATGGATGTTAGAATGTATATTAGAATGTTATAATGTATGTTATAATGTTATAATGGATGTTATAATGTTATAATGGATGTTAGAATGTATACTAGCATGTTATAATGTATGTTAGAATGTTATAATGGATGTTAGAATGTATACTAGAATGTTATAATGTAAGTTAGAATGTTATAATGGATGTTAGAATGTATATTAGAGTGTTATAATGTATATTAGAATGTTATAATGGATGTTACAATGTATATTAGAATGTTATAATGTATGTTAGAATGTTATAATGGGTGGTAGAATTTTAGAATGGATGTTAGAATGTATATTAGAATGTTATAATGTATTTTAGAATGTTTCAATGGATGTTAGAATGAATATTAGAATGTTATAATGTATATTAGAATGTTATAATTGATGTTAGAATGTATATTAGAATGAAATAATGTATGTTAGAATGTTATAATGGCTGGTAGAATGTTATAATGGATGTTAGAATGTATATTAGAATGTTAAAATGGATGTTAGTTTGTTGTAATTGATGTTAGAATGCATATTAGAATGTTAGAATGGATGTTAGAATGTTATAATGGATGTTAGAATGAATATTAGAATGTTATAATGTATATTAGAATGTTATAATTGATGTTAGAATGTATATTAGAATGTTATAATGTATGTTAGAATGTTATAATGGATGTTAGAATGTTAGAATGGATGTTAGAATGTATATTAGAATGTTATAATGTATGTTACCATGTTAATAATGATGTTAGAATGTTATAATGAATGTTAAAATGTTATAATGGATCTTGGAATGTATAATAGATTGTTATAATGGATGTTAGAATGTATATTAGAATGTTATAATGTATGTTAGAATCTTATAATGGATTTTAAAATGTTTATTAGACTGTTATAATGTATGTTAGTATGTTAGAATGGATGATAGAATGTATATTAGAATGTTCTAATGTATTTTAGAATTTTATTACGGATGTTAGAATGGATGTTAGAATGGATGTTAGAATGTTAGAATGGATGTTTTAATGTATATTAGAATGTTAGAATGGATGTTAGAATGTTAAAATGGGTGTTTTATGTATACTAGAATGTTATAATGTATGTGAGAATGTTACAATGGATGTTAGAATGTATATTAGAATGTTATACTGTTTGTTAGAATGTTATAATGGATGTTATAATGTATATTAGAATGTTATAATGTATGTTATATTGTTATAATGGATGTTAGAATGTTATAATGGATGTTAGAATGTATATTAGAATGTTATAATGTATGTTACAATGTATGTTAGAATGTTTTTATGGATGTTAGAATGTTATAATGTATCTTAGAATGTTATAATGGATGTCAGAATGTATACTAGAATGTTATAATGTATGTTAGAATGTTATAATGGATGTTAGAATGTATATTAGAATGTTATATGGTATGTTAGAATGTTATAATGGATGTTAGAATGTTTATTAGAATGTTATAATGTATTTGAGAATGTTATAATGGATGTTATAATGTATATTAGAATGTTATAATGGATGTTACAATGTATATTAGAATGTTATAATGTATGTTAGAATGTTATAATGGATGTTAGAATGTTAGAATGGATGTTAAAATGTATATTATAATTTTATAATGTATTTTAGAATTTGATTATGAATCTTAGAAAGTTAGAATGGATGTTAGAATGGATGTTAGAATGATAGAATGGATGTATTAATGTACATTAGAATGTTAGAATGGATGTTAGAATGTTATAATGGGTGTTATAATGTATACTAGAATGTTATAATGTATGTGAGAATGTTATTATGGATGTTAGAATGTATATTAGAATGTTATAATGTTTGTTAGAATGTTATAATGGATGTTAGAATGTATATTAGAATGTTAAAATGTATTTTATAATGTTATAATGGATGTTAGAATGTTATAATGGATGTTAGAATGTATATTAGAATGTTATAATCTATTTTACATTGTATGTTAGAATGTTATTATGGATGTTAGCATGTTATAATGGATGTTAGAATGTTATAATGGATGTTAGAATATATACTAGAATGTTATTATGTATGTTAGAATGTTATAATGGATGTTAGAATGTATGTTAGAATGTTAAAATGTATGTTAGAATGTTATAATGGATATAATAATATAATAATGGATGTAATAATGTCTATTAGAATGTTAATATGGATATTAGAATGTTATAATTGATGTTAGAATGTATATTTGAATGTTTGAATGGATGTTAGATTGATATAATGGTTGTAAGAATGTATATTAGAATGTTATAATGTATGTTAGAGTGTTAGAATGTTAGAATGTTATAATGGATGTTGAAATGTATATTAGAATGTTAGAATGTATGTTAGAATGTTATTATGGATGTTAGAATGTTTTTTGGATGTTGAAATGTTATGCTGGATGTTAGAATGTATAATAGAATGTTAAAATGCATGTTAGAATGTTATAATGGATGTTAGAATGTTAGAATGGATGTTAGAATTAATATTACAATGTTATAATGTATGTTACCATGTTATTATGGATGTTAGAATGTTATAATGGATGGTAAAATGTTATAATGGATGTTAGAATGTATACTAGAATGTTATAATGTATGTTAGAATGTTACAATGGATGTTATAATGTATATTAGAATGTTATAATGGATGTTAGCATGTTATAATGGATGTTAGAATGTATATTAGAATGTTATAATGTTTGTTAGAATCTTATAATAGATGATAGAATGTTTATTAGAATGTTATAATGGATGTTAGAATGTTAGAATGGATGTTAGAATGTTAGAATGGATGATGGAATGTATATTAGAATGTTATAATGTATTTTAGAATTTTATTATGGATGTTAAAATGTTAGAATGGATGTTAGAATGGATGTTAGAATGTTAGAATTTTTGTTTTAATGTATTTTTGAGTGTTAGAATGGATGCTAGAATGTTATAGTGGATGTTATAATGTATACTAGAATGTTATAATGTATGTGATAATGTTACAATGGATGTTAGAATGTATATTAGAATGTTATATTGTTTGTTAGAATGTTATAATGGATGTTAGAATGTATATTAGAATGTTATAATGTATGTTATAATGTTATAATGGATGTTATAATGTTATAATGGATGTTAGAATGTATACTAGCATGTTATAATGTATGTTAGAATGTTATAATGGATGTTAGAATGTATACTAGAATGTTATAATGTAAGTTAGAATGTTATAATGGATGTTAGAATGTATATTAGAGTGTTATAATGTATATTAGAATGTTATAATGGATGTTACAATGTATATTAGAATGTTATAATGTATGTTAGAATGTTATAATGGGTGGTAGAATTTTAGAATGGATGTTAGAATGTATATTAGAATGTTATAATGTATTTTAGAATGTTTCAATGGATGTTAGAATGAATATTAGAATGTTATAATGTATATTAGAATGTTATAATTGATGTTAGAATGTATATTAGAATGAAATAATGTATGTTAGAATGTTATAATGGCTGGTAGAATGTTATAATGGATGTTAGAATGTATATTAGAATGTTAAAATGGATGTTAGTTTGTTGTAATTGATGTTAGAATGCATATTAGAATGTTAGAATGGATGTTAGAATGTTATAATGGATGTTAGAATGAATATTAGAATGTTATAATGTATATTAGAATGTTATAATTGATGTTAGAATGTATATTAGAATGTTATAATGTATGTTAGAATGTTATAATGGATGTTAGAATGTTAGAATGGATGTTAGAATGTATATTAGAATGTTATAATGTATGTTACCATGTTAATAATGATGTTAGAATGTTATAATGAATGTTAAAATGTTATAATGGATCTTGGAATGTATAATAGATTGTTATAATGGATGTTAGAATGTATATTAGAATGTTATAATGTATGTTAGAATCTTATAATGGATTTTAAAATGTTTATTAGACTGTTATAATGTATGTTAGTATGTTAGAATGGATGATAGAATGTATATTAGAATGTTCTAATGTATTTTAGAATTTTATTACGGATGTTAGAATGGATGTTAGAATGGATGTTAGAATGTTAGAATGGATGTTTTAATGTATATTAGAATGTTAGAATGGATGTTAGAATGTTAAAATGGGTGTTTTATGTATACTAGAATGTTATAATGTATGTGAGAATGTTACAATGGATGTTAGAATGTATATTAGAATGTTATACTGTTTGTTAGAATGTTATAATGGATGTTATAATGTATATTAGAATGTTATAATGTATGTTATATTGTTATAATGGATGTTAGAATGTTATAATGGATGTTAGAATGTATATTAGAATGTTATAATGTATGTTACAATGTATGTTAGAATGTTTTTATGGATGTTAGAATGTTATAATGTATCTTAGAATGTTATAATGGATGTCAGAATGTATACTAGAATGTTATAATGTATGTTAGAATGTTATAATGGATGTTAGAATGTATATTAGAATGTTATATGGTATGTTAGAATGTTTATTAGAATGTTATAATGTATTTGAGAACATTATAATGGATGTTATAATGTATATTAGAATGTTATAATGTATATTAGAATGTTATAATGTATGTTACAATGTATGTTAGAATGTTTTTATGGATGTTAGAATGTTATAATGGATGTTAGAATGTTATAATGGATGTTAGAATATATACTAGAATGTTATTATGTATGTTAAAATGTTATAATGGATGTTAGAATGTATATTAGAATGTTAAAATGTATGTTAGAATGTTATAATGGATGTAATAATATAATAATGGATGTAATAATGTCTATTAGAATGTTAATATGGATATTAGAATGTTATAATCGATGTTAGAATGTATATTTGAATGTTTGAATGGATGTTAGATTGATATAATGGATGTTAGAATGTATATTAGAATGTTATAATGTATGTTAGAGTGTTAGAATGTTTGTTAGAATGTTATAATGGATGTTAGAATGTTATAATGGGTGATATAATGTATACTAGAATGTTATAATGTATGTGAGAATGTTATTATGGATGTTAGAATGTATATTAGAATGTTATAATGTTTGTTAGAATGTTATAATGGATGTTAGAATGTATATTAGAATGTTATAATGTATTTTATAATGTTATAATGGATGTTGGAATGTTATAATGGATGTTAGAATGTATATTAGAATGTTATAATCTATTTTACATTGTATGTTAGAATGTTATTATGGATGTTAGAATGTTATAATGGATGTTAGAATGTTATAATGGATTTTAGAATATATACTAGAATGTTATTATGCATGTTAGAATGTTATAATGGATGTTAGAATGTATATTAGAATGTTAAAATGTATGTTAGAATGTTATAATGGATGTAATAATATAATAATGGATGTAATAATGTCTATTAGAATGTTAATATGGATATTAGAATGTTATAATCGATGTTAGAATGTATATTTGAATGTTTGAATGGATGTTAGATTGATATAATGGATGTTAGAATGTATATTAGAATGTTATAATGTATGTTAGAGTGTTAGAATGTTTGTTAGTATGTTATAATGGATGTTGGAATGTATATTAGAATGTTATAATGTATGTTAGAATCTTATAATGGATGTTAAAATGTTTATTAGACTGTTATAATGTATGTTAGAATGTTAGAATGGATGATAGAATGTATATTAGAATGTTCTAATGTATTTTAGAATTTTATTATGGATGTTAGAATGGATGTTAGAATGGATGTTAGAATGTTAGAATGGATGTTTTAATGTATATTAGAATGTTAGAATGGATGTTAGAATGTTAAAATGGGTGTTTTATGTATACTAGAATGTTATAATGTATGTGAGAATGTTACAATGGATGTTAGAATGTATATTAGAATGTTATAATGTTTGTTAGAATGTTATAATGGATGTTACAATGTATATTAGAATGTTATAATGTATGTTATATTGTTATAATGGATGTTAGAATGTTATAATGGATGTTAGAATGTATATTAGAATGTTATAATGTATGTTACAATGTATGTTAGAATGTTTTTATGGATGTTAGAATGTTATAATGTATCTTAGAATGTTATAATGGATGTTAGAATGTATACTAGAATGTTATAATGTATGTTAGAATGTTAGAATGGATGTTAGAATGTATATTAGAATGTTATATGGTATGTTAGAATGTTATAATGGATGTTAGAATGTTTATTAGAATGTTTTAATGTATTTGAGAATGTTATAATGGATGTTATAATGTATATTAGAATATTATAATGGATGTTACAATGTATATTAGAATGTTATAATGTATGTTAGAATGTTATAATGGATGTTAGAATGTTAGAATGGATGTTAAAATGTATATGAGAATTTTATAATGTATTTTAGAATTTGATTATGAATCTTAGAAAGTTAGAATGGATGTTAGAATGGATGTTAGAATGTTAGAATGGATGTATTAATGTATATTAGAATGTTAGAATGGATGTTAGAATGTTATAATGGGTGTTATAATGTATACTAGAATGTTATAATGTATGTGAGAATGTTATTATGGATGTTAGAATGTATATTAGAAAGTTATAATGTTTGTTAGAATGTTATAATGGATGTTAGAATGTATATTAGAATGTTATAATGGATGTTAGAATGTTATAATGGATGTTAGAATGTATATTAGAATGTTATAATCTATTTTACATTGTATGTTAGAATGTTATTATGGATGTTAGAATGTTATAATGGATGTTAGAATGTTATAATGGATGTTAGAATATATACTAGAATGTTATTATGTATGTTAGAATGTTATAATGGATGTTAGAATGTATGTTAGAATGTTATAATGGATGTAATAATATAATAATGGATGTAATAATGTCTATTAGAATGTTAATATGGATATTAGAATGTTATAATTGATGTTAGAATGTATATTTGAATGTTTGAATGGATGTTAGATTGATATAATGGTTGTTAGAATGTATATTAGAATGTTATAATGTATGTTAGAGTGTTAGAATGTTAGAATGTTATAATGGATGTTGGAATGTATATTAGAATGTTAGAATGTTATTATGGATGTTAGAATGTTTTTTGGATGTTGAAATGTTATGCTGGATGTTAGAATGTATAATAGAATGTTAAAATGCATGTTAGAATGTTATAATGGATGTTAGAATGTTAGAATGGATGTTAGAATTAATATTACAATGTTATAATGTATGTTACCATGTTATTATGGATGTTAGAATGTTATAATGGATGGTAAAATGTTATAATGGATGTTAGAATGTATACTAGAATGTTATAATGTATGTTAGAGTGTTAGAATGTTACAATGGATGTTATAATGTATATTAGAATGTTATAATGGATGTTAGCATGTTATAATGGATGTTAGAATGTATATTAGAATGTTATAATGTATGTTAGAATCTTATAATGGATGGTAGAATGTTTATTAGAATGTTATAATGTATGTTAGAATGTTATAATGGATGTTAGAATGTTAGAATGGATGATGGAATGTATATTAGTATGTTATAATGTATTTTAGAATTTTATTATGGATGTTAAAATGTTAGAATGGATGTTAGAATGGATGTTAGAATGTTAGAATTTTTGTTTTAATGTATTTTAGAGTGTTAGAATGGATGTTAGAATGTTATAATGGGTGTTATAATGTATACTAGAATGTTATAATGTATGTGATAATGTTACAATGGATGTTAGAATGTATATTAGAATGTTATATTGTTTGTTAGAATGTTATAATGGATGTTAGAATGTATATTAGAATGTTATAATGTATGTTATAATGTTATAATGGATGTTATAATGTTATAATGGATGTTAGAATGTATACTAGCATGTTATAATGTATGTTAGAATGTTATAATGGATGTTAGAATGTATACTAGAATGTTATAATGGATGTTAGAATGTATATTAGAGTGTTATAATGTATATTAGAATGTTATAATGGATGTTACAATGTATATTAGAATGTTATAATGTATGTTAGAATGTTATAATGGGTGGTAGAATTTTAGAATGGATGTTAGAATGTATATTAGAATGTTATAATGTATTTTAGAATGTTTCAATGGATGTTAGAATGAATATTAGAATGTTATAATGTATATTAGAATGTTATAATTGATGTTAGAATGTATATTAGAATGAAATAATGTATGTTAGAATGTTATAATGGCTGGTAGAATGTTATAATGGATGTTAGAATGTATATTAGAATGTTAAAATGGATGTTAGTTTGTTGTAATTGATGTTAGAATGCATATTAGAATGTTAGAATGGATGTTAGAATGTTATAATGGATGTTAGAATGAATATTAGAATGTTATAATGTATATTAGAATGTTATAATTGATGTTAGAATGTATATTAGAATGTTATAATGTATGTTAGAATGTTATAATGGATGTTAGAATGTTAGAATGGATGTTAGAATGTATATTAGAATGTTATAATGTATGTTACCATGTTAATAATGATGTTAGAATGTTATAATGAATGTTAAAATGTTATAATGGATCTTGGAATGTATAATAGATTGTTATAATGGATGTTAGAATGTATATTAGAATGTTATAATGTATGTTAGAATCTTATAATGGATTTTAAAATGTTTATTAGACTGTTATAATGTATGTTGGTATGTTAGAATGGATGATAGAATGTATATTAGAATGTTCTAATGTATTTTAGAATTTTATTACGGATGTTAGAATGGATGTTAGAATGGATGTTAGAATGTTAGAATGGATGTTTTAATGTATATTAGAATGTTAGAATGGATGTTAGAATGTTAAAATGGGTGTTTTATGTATACTAGAATGTTATAATGTATGTGAGAATGTTACAATGGATGTTAGAATGTATATTAGAATGTTATAATGGATGTTAGAATGTTATAATGGATGTTAGAATGTATATTAGAATGTTATAATGTATGTTACAATGTATGTTAGAATGTTTTTATGGATGTTAGAATGTTATAATGTATCTTAGAATGTTATAATGGATGTTAGAATGTATACTAGAATGTTATAATGTATGTTAGAATGTTAGAATGGATGTTAGAATGTATATTAGAATGTTATATGGTATGTTAGAATGTTATAATGGATGTTAGAATGTTTATTAGAATGTTTTAATGTATTTGAGAATGTTATAATGGATGTTATAATGTATATTAGAATGTTATAATGGATGTTACAATGTATATTAGAATGTTATAATGTATGTTAGAATGTTATAATGGATGTTAGAATGTTAGAATGGATGTTAAAATGTATATGAGAATTTTATAATGTATTTTAGAATTTGATTATGAATCTTAGAAAGTTAGAATGGATGTTAGAATGGATGTTAGAATGTTAGAATGGATGTATTAATGTATATTAGAATGTTAGAATGGATGTTAGAATGTTATAATGGGTGTTATAATGTATACTAGAATGTTATAATGTATGTGAGAATGTTATTATGGATGTTAGAATGTATATTAGAATGTTATAATGTTTGTTAGAATGTTATAATGGATGTTACAATGTATATTAGAATGTTATAATGTATGTTATATTGTTATAATGGATGTTAGAATGTTATAATGGATGTTAGAATGTATATTAGAATGTTATAATGTATGTTACAATGTATGTTAGAATGTTTTTATGGATGTTAGAATGTTATAATGAATGTTAGAATGTTATAATGGATGTTAGAATGTACACTAGAATGTTATATGGTATGTTAGAATGTTATAATGGATGTTAGAATGTTTATTAGAATGTTATAATGTATTTGAGAATGTTATAATGGATGTTATAATGTATATTAGAATGTTATAATGTATATTAGAATGTTATAATGGATGTTACAATGTATATTAGAATGTTATAATGTATGTTAGAATGTTATAATGGATGTTAGAATGTTAGAATGGATGTTAAAATGTATATTAGAATTTTATAATGTATTTTAGAATTTGATTATGAATCTTAGAATGTTAGAATGGATGTTAGAATGGATGTATTAATGTATATTAGAATGTTAGAATGGATGTTAGAATGTTATAATGGGTGATATAATGTATACTAGAATGTTATAATGTATGTGAGAATGTTATTATGGATGTTAGAATGTATATTAGAATGTTATAATGTTTGTTAGAATGTTATAATGGATGTTAGAATGTATATTAGAATGTTATAATGTATTTTATAATGTTATAATGGATGTTAGAATGCTATAATGGATGTTAGAATGTATATTAGAATGTTATAATCTATTTTACATTGTATGTTAGAATGTTATTATGGATGTTAGAATGTTATAATGGATGTTAGAATGTTATAATGGATTTTAGAATATATACTAGAATGTTATTATGCATGTTAGAATGTTATAATGGATGTTAGAATGTATATTAGAATGTTAAAATGTATGTTAGAATGTTATAATGGATGTAATAATATAATAATGGATGTAATAATGTCTATTAGAATGTTAATATGGATATTAGAATGTTATAATCGATGTTAGAATGTATATTTGAATGTTTGAATGGATGTTAGATTGATATAATGGATGTTAGAATGTATATTAGAATGTTATAATGTATGTTAGAGTGTTAGAATGTTTGTTAGTATGTTATAATGGATGTTGGAATGTATATTAGAATGTTAGAATGTATGTTAGAATGTTATTATGGATGTTAGAATGTTTTTTGGATGTTGAAATGTTATTCTGGATGTTAGAATGTATAATAGAATGTTAAAATGCATGTTAGAATTTTATAATGGATGTTAGAATGTTATAATGGATGTTAGAATTAATATTACAATGTTATAATGTATGTTACCATTTTATTATGGATGTTGGAATGTTATAATGGATGGTAAAATGTTATAATGGATGTTAGAATGTATACTAGAATGTTATAATGTATGTTAGAATGTTACAATGGATGTTATAATGTATATTAGAATGTTATAATGGATGTTAGCATGTTATAATGGATGTTAGAATGTATATTAGAATGTTATAATGTATGTTAGAATCTTATAATGGATGGTAGAATGTTTATTAGAATGTTATAATGTATGTTAGAATGTTATAATGGATGTTAGAATGCTAAAATGGATGATGGAATGTATATTAGAACGTTATAATGTATTTTAGAATTTTATTATGGATGTTAAAATGTTAGAATGGATGTTAGAATGGATGTTAGAATGTTAGAATTCTTGTTTTAATGTATTTTACAGTGTTAGAATGGATGTTAGAATGTTATAATGGGTGTTATAATGTATACTAGAATGTTATAATGTATGTGACAATGTTACAACGGATGTTAGAATGTATATTAGAATGTTATATTGTTTGTTTGAATGTTATAATGGATGTTAGAATGTATATTAGAATGTTATAATGTATGTTATAATGTTATAATGGATGTTAGAATGTATACTAGCATGTTATAATGTATGTTAGAATGTTATAATGGATGTTAGAATGTATACTAGAATGTTATAATGTAAGTTAGAATGTTATAATGGATGTTAGAATGTATATTAGAGTGTTATAATGTATATTAGAATGTTATAATGGATGTTACAATGTATATTAGAATGTTATAATGTATGTTAGAATGTTATAATGGGTGTTAGAATTTTAGAATGGATGTTAGAATGTATATTAGAATGTTATAATGTATTTTAGAATGTTATAATGGATGTTAGAATGAATATTAGAATGTTATAATGTATATTAGAATGTTATAATTGATGTTAGAATGTATATTAGAATGATATAATGTATGTTAGAATGTTATAATGGCTGCTAGAATGTTATAATGGATATTAGAATGTATATTAGTATGTTAAAATGGATGTTAGTTTGTTGTAATTGATGTTAGAATGTATATTAGAATGTTAGAATGGATGTTAGAATGTTATAATGGATGTTAGAATGAATATTAGAATGTTATAATGTATAATACAATGTTATAATTGATGTTAGAATGTATATTAGAATGTTATAATGTATGTTAGAATGTTATAATGGATGTTAGAATGTTAGAATGGATGTTAGAATGTATATTAGAATGTTATAATGTATGTTACCATGTTAATAATGATGTTAGAATGTTATAATGAATGTTAAAATGTTATAATGGATCTTGGAATGTATAATATAATGTTATAATGTATGTTTGAATGTTTCAATGGATGTTAGAATGTATATTAGAATGTTATAATGTATGTTAGCATGTTATAATGGATGTTAGAATGTATATTAGAATGTTATAATGTATGTTAGAATCTTATAATGGATGTTAAAATGTTTATTAGACTGTTATAATGTATGTTAGAATGTTAGAATGGATGATAGAATGTATATTAGAATGTTCTAATGTATTTTAGAATTTTATTATGGATGTTAGAATGGATGTTAGAATGGATGTTAGAATGTTAGAATGGATGTTTTAATGTATATTAGAATGTTAGAATGGATGTTAGAATGTTAAAATGGGTGTTTTATGTATACTAGAATGTTATAATGTATGTGAGAATGTTACAATGGATGTTAGAATGTATATTAGAATGTTATAATGTATGTTAGAATCTTATAATGGATGTTATAATGTTTATTAGACTGTTATAATGTATGTTAGAATGTTAGAATGGATGATAGAATGTATATTAGAATGTTCTAATGTATTTTAGAATTTTATTATGGATGTTAGAATGGATGTTAGAATGTTAGAATGGATGTTTTAATGTATATTAGAATGTTAGAATGGATGTTAGAATGTTAAAATGGGTGTTTAAAGTATACTAGAATGTTATAATGTATGTGAGAATGTTACAATGGATGTTACAATGTATATTAGAATGTTATAATGTTTGTTAGAATGTTATAATGGATGTTACAATGTATATTAGAATGTTATAATGTATGTTATATTGTTATAATGGATGGTAGAATGTTATAATGGATGTTAGAATGTATATTAGAATGTTATAATGTATGTTACAATGTATGTTAGAATGTTTTTATGGATGTTAGAATGTTATAATGTATCTTAGAATGTTATAATGGATGTTAGAATGTATACTAGAATGTTATAATGTATGTTAGAATGTTATAATGGATGTTAGAATGTATATTAGAATGTTATATGGTATGTTAGAATGTTATAATGGATGTTAGAATGTTTATTAGAATGTTATAATGTATTTGAGAATGTTATAATGGATGTTATAATGTATATTAGAATGTTATAATGGATGTTACAATGGATATTAGAATGTTATAATGTATGTTAGAATGTTATAATGGATGTTAGAATGTTAGAATGGATGTTAAAATGTATATTAGAATTTTATAATGTATTTTAGAATTTGATTATGAATCTTAGAAAGTTAGAATGGATGTTAGAATGGATGTTAGAATGATAGAATGGATGTATTAATGTACATTAGAATGTTAGAATGGATGTTAGAATGTTATAATGGGTGTTATAATGTATACTAGAATGTTATATTGTATGTGAGAATGTTATTATGGATGTTAGAATGTATATTAGAATGTTATAATGTTTGTTAGAATGTTATAATGGATGTTAGAATGTATATTAGAATGTTAAAATGTATTTTATAATGTTATAATGGATGTTAGAATGTTATAATGGATGTTAGAATGTATATTAGAATGTTATAATCTATTTTACATTGTATGTTAAAATGTTATTATGGATGTTAGAATGTTATAATGGATGTTAGAATGTTATAATGGATGTTAGAATATATACTAGAATGTTATTATGTATGTTAGAATGTTATAATGGATGTTAGAATGTATGTTAGAATGTTAAAATGTATGTTAGAATGTTATAATGGATGTAATAATATAATAATGGATGTAATAATGTCTATTAGAATGTTAATATGGATATTAGAATGTTATAATTGATGTTAGAATGTATATTTGAATGTTTGAATGGATGTTAGATTGATATAATGGATGTAAGAATATATATTAGAATGTTATAATGTATGTTAGAGTGTTAGAATGTTATAATGGATGTTGAAATGTATATTAGAATGTTAGAATGTATGTTAGAATGTTATTATGGATGTTAGAATGTTTTTTGGATGTTGAAATGTTATGCTGGATGTTAGAATGTATAATAGAATGTTAAAATGCATGTTAGAATGTTATAATGGATGTTAGAATGTTAGAATGGATGTTAGAATTAATATTACAATGTTATAATGTATGTTACCATGTTATTATGGATGTTAGAATGTTATAATGGATGGTAAAATGTTATAATGGATGTTAGAATGTATATTAGAGTGTTATAATGTATATTAGAATGTTATAATGGATGTTACAATGTATATTAGAATGTTATAATGTATGTTAGAATGTTATAATGGGTGTTAGAATTTTAGAATGGATGTTAGAATGTATATTAGAATGTTATAATGTATTTTAGAATGTTATAATGGATGTTAGAATGAATATTAGAATGTTATAATGTATATTAGAATGTTATAATTGATGTTAGAATGTATATTAGAATGATATAATGTATGTTAGAATGTTATAATGGCTGCTAGAATGTTATAATGGATATTAGAATGTATATTAGTATGTTAAAATGGATGTTAGTTTGTTGTAATTGATGTTAGAATGTATATTAGAATGTTAGAATGGATGTTAGAATGTTATAATGGATGTTAGAATGAATATTAGAATGTTATAATGTATATTACAATGTTATAATTGATGTTAGAATGTATATTAGAATGTTATAATGTATGTTAGAATGTTATAATGGATGTTAGAATGTTAGAATGGATGTTAGAATGTATATTAGAATGTTATAATGTATGTTACCATGTTAATAATGATGTTAGAATGTTATAATGAATGTTAAAATGTTATAATGGATCTTGGAATGTATAATATAATGTTATAATGTATGTTAGAATGTTTCAATGGATGTTAGAATGTATATTAGAATGTTATAATGTATGTTAGCATGTTATAATGGATGTTAGAATGTATATTAGAATGTTATAATGTATGTTAGAATCTTATAATGGATGTTAAAATGTTTATTAGACTGTTATAATGTATGTTAGAATGTTAGAATGGATGATAGAATGTATATTAGAATGTTCTAATGTATTTTAGAATTTTATTATGGATGTTAGAATGGATGTTAGAATGGATGTTAGAATGTTAGAATGGATGTTTTAATGTATATTAGAATGTTAGAATGGATGTTAGAATGTTAAAATGGGTGTTTTATGTATACTAGAATGTTATAATGTATGTGAGAATGTTACAATGGATGTTAGAATGTATATTAGAATGTTATAATGTATGTTAGAATCTTATAATGGATGTTATAATGTTTATTAGACTGTTATAATGTATGTTAGAATGTTAGAATGGATGATAGAATGTATATTAGAATGTTCTAATGTATTTTAGAATTTTATTATGGATGTTAGAATGGATGTTAGAATGTTAGAATGGATGTTTTAATGTATATTAGAATGTTAGAATGGATGTTAGAATGTTAAAATGGGTGTTTTATGTATACTAGAATGTTATAATGTATGTGAGAATGTTACAATGGATGTTAGAATGTATATTAGAATGTTATAATGTTTGTTAGAATGTTATAATGGATGTTACAATGTATATTAGAATGTTATAATGTATGTTATATTGTTAAAATGGATGGTAGAATGTTATAATGGATGTTAGAATGTATATTAGAATGTTATAATGTATGTTACAATGTATGTTAGAATGTTTTTATGGATGTTAGAATGTTATAATGTATCTTAGAATGTTATAATGGATGTTAGAATGTATACTAGAATGTTATAATGTATGTTAGAATGTTATAATGGATGTTAGAATGTATATTAGAATGTTATATGGTATGTTAGAATGTTATAATGGATGTTAGAATGTTTATTAGAATGTTATAATGTATTTGAGAATGTTATAATGGATGTTATAATGTATATTAGAATGTTATAATGGATGTTACAATGTATATTAGAATGTTATAATGTATGTTAGAATGTTATAATGGATGTTAGAATGTTAGAATGGATGTTAAAATGTATATTAGAATTTTATAATGTATTTTAGAATTTGATTATGAATCTTAGAAAGTTAGAATGGATGTTAGAATGGATGTTAGAATGATAGAATGGATGTATTAATGTACATTAGAATGTTAGAATGGATGTTAGAATGTTATAATGGGTGTTATAATGTATACTAGAATGTTATAATGTATGTGAGAATGTTATTATGGATGTTAGAATGTATATTAGAATGTTATAATGTTTGTTAGAATGTTATAATGGATGTTAGAATGTATATTAGAATGTTAAAATGTATTTTATAATGTTATAATGGATGTTAGAATGTTATAATGGATGTTAGAATGTATATTAGAATGTTATAATCTAATTTACATTGTATGTTAGAATGTTATTATGGATGTTAGCATGTTATAATGGATGTTAGAATGTTATAATGGATGTTAGAATATATACTAGAATGTTATTATGTATGTTAGAATGTTATAATGGATGTTAGAATGTATGTTAGAATGTTAAAATGTATGTTGGAATGTTATAATGGATATAATAATATAATAATGGATGTAATAATGTCTATTAGAATGTTAATATGGATATTAGAATGTTATAAATGATGTTAGAATGTATATTTGAATGTTTGAATGGATGTTAGATTGATATAATGGTTGTAAGAATGTATATTAGAATGTTATAATGTATGTTAGAGTGTTAGAATGTTAGAATGTTATAATGGATGTTGAAATGTATATTAGAATGTTAGAATGTATGTTAGAATGTTATTATGGATGTTAGAATGTTTTTTGGATGTTGAAATGTTATGCTGGATGTTAGAATGTATAATAGAATGTTAAAATGCATGTTAGAATGTTATAATGGATGTTAGAATGTTAGAATGGATGTTAGAATTAATATTACAATGTTATAATGTATGTTACCATGTTATTATGGATGTTAGAATGTTATAATGGATGGTAAAATGTTATAATGGATGTTAGAATGTATACTAGAATGTTATAATGTATGTTAGAATGTTACAATGGATGTTATAATGTATATTAGAATGTTATAATGGATGTTAGCATGTTATAATGGATGTTAGAATGTATATTAGAATGTTATAATGTTTGTTAGAATCTTATAATAGATGATAGAATGTTTATTAGAATGTTATAATGGATGTTAGAATGTTAGAATGGATGTTAGAATGTTAGAATGGATGATGGAATGTATATTAGAATGTTATAATGTATTTTAGAATTTTATTATGGATGTTAAAATGTTAGAATGGATGTTAGAATGGATGTTAGAATGTTAGAATTTTTGTTTTAATGTATTTTTGAGTGTTAGAATGGATGCTAGAATGTTATAGTGGATGTTATAATGTATACTAGAATGTTATAATGTATGTGATAATGTTACAATGGATGTTAGAATGTATATTAGAATGTTATATTGTTTGTTAGAATGTTATAATGGATGTTAGAATGTATATTAGAATGTTATAATGTATGTTATAATGTTATAATGGATGTTATAATGTTATAATGGATGTTAGAATGTATACTAGCATGTTATAATGTATGTTAGAATGTTATAATGGATGTTAGAATGTATACTAGAATGTTATAATGTAAGTTAGAATGTTATAATGGATGTTAGAATGTATAATAGAGTGTTATAATGTATATTAGAATGTTATAATGGATGTTACAATGTATATTAGAATGTTATAATGTATGTTAGAATGTTATAATGGGTGGTAGAATTTTAGAATGGATGTTAGAATGTATATTAGAATGTTATAATGTATTTTAGAATGTTTCAATGGATGTTAGAATGAATATTAGAATGTTATAATGTATATTAGAATGTTATAATTGATGTTAGAATGTATATTAGAATGAAATAATGTATGTTAGAATGTTATAATGGCTGGTAGAATGTTATAATGGATGTTAGAATGTATATTAGAATGTTAAAATGGATGTTAGTTTGTTGTAATTGATGTTAGAATGCATATTAGAATGTTAGAATGGATGTTAGAATGTTATAATGGATGTTAGAATGAATATTAGAATGTTATAATGTATATTAGAATGTTATAATTGATGTTAGAATGTATAT
Source organism: Taudactylus pleione (assembly GCA_031769625.1). NCBI lineage: Eukaryota > Metazoa > Chordata > Amphibia > Anura > Myobatrachidae > Taudactylus > Taudactylus pleione. The sequence goes on along the minus strand of JAUIMM010000944.1, from coordinate 1,379,258 downwards.
TAGAATGTTATAATGTATGTTAGAATGTTATAATGGATGTTAGAATGTTAGAATGGATGTTAGAATGTATATTAGAATGTTATAATGTATGTTACCATGTTAATAATGATGTTAGAATGTTATAATGAATGTTAAAATGTTATAATGGATCTTGGAATGTATAATAGATTGTTATAATGGATGTTAGAATGTATATTAGAATGTTATAATGTATGTTAGAATCTTATAATGGATTTTAAAATGTTTATTAGACTGTTATAATGTATGTTAGTATGTTAGAATGGATGATAGAATGTATATTAGAATGTTCTAATGTATTTTAGAATTTTATTACGGATGTTAGAATGGATGTTAGAATGGATGTTAGAATGTTAGAATGGATGTTTTAATGTATATTAGAATGTTAGAATGGATGTTAGAATGTTAAAATGGGTGTTTTATGTATACTAGAATGTTATAATGTATGTGAGAATGTTACAATGGATGTTAGAATGTATATTAGAATGTTATACTGTTTGTTAGAATGTTATAATGGATGTTATAATGTATATTAGAATGTTATAATGTATGTTATATTGTTATAATGGATGTTAGAATGTTATAATGGATGTTAGAATGTATATTAGAATGTTATAATGTATGTTACAATGTATGTTAGAATGTTTTTATGGATGTTAGAATGTTATAATGTATCTTAGAATGTTATAATGGATGTCAGAATGTATACTAGAATGTTATAATGTATGTTAGAATGTTATAATGGATGTTAGAATGTATATTAGAATGTTATATGGTATGTTAGAATGTTATAATGGATGTTAGAATGTTTATTAGAATGTTATAATGTATTTGAGAATGTTATAATGGATGTTATAATGTATATTAGAATGTTATAATGGATGTTACAATGTATATTAGAATGTTATAATGTATGTTAGAATGTTATAATGGATGTTAGAATGTTAGAATGGATGTTAAAATGTATATTAGAATTTTATAATGTATTTTAGAATTTGATTATGAATCTTAGAAAGTTAGAATGGATGTTAGAATGGATGTTAGAATGATAGAATGGATGTATTAATGTACATTAGAATGTTAGAATGGATGTTAGAATGTTATAATGGGTGTTATAATGTATACTAGAATGTTATAATGTATGTGAGAATGTTATTATGGATGTTAGAATGTATATTAGAATGTTATAATGTTTGTTAGAATGTTATAATGGACGTTAGAATGTATATTAGAATGTTAAAATGTATTTTATAATGTTATAATGGATGTTAGAATGTTATAATGGATGTTAGAATGTATATTAGAATGTTATAATCTATTTTACATTGTATGTTAGAATGTTATTATGGATGTTAGCATGTTATAATGGATGTTAGAATGTTATAATGGATGTTAGAATATATACTAGAATGTTATTATGTATGTTAGAATGTTATAATGGATGTTAGAATGTATGTTAGAATGTTAAAATGTATGTTAGAATGTTATAATGGATATAATAATATAATAATGGATGTAATAATGTCTATTAGAATGTTAATATGGATATTAGAATGTTATAATTGATGTTAGAATGTATATTTGAATGTTTGAATGGATGTTAGATTGATATAATGGTTGTAAGAATGTATATTAGAATGTTATAATGTATGTTAGAGTGTTAGAATGTTAGAATGTTATAATGGATGTTGAAATGTATATTAGAATGTTAGAATGTATGTTAGAATGTTATTATGGATGTTAGAATGTTTTTTGGATGTTGAAATGTTATGCTGGATGTTAGAATGTATAATAGAATGTTAAAATGCATGTTAGAATGTTATAATGGATGTTAGAATGTTAGAATGGATGTTAGAATTAATATTACAATGTTATAATGTATGTTACCATGTTATTATGGATGTTAGAATGTTATAATGGATGGTAAAATGTTATAATGGATGTTAGAATGTATACTAGAATGTTATAATGTATGTTAGAATGTTACAATGGATGTTATAATGTATATTAGAATGTTATAATGGATGTTAGCATGTTATAATGGATGTTAGAATGTATATTAGAATGTTATAATGTTTGTTAGAATCTTATAATAGATGATAGAATGTTTATTAGAATGTTATAATGGATGTTAGAATGTTAGAATGGATGTTAGAATGTTAGAATGGATGATGGAATGTATATTAGAATGTTATAATGTATTTTAGAATTTTATTATGGATGTTAAAATGTTAGAATGGATGTTAGAATGGATGTTAGAATGTTAGAATTTTTGTTTTAATGTATTTTTGAGTGTTAGAATGGATGCTAGAATGTTATAGTGGATGTTATAATGTATACTAGAATGTTATAATGTATGTGATAATGTTACAATGGATGTTAGAATGTATATTAGAATGTTATATTGTTTGTTAGAATGTTATAATGGATGTTAGAATGTATATTAGAATGTTATAATGTATGTTATAATGTTATAATGGATGTTATAATGTTATAATGGATGTTAGAATGTATACTAGCATGTTATAATGTATGTTAGAATGTTATAATGGATGTTAGAATGTATACTAGAATGTTATAATGTAAGTTAGAATGTTATAATGGATGTTAGAATGTATATTAGAGTGTTATAATGTATATTAGAATGTTATAATGGATGTTACAATGTATATTAGAATGTTATAATGTATGTTAGAATGTTATAATGGGTGGTAGAATTTTAGAATGGATGTTAGAATGTATATTAGAATGTTATAATGTATTTTAGAATGTTTCAATGGATGTTAGAATGAATATTAGAATGTTATAATGTATATTAGAATGTTATAATTGATGTTAGAATGTATATTAGAATGAAATAATGTATGTTAGAATGTTATAATGGCTGGTAGAATGTTATAATGGATGTTAGAATGTATATTAGAATGTTAAAATGGATGTTAGTTTGTTGTAATTGATGTTAGAATGCATATTAGAATGTTAGAATGGATGTTAGAATGTTATAATGGATGTTAGAATGAATATTAGAATGTTATAATGTATATTAGAATGTTATAATTGATGTTAGAATGTATATTAGAATGTTATAATGTATGTTAGAATGTTATAATGGATGTTAGAATGTTAGAATGGATGTTAGAATGTATATTAGAATGTTATAATGTATGTTACCATGTTAATAATGATGTTAGAATGTTATAATGAATGTTAAAATGTTATAATGGATCTTGGAATGTATAATAGATTGTTATAATGGATGTTAGAATGTATATTAGAATGTTATAATGTATGTTAGAATCTTATAATGGATTTTAAAATGTTTATTAGACTGTTATAATGTATGTTAGTATGTTAGAATGGATGATAGAATGTATATTAGAATGTTCTAATGTATTTTAGAATTTTATTACGGATGTTAGAATGGATGTTAGAATGGATGTTAGAATGTTAGAATGGATGTTTTAATGTATATTAGAATGTTAGAATGGATGTTAGAATGTTAAAATGGGTGTTTTATGTATACTAGAATGTTATAATGTATGTGAGAATGTTACAATGGATGTTAGAATGTATATTAGAATGTTATACTGTTTGTTAGAATGTTATAATGGATGTTATAATGTATATTAGAATGTTATAATGTATGTTATATTGTTATAATGGATGTTAGAATGTTATAATGGATGTTAGAATGTATATTAGAATGTTATAATGTATGTTACAATGTATGTTAGAATGTTTTTATGGATGTTAGAATGTTATAATGTATCTTAGAATGTTATAATGGATGTCAGAATGTATACTAGAATGTTATAATGTATGTTAGAATGTTATAATGGATGTTAGAATGTATATTAGAATGTTATATGGTATGTTAGAATGTTATTATGGATGTTAGAATGTATATTAGAATGTTATAATGTTTGTTAGAATGTTATAATGGATGTTAGAATGTATATTAGAATGTTATAATGTATTTTATAATGTTATAATGGATGTTGGAATGTTATAATGGATGTTAGAATGTATATTAGAATGTTATAATCTATTTTACATTGTATGTTAGAATGTTATTATGGATGTTAGAATGTTATAATGGATGTTAGAATGTTATAATGGATTTTAGAATATATACTAGAATGTTATTATGCATGTTAGAATGTTATAATGGATGTTAGAATGTATATTAGAATGTTAAAATGTATGTTAGAATGTTATAATGGATGTAATAATATAATAATGGATGTAATAATGTCTATTAGAATGTTAATATGGATATTAGAATGTTATAATCGATGTTAGAATGTATATTTGAATGTTTGAATGGATGTTAGATTGATATAATGGATGTTAGAATGTATATTAGAATGTTATAATGTATGTTAGAGTGTTAGAATGTTTGTTAGTATGTTATAATGGATGTTGGAATGTATATTAGAATGTTATAATGTATGTTAGAATCTTATAATGGATGTTAAAATGTTTATTAGACTGTTATAATGTATGTTAGAATGTTAGAATGGATGATAGAATGTATATTAGAATGTTCTAATGTATTTTAGAATTTTATTATGGATGTTAGAATGGATGTTAGAATGGATGTTAGAATGTTAGAATGGATGTTTTAATGTATATTAGAATGTTAGAATGGATGTTAGAATGTTAAAATGGGTGTTTTATGTATACTAGAATGTTATAATGTATGTGAGAATGTTACAATGGATGTTAGAATGTATATTAGAATGTTATAATGTTTGTTAGAATGTTATAATGGATGTTACAATGTATATTAGAATGTTATAATGTATGTTATATTGTTATAATGGATGTTAGAATGTTATAATGGATGTTAGAATGTATATTAGAATGTTATAATGTATGTTACAATGTATGTTAGAATGTTTTTATGGATGTTAGAATGTTATAATGTATCTTAGAATGTTATAATGGATGTTAGAATGTATACTAGAATGTTATAATGTATGTTAGAATGTTAGAATGGATGTTAGAATGTATATTAGAATGTTATATGGTATGTTAGAATGTTATAATGGATGTTAGAATGTTTATTAGAATGTTTTAATGTATTTGAGAATGTTATAATGGATGTTATAATGTATATTAGAATATTATAATGGATGTTACAATGTATATTAGAATGTTATAATGTATGTTAGAATGTTATAATGGATGTTAGAATGTTAGAATGGATGTTAAAATGTATATGAGAATTTTATAATGTATTTTAGAATTTGATTATGAATCTTAGAAAGTTAGAATGGATGTTAGAATGGATGTTAGAATGTTAGAATGGATGTATTAATGTATATTAGAATGTTAGAATGGATGTTAGAATGTTATAATGGGTGTTATAATGTATACTAGAATGTTATAATGTATGTGAGAATGTTATTATGGATGTTAGAATGTATATTAGAATGTTATAATGTTTGTTAGAATGTTATAATGGATGTTAGAATGTATATTAGAATGTTATAATGGATGTTAGAATGTTATAATGGATGTTAGAATGTATATTAGAATGTTATAATCTATTTTACATTGTATGTTAGAATGTTATTATGGATGTTAGAATGTTATAATGGATGTTAGAATGTTATAATGGATGTTAGAATATATACTAGAATGTTATTATGTATGTTAGAATGTTATAATGGATGTTAGAATGTATGTTAGAATGTTAAAATGAATGTTAGAATGTTATAATGGATGTAATAATATAATAATGGATGTAATAATGTCTATTAGAATGTTAATATGGATATTAGAATGTTATAATTGATGTTAGAATGTATATTTGAATGTTTGAATGGATGTTAGATTGATATAATGGTTGTTAGAATGTATATTAGAATGTTATAATGTATGTTAGAGTGTTAGAATGTTATAATGGATGTTGGAATGTATATTAGAATGTTAGAATGTTATTATGGATGTTAGAATGTTTTTTGGATGTTGAAATGTTATGCTGGATGTTAGAATGTATAATAGAATGTTAAAATGCATGTTAGAATGTTATAATGGATGTTAGAATGTTAGAATGGATGTTAGAATTAATATTACAATGTTATAATGTATGTTACCATGTTATTATGGATGTTAGAATGTTATAATGGATGGTAAAATGTTATAATGGATGTTAGAATGTATACTAGAATGTTATAATGTATGTTAGAGTGTTAGAATGTTACAATGGATGTTATAATGTATATTAGAATGTTATAATGGATGTTAGCATGTTATAATGGATGTTAGAATGTATATTAGAATGTTATAATGTATGTTAGAATCTTATAATGGATGGTAGAATGTTTATTAGAATGTTATAATGTATGTTAGAATGTTATAATGGATGTTAGAATGTTAGAATGGATGATGGAATGTATATTAGTATGTTATAATGTATTTTAGAATTTTATTATGGATGTTAAAATGTTAGAATGGATGTTAGAATGGATGTTAGAATGTTAGAATTTTTGTTTTAATGTATTTTAGAGTGTTAGAATGGATGTTAGAATGTTATAATGGGTGTTATAATGTATACTAGAATGTTATAATGTATGTGATAATGTTACAATGGATGTTAGAATGTATATTAGAATGTTATATTGTTTGTTAGAATGTTATAATGGATGTTAGAATGTATATTAGAATGTTATAATGTATGTTATAATGTTATAATGGATGTTATAATGTTATAATGGATGTTAGAATGTATACTAGCATGTTATAATGTATGTTAGAATGTTATAATGGATGTTAGAATGTATACTAGAATGTTATAATGGATGTTAGAATGTATATTAGAGTGTTATAATGTATATTAGAATGTTATAATGGATGTTACAATGTATATTAGAATGTTATAATGTATGTTAGAATGTTATAATGGGTGGTAGAATTTTAGAATGGATGTTAGAATGTATATTAGAATGTTATAATGTATTTTAGAATGTTTCAATGGATGTTAGAATGAATATTAGAATGTTATAATGTATATTAGAATGTTATAATTGATGTTAGAATGTATATTAGAATGAAATAATGTATGTTAGAATGTTATAATGGCTGGTAGAATGTTATAATGGATGTTAGAATGTATATTAGAATGTTAAAATGGATGTTAGTTTGTTGTAATTGATGTTAGAATGCATATTAGAATGTTAGAATGGATGTTAGAATGTTATAATGGATGTTAGAATGAATATTAGAATGTTATAATGTATATTAGAATGTTATAATTGATGTTAGAATGTATATTAGAATGTTATAATGTATGTTAGAATGTTATAATGGATGTTAGAATGTTAGAATGGATGTTAGAATGTATATTAGAATGTTATAATGTATGTTACCATGTTAATAATGATGTTAGAATGTTATAATGAATGTTAAAATGTTATAATGGATCTTGGAATGTATAATAGATTGTTATAATGGATGTTAGAATGTATATTAGAATGTTATAATGTATGTTATAATGTTATAATGGATGTTATAATGTTATAATGGATGTTAGAATGTATACTAGCATGTTATAATGTATGTTAGAATGTTATAATGGATGTTAGAATGTATACTAGAATGTTATAATGTAAGTTAGAATGTTATAATGGATGTTAGAATGTATATTAGAGTGTTATAATGTATATTAGAATGTTATAATGGATGTTACAATGTATATTAGAATGTTATAATGTATGTTAGAATGTTATAATGGGTGGTAGAATTTTAGAATGGATGTTAGAATGTATATTAGAATGTTATAATGTATTTTAGAATGTTTCAATGGATGTTAGAATGAATATTAGAATGTTATAATGTATATTAGAATGTTATAATTGATGTTAGAATGTATATTAGAATGAAATAATGTATGTTAGAATGTTATAATGGCTGGTAGAATGTTATAATGGATGTTAGAATGTATATTAGAATGTTAAAATGGATGTTAGTTTGTTGTAATTGATGTTAGAATGCATATTAGAATGTTAGAATGGATGTTAGAATGTTATAATGGATGTTAGAATGAATATTAGAATGTTATAATGTATATTAGAATGTTATAATTGATGTTAGAATGTATATTAGAATGTTATAATGTATGTTAGAATGTTATAATGGATGTTAGAATGTTAGAATGGATGTTAGAATGTATATTAGAATGTTATAATGTATGTTACCATGTTAATAATGATGTTAGAATGTTATAATGAATGTTAAAATGTTATAATGGATCTTGGAATGTATAATAGATTGTTATAATGGATGTTAGAATGTATATTAGAATGTTATAATGTATGTTAGAATCTTATAATGGATTTTAAAATGTTTATTAGACTGTTATAATGTATGTTAGTATGTTAGAATGGATGATAGAATGTATATTAGAATGTTCTAATGTATTTTAGAATTTTATTACGGATGTTAGAATGGATGTTAGAATGGATGTTAGAATGTTAGAATGGATGTTTTAATGTATATTAGAATGTTAGAATGGATGTTAGAATGTTAAAATGGGTGTTTTATGTATACTAGAATGTTATAATGTATGTGAGAATGTTACAATGGATGTTAGAATGTATATTAGAATGTTATACTGTTTGTTAGAATGTTATAATGGATGTTATAATGTATATTAGAATGTTATAATGTATGTTATATTGTTATAATGGATGTTAGAATGTTATAATGGATGTTAGAATGTATATTAGAATGTTATAATGTATGTTACAATGTATGTTAGAATGTTTTTATGGATGTTAGAATGTTATAATGTATCTTAGAATGTTATAATGGATGTCAGAATGTATACTAGAATGTTATAATGTATGTTAGAATGTTATAATGGATGTTAGAATGTATATTAGAATGTTATATGGTATGTTAGAATGTTATAATGGATGTTAGAATGTTTATTAGAATGTTATAATGTATTTGAGAATGTTATAATGGATGTTATAATGTATATTAGAATGTTATAATGGATGTTACAATGTATATTAGAATGTTATAATGTATGTTAGAATGTTATAATGGATGTTAGAATGTTAGAATGGATGTTAAAATGTATATTATAATTTTATAATGTATTTTAGAATTTGATTATGAATCTTAGAAAGTTAGAATGGATGTTAGAATGGATGTTAGAATGATAGAATGGATGTATTAATGTACATTAGAATGTTAGAATGGATGTTAGAATGTTATAATGGGTGTTATAATGTATACTAGAATGTTATAATGTATGTGAGAATGTTATTATGGATGTTAGAATGTATATTAGAATGTTATAATGTTTGTTAGAATGTTATAATGGATGTTAGAATGTATATTAGAATGTTAAAATGTATTTTATAATGTTATAATGGATGTTAGAATGTTATAATGGATGTTAGAATGTATATTAGAATGTTATAATCTATTTTACATTGTATGTTAGAATGTTATTATGGATGTTAGCATGTTATAATGGATGTTAGAATGTTATAATGGATGTTAGAATATATACTAGAATGTTATTATGTATGTTAGAATGTTATAATGGATGTTAGAATGTATGTTAGAATGTTAAAATGTATGTTAGAATGTTATAATGGATATAATAATATAATAATGGATGTAATAATGTCTATTAGAATGTTAATATGGATATTAGAATGTTATAATTGATGTTAGAATGTATATTTGAATGTTTGAATGGATGTTAGATTGATATAATGGTTGTAAGAATGTATATTAGAATGTTATAATGTATGTTAGAGTGTTAGAATGTTAGAATGTTATAATGGATGTTGAAATGTATATTAGAATGTTAGAATGTATGTTAGAATGTTATTATGGATGTTAGAATGTTTTTTGGATGTTGAAATGTTATGCTGGATGTTAGAATGTATAATAGAATGTTAAAATGCATGTTAGAATGTTATAATGGATGTTAGAATGTTAGAATGGATGTTAGAATTAATATTACAATGTTATAATGTATGTTACCATGTTATTATGGATGTTAGAATGTTATAATGGATGGTAAAATGTTATAATGGATGTTAGAATGTATACTAGAATGTTATAATGTATGTTAGAATGTTACAATGGATGTTATAATGTATATTAGAATGTTATAATGGATGTTAGCATGTTATAATGGATGTTAGAATGTATATTAGAATGTTATAATGTTTGTTAGAATCTTATAATAGATGATAGAATGTTTATTAGAATGTTATAATGGATGTTAGAATGTTAGAATGGATGTTAGAATGTTAGAATGGATGATGGAATGTATATTAGAATGTTATAATGTATTTTAGAATTTTATTATGGATGTTAAAATGTTAGAATGGATGTTAGAATGGATGTTAGAATGTTAGAATTTTTGTTTTAATGTATTTTTGAGTGTTAGAATGGATGCTAGAATGTTATAGTGGATGTTATAATGTATACTAGAATGTTATAATGTATGTGATAATGTTACAATGGATGTTAGAATGTATATTAGAATGTTATATTGTTTGTTAGAATGTTATAATGGATGTTAGAATGTATATTAGAATGTTATAATGTATGTTATAATGTTATAATGGATGTTATAATGTTATAATGGATGTTAGAATGTATACTAGCATGTTATAATGTATGTTAGAATGTTATAATGGATGTTAGAATGTATACTAGAATGTTATAATGTAAGTTAGAATGTTATAATGGATGTTAGAATGTATATTAGAGTGTTATAATGTATATTAGAATGTTATAATGGATGTTACAATGTATATTAGAATGTTATAATGTATGTTAGAATGTTATAATGGGTGGTAGAATTTTAGAATGGATGTTAGAATGTATATTAGAATGTTATAATGTATTTTAGAATGTTTCAATGGATGTTAGAATGAATATTAGAATGTTATAATGTATATTAGAATGTTATAATTGATGTTAGAATGTATATTAGAATGAAATAATGTATGTTAGAATGTTATAATGGCTGGTAGAATGTTATAATGGATGTTAGAATGTATATTAGAATGTTAAAATGGATGTTAGTTTGTTGTAATTGATGTTAGAATGCATATTAGAATGTTAGAATGGATGTTAGAATGTTATAATGGATGTTAGAATGAATATTAGAATGTTATAATGTATATTAGAATGTTATAATTGATGTTAGAATGTATATTAGAATGTTATAATGTATGTTAGAATGTTATAATGGATGTTAGAATGTTAGAATGGATGTTAGAATGTATATTAGAATGTTATAATGTATGTTACCATGTTAATAATGATGTTAGAATGTTATAATGAATGTTAAAATGTTATAATGGATCTTGGAATGTATAATAGATTGTTATAATGGATGTTAGAATGTATATTAGAATGTTATAATGTATGTTAGAATCTTATAATGGATTTTAAAATGTTTATTAGACTGTTATAATGTATGTTAGTATGTTAGAATGGATGATAGAATGTATATTAGAATGTTCTAATGTATTTTAGAATTTTATTACGGATGTTAGAATGGATGTTAGAATGGATGTTAGAATGTTAGAATGGATGTTTTAATGTATATTAGAATGTTAGAATGGATGTTAGAATGTTAAAATGGGTGTTTTATGTATACTAGAATGTTATAATGTATGTGAGAATGTTACAATGGATGTTAGAATGTATATTAGAATGTTATACTGTTTGTTAGAATGTTATAATGGATGTTATAATGTATATTAGAATGTTATAATGTATGTTATATTGTTATAATGGATGTTAGAATGTTATAATGGATGTTAGAATGTATATTAGAATGTTATAATGTATGTTACAATGTATGTTAGAATGTTTTTATGGATGTTAGAATGTTATAATGTATCTTAGAATGTTATAATGGATGTCAGAATGTATACTAGAATGTTATAATGTATGTTAGAATGTTATAATGGATGTTAGAATGTATATTAGAATGTTATATGGTATGTTAGAATGTTTATTAGAATGTTATAATGTATTTGAGAACATTATAATGGATGTTATAATGTATATTAGAATGTTATAATGTATATTAGAATGTTATAATGTATGTTACAATGTATGTTAGAATGTTTTTATGGATGTTAGAATGTTATATTGGATGTTAGAATGTTATAATGGATGTTAGAATATATACTAGAATGTTATTATGTATGTTAAAATGTTATAATGGATGTTAGAATGTATATTAGAATGTTAAAATGTATGTTAGAATGTTATAATGGATGTAATAATATAATAATGGATGTAATAATGTCTATTAGAATGTTAATATGGATATTAGAATGTTATAATCGATGTTAGAATGTATATTTGAATGTTTGAATGGATGTTAGATTGATATAATGGATGTTAGAATGTATATTAGAATGTTATAATGTATGTTAGAGTGTTAGAATGTTTGTTAGAATGTTATAATGGATGTTAGAATGTTATAATGGGTGATATAATGTATACTAGAATGTTATAATGTATGTGAGAATGTTATTATGGATGTTAGAATGTATATTAGAATGTTATAATGTTTGTTAGAATGTTATAATGGATGTTAGAATGTATATTAGAATGTTATAATGTATTTTATAATGTTATAATGGATGTTGGAATGTTATAATGGATGTTAGAATGTATATTAGAATGTTATAATCTATTTTACATTGTATGTTAGAATGTTATTATGGATGTTAGAATGTTATAATGGATGTTAGAATGTTATAATGGATTTTAGAATATATACTAGAATGTTATTATGCATGTTAGAATGTTATAATGGATGTTAGAATGTATATTAGAATGTTAAAATGTATGTTAGAATGTTATAATGGATGTAATAATATAATAATGGATGTAATAATGTCTATTAGAATGTTAATATGGATATTAGAATGTTATAATCGATGTTAGAATGTATATTTGAATGTTTGAATGGATGTTAGATTGATATAATGGATGTTAGAATGTATATTAGAATGTTATAATGTATGTTAGAGTGTTAGAATGTTTGTTAGTATGTTATAATGGATGTTGGAATGTATATTAGAATGTTATAATGTATGTTAGAATCTTATAATGGATGTTAAAATGTTTATTAGACTGTTATAATGTATGTTAGAATGTTAGAATGGATGATAGAATGTATATTAGAATGTTCTAATGTATTTTAGAATTTTATTATGGATGTTAGAATGGATGTTAGAATGGATGTTAGAATGTTAGAATGGATGTTTTAATGTATATTAGAATGTTAGAATGGATGTTAGAATGTTAAAATGGGTGTTTTATGTATACTAGAATGTTATAATGTATGTGAGAATGTTACAATGGATGTTAGAATGTATATTAGAATGTTATAATGTTTGTTAGAATGTTATAATGGATGTTACAATGTATATTAGAATGTTATAATGTATGTTATATTGTTATAATGGATGTTAGAATGTTATAATGGATGTTAGAATGTATATTAGAATGTTATAATGTATGTTACAATGTATGTTAGAATGTTTTTATGGATGTTAGAATGTTATAATGTATCTTAGAATGTTATAATGGATGTTAGAATGTATACTAGAATGTTATAATGTATGTTAGAATGTTAGAATGGATGTTAGAATGTATATTAGAATGTTATATGGTATGTTAGAATGTTATAATGGATGTTAGAATGTTTATTAGAATGTTTTAATGTATTTGAGAATGTTATAATGGATGTTATAATGTATATTAGAATATTATAATGGATGTTACAATGTATATTAGAATGTTATAATGTATGTTAGAATGTTATAATGGATGTTAGAATGTTAGAATGGATGTTAAAATGTATATGAGAATTTTATAATGTATTTTAGAATTTGATTATGAATCTTAGAAAGTTAGAATGGATGTTAGAATGGATGTTAGAATGTTAGAATGGATGTATTAATGTATATTAGAATGTTAGAATGGATGTTAGAATGTTATAATGGGTGTTATAATGTATACTAGAATGTTATAATGTATGTGAGAATGTTATTATGGATGTTAGAATGTATATTAGAATGTTATAATGTTTGTTAGAATGTTATAATGGATGTTAGAATGTATATTAGAATGTTATAATGGATGTTAGAATGTTATAATGGATGTTAGAATGTATATTAGAATGTTATAATCTATTTTACATTGTATGTTAGAATGTTATTATGGATGTTAGAATGTTATAATGGATGTTAGAATGTTATAATGGATGTTAGAATATATACTAGAATGTTATTATGTATGTTAGAATGTTATAATGGATGTTAGAATGTATGTTAGAATGTTAAAATGAATGTTAGAATGTTATAATGGATGTAATAATATAATAATGGATGTAATAATGTCTATTAGAATGTTAATATGGATATTAGAATGTTATAATTGATGTTAGAATGTATATTTGAATGTTTGAATGGATGTTAGATTGATATAATGGTTGTTAGAATGTATATTAGAATGTTATAATGTATGTTAGAGTGTTAGAATGTTAGAATGTTATAATGGATGTTGGAATGTATATTAGAATGTTAGAATGTTATTATGGATGTTAGAATGTTTTTTGGATGTTGAAATGTTATGCTGGATGTTAGAATGTATAATAGAATGTTAAAATGCATGTTAGAATGTTATAATGGATGTTAGAATGTTAGAATGGATGTTAGAATTAATATTACAATGTTATAATGTATGTTACCATGTTATTATGGATGTTAGAATGTTATAATGGATGGTAAAATGTTATAATGGATGTTAGAATGTATACTAGAATGTTATAATGTATGTTAGAGTGTTAGAATGTTACAATGGATGTTATAATGTATATTAGAATGTTATAATGGATGTTAGTATGTTATAATGGATGTTAGAATGTATATTAGAATGTTATAATGTATGTTAGAATCTTATAATGGATGGTAGAATGTTTATTAGAATGTTATAATGTATGTTAGAATGTTATAATGGATGTTAGAATGTTAGAATGGATGATGGAATGTATATTAGTATGTTATAATGTATTTTAGAATTTTATTATGGATGTTAAAATGTTAGAATGGATGTTAGAATGGATGTTAGAATGTTAGAATTTTTGTTTTAATGTATTTTAGAGTGTTAGAATGGATGTTAGAATGTTATAATGGGTGTTATAATGTATACTAGAATGTTATAATGTATGTGATAATGTTACAATGGATGTTAGAATGTATATTAGAATGTTATATTGTTTGTTAGAATGTTATAATGGATGTTAGAATGTATATTAGAATGTTATAATCTATGTTATAATGTTATAATGGATGTTATAATGTTATAATGGATGTTAGAATGTATACTAGCATGTTATAATGTATGTTAGAATGTTATAATGGATGTTAGAATGTATACTAGAATGTTATAATGGATGTTAGAATGTATATTAGAGTGTTATAATGTATATTAGAATGTTATAATGGATGTTACAATGTATATTAGAATGTTATAATGTATGTTAGAATGTTATAATGGGTGGTAGAATTTTAGAATGGATGTTAGAATGTATATTAGAATGTTATAATGTATTTTAAAATGTTTCAATGGATGTTAGAATGAATATTAGAATGTTATAATGTATATTAGAATGTTATAATTGATGTTAGAATGTATATTAGAATGAAATAATGTATGTTAGAATGTTATAATGGCTGGTAGAATGTTATAATGGATGTTAGAATGTATATTAGAATGTTAAAATGGATGTTAGTTTGTTGTAATTGATGTTAGAATGCATATTAGAATGTTAGAATGGATGTTAGAATGTTATAATGGATGTTAGAATGAATATTAGAATGTTATAATGTATATTAGAATGTTATAATTGATGTTAGAATGTATATTAGAATGTTATAATGTATGTTAGAATGTTATAATGGATGTTAGAATGTTAGAATGGATGTTAGAATGTATATTAGAATGTTATAATGTATGTTACCATGTTAATAATGATGTTAGAATGTTATAATGAATGTTAAAATGTTATAATGGATCTTGGAATGTATAATAGATTGTTATAATGGATGTTAGAATGTATATTAGAATGTTATAATGTATGTTAGAATCTTATAATGGATTTTAAAATGTTTATTAGACTGTTATAATGTATGTTGGTATGTTAGAATGGATGATAGAATGTATATTAGAATGTTCTAATGTATTTTAGAATTTTATTACGGATGTTAGAATGGATGTTAGAATGGATGTTAGAATGTTAGAATGGATGTTTTAATGTATATTAGAATGTTAGAATGGATGTTAGAATGTTAAAATGGGTGTTTTATGTATACTAGAATGTTATAATGTATGTGAGAATGTTACAATGGATGTTAGAATGTATATTAGAATGTTATAATGGATGTTAGAATGTTATAATGGATGTTAGAATGTATATTAGAATGTTATAATGTATGTTACAATGTATGTTAGAATGTTTTTATGGATGTTAGAATGTTATAATGTATCTTAGAATGTTATAATGGATGTTAGAATGTATACTAGAATGTTATAATGTATGTTAGAATGTTAGAATGGATGTTAGAATGTATATTAGAATGTTATATGGTATGTTAGAATGTTATAATGGATGTTAGAATGTTTATTAGAATGTTTTAATGTATTTGAGAATGTTATAATGGATGTTATAATGTATATTAGAATGTTATAATGGATGTTACAATGTATATTAGAATGTTATAATGTATGTTAGAATGTTATAATGGATGTTAGAATGTTAGAATGGATGTTAAAATGTATATGAGAATTTTATAATGTATTTTAGAATTTGATTATGAATCTTAGAAAGTTAGAATGGATGTTAGAATGGATGTTAGCATGTTAGAATGGATGTATTAATGTATATTAGAATGTTAGAATGGATGTTAGAATGTTATAATGGGTGTTATAATGTATACTAGAATGTTATAATGTATGTGAGAATGTTATTATGGATGTTAGAATGTATATTAGAATGTTATAATGTTTGTTAGAATGTTATAATGGATGTTACAATGTATATTAGAATGTTATAATGTATGTTATATTGTTATAATGGATGTTAGAATGTTATAATGGATGTTAGAATGTATATTAGAATGTTATAATGTATGTTACAATGTATGTTAGAATGTTTTTATGGATGTTAGAATGTTATAATGAATGTTAGAATGTTATAATGGATGTTAGAATGTACACTAGAATGTTATATGGTATGTTAGAATGTTATAATGGATGTTAGAATGTTTATTAGAATGTTATAATGTATTTGAGAATGTTATAATGGATGTTATAATGTATATTAGAATGTTATAATGTATATTAGAATGTTATAATGGATGTTACAATGTATATTAGAATGTTATAATGTATGTTAGAATGTTATAATGGATGTTAGAATGTTAGAATGGATGTTAAAATGTATATTAGAATTTTATAATGTATTTTAGAATTTGATTATGAATCTTAGAATGTTAGAATGGATGTTAGAATGGATGTATTAATGTATATTAGAATGTTAGAATGGATGTTAGAATGTTATAATGGGTGATATAATGTATACTAGAATGTTATAATGTATGTGAGAATGTTATTATGGATGTTAGAATGTATATTAGAATGTTATAATGTTTGTTAGAATGTTATAATGGATGTTAGAATGTATATTAGAATGTTATAATGTATTTTATAATGTTATAATGGATGTTAGAATGCTATAATGGATGTTAGAATGTATATTAGAATGTTATAATCTATTTTACATTGTATGTTAGAATGTTATTATGGATGTTAGAATGTTATAATGGATGTTAGAATGTTATAATGGATTTTAGAATATATACTAGAATGTTATTATGCATGTTAGAATGTTATAATGGATGTTAGAATGTATATTAGAATGTTAAAATGTATGTTAGAATGTTATAATGGATGTAATAATATAATAATGGATGTAATAATGTCTATTAGAATGTTAATATGGATATTAGAATGTTATAATCGATGTTAGAATGTATATTTGAATGTTTGAATGGATGTTAGATTGATATAATGGATGTTAGAATGTATATTAGAATGTTATAATGTATGTTAGAGTGTTAGAATGTTTGTTAGTATGTTATAATGGATGTTGGAATGTATATTAGAATGTTAGAATGTATGTTAGAATGTTATTATGGATGTTAGAATGTTTTTTGGATGTTGAAATGTTATTCTGGATGTTAGAATGTATAATAGAATGTTAAAATGCATGTTAGAATTTTATAATGGATGTTAGAATGTTATAATGGATGTTAGAATTAATATTACAATGTTATAATGTATGTTACCATTTTATTATGGATGTTGGAATGTTATAATGGATGGTAAAATGTTATAATGGATGTTAGAATGTATACTAGAATGTTATAATGTATGTTAGAATGTTACAATGGATGTTATAATGTATATTAGAATGTTATAATGGATGTTAGCATGTTATAATGGATGTTAGAATGTATATTAGAATGTTATAATGTATGTTAGAATCTTATAATGGATGGTAGAATGTTTATTAGAATGTTATAATGTATGTTAGAATGTTATAATGGATGTTAGAATGCTAAAATGGATGATGGAATGTATATTAGAACGTTATAATGTATTTTAGAATTTTATTATGGATGTTAAAATGTTAGAATGGATGTTAGAATGGATGTTAGAATGTTAGAATTCTTGTTTTAATGTATTTTACAGTGTTAGAATGGATGTTAGAATGTTATAATGGGTGTTATAATGTATACTAGAATGTTATAATGTATGTGACAATGTTACAACGGATGTTAGAATGTATATTAGAATGTTATATTGTTTGTTTGAATGTTATAATGGATGTTAGAATGTATATTAGAATGTTATAATGTATGTTATAATGTTATAATGGATGTTAGAATGTATACTAGCATGTTATAATGTATGTTAGAATGTTATAATGGATGTTAGAATGTATACTAGAATGTTATAATGTAAGTTAGAATGTTATAATGGATGTTAGAATGTATATTAGAGTGTTATAATGTATATTAGAATGTTATAATGGATGTTACAATGTATATTAGAATGTTATAATGTATGTTAGAATGTTATAATGGGTGTTAGAATTTTAGAATGGATGTTAGAATGTATATTAGAATGTTATAATGTATTTTAGAATGTTATAATGGATGTTAGAATGAATATTAGAATGTTATAATGTATATTAGAATGTTATAATTGATGTTAGAATGTATATTAGAATGATATAATGTATGTTAGAATGTTATAATGGCTGCTAGAATGTTATAATGGATATTAGAATGTATATTAGTATGTTAAAATGGATGTTAGTTTGTTGTAATTGATGTTAGAATGTATATTAGAATGTTAGAATGGATGTTAGAATGTTATAATGGATGTTAGAATGAATATTAGAATGTTATAATGTATAATACAATGTTATAATTGATGTTAGAATGTATATTAGAATGTTATAATGTATGTTAGAATGTTATAATGGATGTTAGAATGTTAGAATGGATGTTAGAATGTATATTAGAATGTTATAATGTATGTTACCATGTTAATAATGATGTTAGAATGTTATAATGAATGTTAAAATGTTATAATGGATCTTGGAATGTATAATATAATGTTATAATGTATGTTTGAATGTTTCAATGGATGTTAGAATGTATATTAGAATGTTATAATGTATGTTAGCATGTTATAATGGATGTTAGAATGTATATTAGAATGTTATAATGTATGTTAGAATCTTATAATGGATGTTAAAATGTTTATTAGACTGTTATAATGTATGTTAGAATGTTAGAATGGATGATAGAATGTATATTAGAATGTTCTAATGTATTTTAGAATTTTATTATGGATGTTAGAATGGATGTTAGAATGGATGTTAGAATGTTAGAATGGATGTTTTAATGTATATTAGAATGTTAGAATGGATGTTAGAATGTTAAAATGGGTGTTTTATGTATACTAGAATGTTATAATGTATGTGAGAATGTTACAATGGATGTTAGAATGTATATTAGAATGTTATAATGTATGTTAGAATCTTATAATGGATGTTATAATGTTTATTAGACTGTTATAATGTATGTTAGAATGTTAGAATGGATGATAGAATGTATATTAGAATGTTCTAATGTATTTTAGAATTTTATTATGGATGTTAGAATGGATGTTAGAATGTTAGAATGGATGTTTTAATGTATATTAGAATGTTAGAATGGATGTTAGAATGTTAAAATGGGTGTTTTATGTATACTAGAATGTTATAATGTATGTGAGAATGTTACAATGGATGTTACAATGTATATTAGAATGTTATAATGTTTGTTAGAATGTTATAATGGATGTTACAATGTATATTAGAATGTTATAATGTATGTTATATTGTTATAATGGATGGTAGAATGTTATAATGGATGTTAGAATGTATATTAGAATGTTATAATGTATGTTACAATGTATGTTAGAATGTTTTTATGGATGTTAGAATGTTATAATGTATCTTAGAATGTTATAATGGATGTTAGAATGTATACTAGAATGTTATAATGTATGTTAGAATGTTATAATGGATGTTAGAATGTATATTAGAATGTTATATGGTATGTTAGAATGTTATAATGGATGTTAGAATGTTTATTAGAATGTTATAATGTATTTGAGAATGTTATAATGGATGTTATAATGTATATTAGAATGTTATAATGGATGTTACAATGGATATTAGAATGTTATAATGTATGTTAGAATGTTATAATGGATGTTAGAATGTTAGAATGGATGTTAAAATGTATATTAGAATTTTATAATGTATTTTAGAATTTGATTATGAATCTTAGAAAGTTAGAATGGATGTTAGAATGGATGTTAGAATGATAGAATGGATGTATTAATGTACATTAGAATGTTAGAATGGATGTTAGAATGTTATAATGGGTGTTATAATGTATACTAGAATGTTATATTGTATGTGAGAATGTTATTATGGATGTTAGAATGTATATTAGAATGTTATAATGTTTGTTAGAATGTTATAATGGATGTTAGAATGTATATTAGAATGTTAAAATGTATTTTATAATGTTATAATGGATGTTAGAATGTTATAATGGATGTTAGAATGTATATTAGAATGTTATAATCTATTTTACATTGTATGTTAAAATGTTATTATGGATGTTAGAATGTTATAATGGATGTTAGAATGTTATAATGGATGTTAGAATATATACTAGAATGTTATTATGTATGTTAGAATGTTATAATGGATGTTAGAATGTATGTTAGAATGTTAAAATGTATGTTAGAATGTTATAATGGATGTAATAATATAATAATGGATGTAATAATGTCTATTAGAATGTTAATATGGATATTAGAATGTTATAATTGATGTTAGAATGTATATTTGAATGTTTGAATGGATGTTAGATTGATATAATGGATGTAAGAATATATATTAGAATGTTATAATGTATGTTAGAGTGTTAGAATGTTATAATGGATGTTGAAATGTATATTAGAATGTTAGAATGTATGTTAGAATGTTATTATGGATGTTAGAATGTTTTTTGGATGTTGAAATGTTATGCTGGATGTTAGAATGTATAATAGAATGTTAAAATGCATGTTAGAATGTTATAATGGATGTTAGAATGTTAGAATGGATGTTAGAATTAATATTACAATGTTATAATGTATGTTACCATGTTATTATGGATGTTAGAATGTTATAATGGATGGTAAAATGTTATAATGGATGTTAGAATGTATATTAGAGTGTTATAATGTATATTAGAATGTTATAATGGATGTTACAATGTATATTAGAATGTTATAATGTATGTTAGAATGTTATAATGGGTGTTAGAATTTTAGAATGGATGTTAGAATGTATATTAGAATGTTATAATGTATTTTAGAATGTTATAATGGATGTTAGAATGAATATTAGAATGTTATAATGTATATTAGAATGTTATAATTGATGTTAGAATGTATATTAGAATGATATAATGTATGTTAGAATGTTATAATGGCTGCTAGAATGTTATAATGGATATTAGAATGTATATTAGTATGTTAAAATGGATGTTAGTTTGTTGTAATTGATGTTAGAATGTATATTAGAATGTTAGAATGGATGTTAGAATGTTATAATGGATGTTAGAATGAATATTAGAATGTTATAATGTATATTACAATGTTATAATTGATGTTAGAATGTATATTAGAATGTTATAATGTATGTTAGAATGTTATAATGGATGTTAGAATGTTAGAATGGATGTTAGAATGTATATTAGAATGTTATAATGTATGTTACCATGTTAATAATGATGTTAGAATGTTATAATGAATGTTAAAATGTTATAATGGATCTTGGAATGTATAATATAATGTTATAATGTATGTTAGAATGTTTCAATGGATGTTAGAATGTATATTAGAATGTTATAATGTATGTTAGCATGTTATAATGGATGTTAGAATGTATATTAGAATGTTATAATGTATGTTAGAATCTTATAATGGATGTTAAAATGTTTATTAGACTGTTATAATGTATGTTAGAATGTTAGAATGGATGATAGAATGTATATTAGAATGTTCTAATGTATTTTAGAATTTTATTATGGATGTTAGAATGGATGTTAGAATGGATGTTAGAATGTTAGAATGGATGTTTTAATGTATATTAGAATGTTAGAATGGATGTTAGAATGTTAAAATGGGTGTTTTATGTATACTAGAATGTTATAATGTATGTGAGAATGTTACAATGGATGTTAGAATGTATATTAGAATGTTATAATGTATGTTAGAATCTTATAATGGATGTTATAATGTTTATTAGACTGTTATAATGTATGTTAGAATGTTAGAATGGATGATAGAATGTATATTAGAATGTTCTAATGTATTTTAGAATTTTATTATGGATGTTAGAATGGATGTTAGAATGTTAGAATGGATGTTTTAATGTATATTAGAATGTTAGAATGGATGTTAGAATGTTAAAATGGGTGTTTTATGTATACTAGAATGTTATAATGTATGTGAGAATGTTACAATGGATGTTAGAATGTATATTAGAATGTTATAATGTTTGTTAGAATGTTATAATGGATGTTACAATGTATATTAGAATGTTATAATGTATGTTATATTGTTATAATGGATGGTAGAATGTTATAATGGATGTTAGAATGTATATTAGAATGTTATAATGTATGTTACAATGTATGTTAGAATGTTTTTATGGATGTTAGAATGTTATAATGTATCTTAGAATGTTATAATGGATGTTAGAATGTATACTAGAATGTTATAATGTATGTTAGAATGTTATAATGGATGTTAGAATGTATATTAGAATGTTATATGGTATGTTAGAATGTTATAATGGATGTTAGAATGTTTATTAGAATGTTATAATGTATTTGAGAATGTTATAATGGATGTTATAATGTATATTAGAATGTTATAATGGATGTTACAATGTATATTAGAATGTTATAATGTATGTTAGAATGTTATAATGGATGTTAGAATGTTAGAATGGATGTTAAAATGTATATTAGAATTTTATAATGTATTTTAGAATTTGATTATGAATCTTAGAAAGTTAGAATGGATGTTAGAATGGATGTTAGAATGATAGAATGGATGTATTAATGTACATTAGAATGTTAGAATGGATGTTAGAATGTTATAATGGGTGTTATAATGTATACTAGAATGTTATAATGTATGTGAGAATGTTATTATGGATGTTAGAATGTATATTAGAATGTTATAATGTTTGTTAGAATGTTATAATGGATGTTAGAATGTATATTAGAATGTTAAAATGTATTTTATAATGTTATAATGGATGTTAGAATGTTATAATGGATGTTAGAATGTATATTAGAATGTTATAATCTAATTTACATTGTATGTTAGAATGTTATTATGGATGTTAGCATGTTATAATGGATGTTAGAATGTTATAATGGATGTTAGAATATATACTAGAATGTTATTATGTATGTTAGAATGTTATAATGGATGTTAGAATGTATGTTAGAATGTTAAAATGTATGTTGGAATGTTATAATGGATATAATAATATAATAATGGATGTAATAATGTCTATTAGAATGTTAATATGGATATTAGAATGTTATAATTGATGTTAGAATGTATATTTGAATGTTTGAATGGATGTTAGATTGATATAATGGTTGTAAGAATGTATATTAGAATGTTATAATGTATGTTAGAGTGTTAGAATGTTAGAATGTTATAATGGATGTTGAAATGTATATTAGAATGTTAGAATGTATGTTAGAATGTTATTATGGATGTTAGAATGTTTTTTGGATGTTGAAATGTTATGCTGGATGTTAGAATGTATAATAGAATGTTAAAATGCATGTTAGAATGTTATAATGGATGTTAGAATGTTAGAATGGATGTTAGAATTAATATTACAATGTTATAATGTATGTTACCATGTTATTATGGATGTTAGAATGTTATAATGGATGGTAAAATGTTATAATGGATGTTAGAATGTATACTAGAATGTTATAATGTATGTTAGAATGTTACAATGGATGTTATAATGTATATTAGAATGTTATAATGGATGTTAGCATGTTATAATGGATGTTAGAATGTATATTAGAATGTTATAATGTTTGTTAGAATCTTATAATAGATGATAGAATGTTTATTAGAATGTTATAATGGATGTTAGAATGTTAGAATGGATGTTAGAATGTTAGAATGGATGATGGAATGTATATTAGAATGTTATAATGTATTTTAGAATTTTATTATGGATGTTAAAATGTTAGAATGGATGTTAGAATGGATGTTAGAATGTTAGAATTTTTGTTTTAATGTATTTTTGAGTGTTAGAATGGATGCTAGAATGTTATAGTGGATGTTATAATGTATACTAGAATGTTATAATGTATGTGATAATGTTACAATGGATGTTAGAATGTATATTAGAATGTTATATTGTTTGTTAGAATGTTATAATGGATGTTAGAATGTATATTAGAATGTTATAATGTATGTTATAATGTTATAATGGATGTTATAATGTTATAATGGATGTTAGAATGTATACTAGCATGTTATAATGTATGTTAGAATGTTATAATGGATGTTAGAATGTATACTAGAATGTTATAATGTAAGTTAGAATGTTATAATGGATGTTAGAATGTATAATAGAGTGTTATAATGTATATTAGAATGTTATAATGGATGTTACAATGTATATTAGAATGTTATAATGTATGTTAGAATGTTATAATGGGTGGTAGAATTTTAGAATGGATGTTAGAATGTATATTAGAATGTTATAATGTATTTTAGAATGTTTCAATGGATGTTAGAATGAATATTAGAATGTTATAATGTATATTAGAATGTTATAATTGATGTTAGAATGTATATTAGAATGAAATAATGTATGTTAGAATGTTATAATGGCTGGTAGAATGTTATAATGGATGTTAGAATGTATATTAGAATGTTAAAATGGATGTTAGTTTGTTGTAATTGATGTTAGAATGCATATTAGAATGTTAGAATGGATGTTAGAATGTTATAATGGATGTTAGAATGAATATTAGAATGTTATAATGTATATTAGAATGTTATAATTGATGTTAGAATGTATATTAGAATGTTATAATGTATGTTAGAATGTTATAATGGATGTTAGAATGTTAGAATGGATGTTAGAATGTATATTAGAATGTTATAATGTATGTTACCATGTTAATAATGATGTTAGAATGTTATAATGAATGTTAAAATGTTATAATGGATCTTGGAATGTATAATAGATTGTTATAATGGATGTTAGAATGTATATTAGAATGTTATAATGTATGTTAGAATCTTATAATGGATTTTAAAATGTTTATTAGACTGTTATAATGTATGTTAGTATGTTAGAATGGATGATAGAATGTATATTAGAATGTTCTAATGTATTTTAGAATTTTATTACGGATGTTAGAATGGATGTTAGAATGGATGTTAGAATGTTAGAATGGATGTTTTAATGTATATTAGAATGTTAGAATGGATGTTAGAATGTTAAAATGGGTGTTTTATGTATACTAGAATGTTATAATGTATGTGAGAATGTTACAATGGATGTTAGAATGTATATTAGAATGTTATACTGTTTGTTAGAATGTTATAATGGATGTTATAATGTATATTAGAATGTTATAATGTATGTTATATTGTTATAATGGATGTTAGAATGTTATAATGGATGTTAGAATGTATATTAGAATGTTATAATGTATGTTACAATGTATGTTAGAATGTTTTTATGGATGTTAGAATGTTATAATGTATCTTAGAATGTTATAATGGATGTCAGAATGTATACTAGAATGTTATAATGTATGTTAGAATGTTATAATGGATGTTAGAATGTATATTAGAATGTTATATGGTATGTTAGAATGTTATAATGGATGTTAGAATGTTTATTAGAATGTTATAATGTATTTGAGAATGTTATAATGGATGTTATAATGTATATTAGAATGTTATAATGGATGTTACAATGTATATTAGAATGTTATAATGTATGTTAGAATGTTATAATGGATGTTAGAATGTTAGAATGGATGTTAAAATGTATATTAGAATTTTATAATGTATTTTAGAATTTGATTATGAATCTTAGAAAGTTAGAATGGATGTTAGAATGGATGTTAGAATGATAGAATGGATGTATTAATGTACATTAGAATGTTAGAATGGATGTTAGAATGTTATAATGGGTGTTATAATGTATACTAGAATGTTATAATGTATGTGAGAATGTTATTATGGATGTTAGAATGTATATTAGAATGTTATAATGTTTGTTAGAATGTTATAATGGATGTTAGAATGTATATTAGAATGTTAAAATGTATTTTATAATGTTATAATGGATGTTAGAATGTTATAATGGATGTTAGAATGTATATTAGAATGTTATAATCTATTTTACATTGTATGTTAGAATGTTATTATGGATGTTAGCATGTTATAATGGATGTTAGAATGTTATAATGGATGTTAGAATATATACTAGAATGTTATTATGTATGTTAGAATGTTATAATGGATGTTAGAATGTATGTTAGAATGTTAAAATGTATGTTAGAATGTTATAATGGATATAATAATATAATAATGGATGTAATAATGTCTATTAGAATGTTAATATGGATATTAGAATGTTATAATTGATGTTAGAATGTATATTTGAATGTTTGAATGGATGTTAGATTGATATAATGGTTGTAAGAATGTATATTAGAATGTTATAATGTATGTTAGAGTGTTAGAATGTTAGAATGTTATAATGGATGTTGAAATGTATATTAGAATGTTAGAATGTATGTTAGAATGTTATTATGGATGTTAGAATGTTTTTTGGATGTTGAAATGTTATGCTGGATGTTAGAATGTATAATAGAATGTTAAAATGCATGTTAGAATGTTATAATGGATGTTAGAATGTTCTATGGATGTTAGAATTAATATTACAATGTTATAATGTATGTTACCATGTTATTATGGATGTTAGAATGTTATAATGGATGGTAAAATGTTATAATGGATGTTAGAATGTATACTAGAATGTTATAATGTATGTTAGAATGTTACAATGGATGTTATAATGTATATTAGAATGTTATAATGGATGTTAGCATGTTATAATGGATGTTAGAATGTATATTAGAATGTTATAATGTTTGTTAGAATCTTATAATAGATGATAGAATGTTTATTAGAATGTTATAATGGATGTTAGAATGTTAGAATGGATGTTAGAATGTTAGAATGGATGATGGAATGTATATTAGAATGTTATAATGTATTTTAGAATTTTATTATGGATGTTAAAATGTTAGAATGGATGTTAGAATGGATGTTAGAATGTTAGAATTTTTGTTTTAATGTATTTTTGAGTGTTAGAATGGATGCTAGAATGTTATAGTGGATGTTATAATGTATACTAGAATGTTATAATGTATGTGATAATGTTACAATGGATGTTAGAATGTATATTAGAATGTTATATTGTTTGTTAGAATGTTATAATGGATGTTAGAATGTATATGAGAATGTTATAATGTATGTTATAATGTTATAATGGATGTTATAATGTTATAATGGATGTTAGAATGTATACTAGCATGTTATAATGTATGTTAGAATGTTATAATGGATGTTAGAATGTATACTAGAATGTTATAATGTAAGTTAGAATGTTATAATGGATGTTAGAATGTATATTAGAGTGTTATAATGTATATTAGAATGTTATAATGGATGTTACAATGTATATTAGAATGTTATAATGTATGTTAGAATGTTATAATGGGTGGTAGAATTTTAGAATGGATGTTAGAATGTATATTAGAATGTTATAATGTATTTTAGAATGTTTCAATGGATGTTAGAATGAATATTAGAATGTTATAATGTATATTAGAATGTTATAATTGATGTTAGAATGTATATTAGAATGAAATAATGTATGTTAGAATGTTATAATGGCTGGTAGAATGTTATAATGGATGTTAGAATGTATATTAGAATGTTAAAATGGATGTTAGTTTGTTGTAATTGATGTTAGAATGCATATTAGAATGTTAGAATGGATGTTAGAATGTTATAATGGATGTTAGAATGAATATTAGAATGTTATAATGTATATTAGAATGTTATAATTGATGTTAGAATGTATATTAGAATGTTATAATGTATGTTAGAATGTTATAATGGATGTTAGAATGTTAGAATGGATGTTAGAATGTATATTAGAATGTTATAATGTATGTTACCATGTTAATAATGATGTTAGAATGTTATAATGAATGTTAAAATGTTATAATGGATCTTGGAATGTATAATAGATTGTTATAATGGATGTTAGAATGTATATTAGAATGTTATAATGTATGTTAGAATCTTATAATGGATTTTAAAATGTTTATTAGACTGTTATAATGTATGTTAGTATGTTAGAATGGATGATAGAATGTATATTAGAATGTTCTAATGTATTTTAGAATTTTATTACGGATGTTAGAATGGATGTTAGAATGGATGTTAGAATGTTAGAATGGATGTTTTAATGTATATTAGAATGTTAGAATGGATGTTAGAATGTTAAAATGGGTGTTTTATGTATACTAGAATGTTATAATGTATGTGAGAATGTTACAATGGATGTTAGAATGTATATTAGAATGTTATACTGTTTGTTAGAATGTTATAATGGATGTTATAATGTATATTAGAATGTTATAATGTATGTTATATTGTTATAATGGATGTTAGAATGTTATAATGGATGTTAGAATGTATATTAGAATGTTATAATGTATGTTACAATGTATGTTAGAATGTTTTTATGGATGTTAGAATGTTATAATGTATCTTAGAATGTTATAATGGATGTCAGAATGTATACTAGAATGTTATAATGTATGTTAGAATGTTATAATGGATGTTAGAATGTATATTAGAATGTTATATGGTATGTTAGAATGTTATAATGGATGTTAGAATGTTTATTAGAATGTTATAATGTATTTGAGAATGTTATAATGGATGTTATAATGTATATTAGAATGTTATAATGGATGTTACAATGTATATTAGAATGTTATAATGTATGTTAGAATGTTATAATGGATGTTAGAATGTTAGAATGGATGTTAAAATGTATATTAGAATTTTATAATGTATTTTAGAATTTGATTATGAATCTTAGAAAGTTAGAATGGATGTTAGAATGGATGTTAGAATGATAGAATGGATGTATTAATGTACATTAGAATGTTAGAATGGATGTTAGAATGTTATAATGGGTGTTATAATGTATACTAGAATGTTATAATGTATGTGAGAATGTTATTATGGATGTTAGAATGTATATTAGAATGTTATAATGTTTGTTAGAATGTTATAATGGATGTTAGAATGTATATTA
This sequence comes from Taudactylus pleione, assembly GCA_031769625.1. Lineage (NCBI taxonomy): Eukaryota > Metazoa > Chordata > Amphibia > Anura > Myobatrachidae > Taudactylus > Taudactylus pleione. The sequence goes on along the minus strand of JAUIMM010000944.1, from coordinate 1,349,062 downwards.
GAATGTTAAAATGTATTTTATAATGTTATAATGGATGTTAGAATGTTATAATGGATGTTAGAATGTATATTAGAATGTTATAATCTATTTTACATTGTATGTTAGAATGTTATTATGGATGTTAGCATGTTATAATGGATGTTAGAATGTTATAATGGATGTTAGAATATATACTAGAATGTTATTATGTATGTTAGAATGTTATAATGGATGTTAGAATGTATGTTAGAATGTTAAAATGTATGTTAGAATGTTATAATGGATATAATAATATAATAATGGATGTAATAATGTCTATTAGAATGTTAATATGGATATTAGAATGTTATAATTGATGTTAGAATGTATATTTGAATGTTTGAATGGATGTTAGATTGATATAATGGTTGTAAGAATGTATATTAGAATGTTATAATGTATGTTAGAGTGTTAGAATGTTAGAATGTTATAATGGATGTTGAAATGTATATTAGAATGTTAGAATGTATGTTAGAATGTTATTATGGATGTTAGAATGTTTTTTGGATGTTGAAATGTTATGCTGGATGTTAGAATGTATAATAGAATGTTAAAATGCATGTTAGAATGTTATAATGGATGTTAGAATGTTAGAATGGATGTTAGAATTAATATTACAATGTTATAATGTATGTTACCATGTTATTATGGATGTTAGAATGTTATAATGGATGGTAAAAAATTATAATGGATGTTAGAATGTATACTAGAATGTTATAATGTATGTTAGAATGTTACAATGGATGTTATAATGTATATTAGAATGTTATAATGGATGTTAGCATGTTATAATGGATGTTAGAATGTATATTAGAATGTTATAATGTTTGTTAGAATCTTATAATAGATGATAGAATGTTTATTAGAATGTTATAATGGATGTTAGAATGTTAGAATGGATGTTAGAATGTTAGAATGGATGATGGAATGTATATTAGAATGTTATAATGTATTTTAGAATTTTATTATGGATGTTAAAATGTTAGAATGGATGTTAGAATGGATGTTAGAATGTTAGAATTTTTGTTTTAATGTATTTTTGAGTGTTAGAATGGATGCTAGAATGTTATAGTGGATGTTATAATGTATACTAGAATGTTATAATGTATGTGATAATGTTACAATGGATGTTAGAATGTATATTAGAATGTTATATTGTTTGTTAGAATGTTATAACGGATGTTAGAATGTATATTAGAATGTTATAATGTATGTTATAATGTTATAATGGATGTTATAATGTTATAATGGATGTTAGAATGTATACTAGCATGTTATAATGTATGTTAGAATGTTATAATGGATGTTAGAATGTATACTAGAATGTTATAATGTAAGTTAGAATGTTATAATGGATGTTAGAATGTATATTAGAGTGTTATAATGTATATTAGAATGTTATAATGGATGTTACAATGTATATTAGAATGTTATAATGTATGTTAGAATGTTATAATGGGTGGTAGAATTTTAGAATGGATGTTAGAATGTATATTAGAATGTTATAATGTATTTTAGAATGTTTCAATGGATGTTAGAATGAATATTAGAATGTTATAATGTATATTAGAATGTTATAATTGATGTTAGAATGTATATTAGAATGAAATAATGTATGTTAGAATGTTATAATGGCTGGTAGAATGTTATAATGGATGTTAGAATGTATATTAGAATGTTAAAATGGATGTTAGTTTGTTGTAATTGATGTTAGAATGCATATTAGAATGTTAGAATGGATGTTAGAATGTTATAATGGATGTTAGAATGAATATTAGAATGTTATAATGTATATTAGAATGTTATAATTGATGTTAGAATGTATATTAGAATGTTATAATGTATGTTAGAATGTTATAATGGATGTTAGAATGTTAGAATGGATGTTAGAATGTATATTAGAATGTTATAATGTATGTTACCATGTTAATAATGATGTTAGAATGTTATAATGAATGTTAAAATGTTATAATGGATCTTGGAATGTATAATAGATTGTTATAATGGATGTTAGAATGTATATTAGAATGTTATAATGTATGTTAGAATCTTATAATGGATTTTAAAATGTTTATTAGACTGTTATAATGTATGTTAGTATGTTAGAATGGATGATAGAATGTATATTAGAATGTTCTAATGTATTTTAGAATTTTATTACGGATGTTAGAATGGATGTTAGAATGGATGTTAGAATGTTACAATGGATGTTTTAATGTATATTAGAATGTTAGAATGGATGTTAGAATGTTAAAATGGGTGTTTTATGTATACTAGAATGTTATAATGTATGTGAGAATGTTACAATGGATGTTAGAATGTATATTAGAATGTTATACTGTTTGTTAGAATGTTATAATGGATGTTATAATGTATATTAGAATGTTATAATGTATGTTATATTGTTATAATGGATGTTAGAATGTTATAATGGATGTTAGAATGTATATTAGAATGTTATAATGTATGTTACAATGTATGTTAGAATGTTTTTATGGATGTTAGAATGTTATAATGTATCTTAGAATGTTATAATGGATGTCAGAATGTATACTAGAATGTTATAATGTATGTTAGAATGTTATAATGGATGTTAGAATGTATATTAGAATGTTATATGGTATGTTAGAATGTTTATTAGAATGTTATAATGTATTTGAGAACATTATAATGGATGTTATAATGTATATTAGAATGTTATAATGTATATTAGAATGTTATAATGTATGTTACAATGTATGTTAGAATGTTTTTATGGATGTTAGAATGTTATAATGGATGTTAGAATGTTATAATGGATGTTAGAATATATACTAGAATGTTATTATGTATGTTAAAATGTTATAATGGATGTTAGAATGTATATTAGAATGTTAAAATGTATGTTAGAATGTTATAATGGATGTAATAATATAATAATGGATGTAATAATGTCTATTAGAATGTTAATATGGATATTAGAATGTTATAATCGATGTTAGAATGTATATTTGAATGTTTGAATGGATGTTAGATTGATATAATGGATGTTAGAATGTATATTAGAATGTTATAATGTATGTTAGAGTGTTAGAATGTTTGTTAGAATGTTATAATGGATGTTAGAATGTTATAATGGGTGATATAATGTATACTAGAATGTTATAATGTATGTGAGAATGTTATTATGGATGTTAGAATGTATATTAGAATGTTATAATGTTTGTTAGAATGTTATAATGGATGTTAGAATGTATATTAGAATGTTATAATGTATTTTATAATGTTATAATGGATGTTGGAATGTTATAATGGATGTTAGAATGTATATTAGAATGTTATAATCTATTTTACATTGTATGTTAGAATGTTATTATGGATGTTAGAATGTTATAATGGATGTTAGAATGTTATAATGGATTTTAGAATATATACTAGAATGTTATTATGCATGTTAGAATGTTATAATGGATGTTAGAATGTATATTAGAATGTTAAAATGTATGTTAGAATGTTATAATGGATGTAATAATATAATAATGGATGTAATAATGTCTATTAGAATGTTAATATGGATATTAGAATGTTATAATCGATGTTAGAATGTATATTTGAATGTTTGAATGGATGTTAGATTGATATAATGGATGTTAGAATGTATATTAGAATGTTATAATGTATGTTAGAGTGTTAGAATGTTTGTTAGTATGTTATAATGGATGTTGGAATGTATATTAGAATGTTATAATGTATGTTAGAATCTTATAATGGATGTTAAAATGTTTATTAGACTGTTATAATGTATGTTAGAATGTTAGAATGGATGATAGAATGTATATTAGAATGTTCTAATGTATTTTAGAATTTTATTATGGATGTTAGAATGGATGTTAGAATGGATGTTAGAATGTTAGAATGGATGTTTTAATGTATATTAGAATGTTAGAATGGATGTTAGAATGTTAAAATGGGTGTTTTATGTATACTAGAATGTTATAATGTATGTGAGAATGTTACAATGGATGTTAGAATGTATATTAGAATGTTATAATGTTTGTTAGAATGTTATAATGGATGTTACAATGTATATTAGAATGTTATAATGTATGTTATATTGTTATAATGGATGTTAGAATGTTATAATGGATGTTAGAATGTATATTAGAATGTTATAATGTATGTTACAATGTATGTTAGAATGTTTTTATGGATGTTAGAATGTTATAATGTATCTTAGAATGTTATAATGGATGTTAGAATGTATACTAGAATGTTATAATGTATGTTAGAATGTTAGAATGGATGTTAGAATGTATATAAGAATGTTATATGGTATGTTAGAATGTTATAATGGATGTTAGAATGTTTATTAGAATGTTTTAATGTATTTGAGAATGTTATAATGGATGTTATAATGTATATTAGAATATTATAATGGATGTTACAATGTATATTAGAATGTTATAATGTATGTTAGAATGTTATAATGGATGTTAGAATGTTAGAATGGATGTTAAAATGTATATGAGAATTTTATAATGTATTTTAGAATTTGATTATGAATCTTAGAAAGTTAGAATGGATGTTAGAATGGATGTTAGAATGTTAGAATGGATGTATTAATGTATATTAGAATGTTAGAATGGATGTTAGAATGTTATAATGGGTGTTATAATGTATACTAGAATGTTATAATGTATGTGAGAATGTTATTATGGATGTTAGAATGTATATTAGAATGTTATAATGTTTGTTAGAATGTTATAATGGATGTTAGAATGTATATTAGAATGTTATAATGGATGTTAGAATGTTATAATGGATGTTAGAATGTATATTAGAATGTTATAATCTATTTTACATTGTATGTTAGAATGTTATTATGGATGTTAGAATGTTATAATGGATGTTAGAATGTTATAATGGATGTTAGAATATATACTAGAATGTTATTATGTATGTTAGAATGTTATAATGGATGTTAGAATGTATGTTAGAATGTTAAAATGAATGTTAGAATGTTATAATGGATGTAATAATATAATAATGGATGTAATAATGTCTATTAGAATGTTAATATGGATATTAGAATGTTATAATTGATGTTAGAATGTATATTTGAATGTTTGAATGGATGTTAGATTGATATAATGGTTGTTAGAATGTATATTAGAATGTTATAATGTATGTTAGAGTGTTAGAATGTTATAATGGATGTTGGAATGTATATTAGAATGTTAGAATGTTATTATGGATGTTAGAATGTTTTTTGGATGTTGAAATGTTATGCTGGATGTTAGACTGTATAATAGAATGTTAAAATGCATGTTAGAATGTTATAATGGATGTTAGAATGTTAGAATGGATGTTAGAATTAATATTACAATGTTATAATGTATGTTACCATGTTATTATGGATGTTAGAATGTTATAATGGATGGTAAAATGTTATAATGGATGTTAGAATGTATACTAGAATGTTATAATGTATGTTAGAGTGTTAGAATGTTACAATGGATGTTATAATGTATATTAGAATGTTATAATGGATGTTAGCATGTTATAATGGATGTTAGAATGTATATTAGAATGTTATAATGTATGTTAGAATCTTATAATGGATGGTAGAATGTTTATTAGAATGTTATAATGTATGTTAGAATGTTATAATGGATGTTAGAATGTTAGAATGGATGATGGAATGTATATTAGTATGTTATAATGTATTTTAGAATTTTATTATGGATGTTAAAATGTTAGAATGGATGTTAGAATGGATGTTAGAATGTTAGAATTTTTGTTTTAATGTATTTTAGAGTGTTAGAATGGATGTTAGAATGTTATAATGGGTGTTATAATGTATACTAGAATGTTATAATGTATGTGATAATGTTACAATGGATGTTAGAATGTATATTAGAATGTTATATTGTTTGTTAGAATGTTATAATGGATGTTAGAATGTATATTAGAATGTTATAATGTATGTTATAATGTTATAATGGATGTTATAATGTTATAATGGATGTTAGAATGTATACTAGCATGTTATAATGTATGTTAGAATGTTATAATGGATGTTAGAATGTATACTAGAATGTTATAATGGATGTTAGAATGTATATTAGAGTGTTATAATGTATATTAGAATGTTATAATGGATGTTACAATGTATATTAGAATGTTATAATGTATGTTAGAATGTTATAATGGGTGGTAGAATTTTAGAATGGATGTTAGAATGTATATTAGAATGTTATAATGTATTTTAGAATGTTTCAATGGATGTTAGAATGAATATTAGAATGTTATAATGTATATTAGAATGTTATAATTGATGTTAGAATGTATATTAGAATGAAATAATGTATGTTAGAATGTTATAATGGCTGGTAGAATGTTATAATGGATGTTAGAATGTATATTAGAATGTTAAAATGGATGTTAGTTTGTTGTAATTGATGTTAGAATGCATATTAGAATGTTAGAATGGATGTTAGAATGTTATAATGGATGTTAGAATGAATATTAGAATGTTATAATGTATATTAGAATGTTATAATTGATGTTAGAATGTATATTAGAATGTTATAATGTATGTTAGAATGTTATAATGGATGTTAGAATGTTAGAATGGATGTTAGAATGTATATTAGAATGTTATAATGTATGTTACCATGTTAATAATGATGTTAGAATGTTATAATGAATGTTAAAATGTTATAATGGATCTTGGAATGTATAATAGATTGTTATAATGGATGTTAGAATGTATATTAGAATGTTATAATGTATGTTATAATGTTATAATGGATGTTATAATGTTATAATGGATGTTAGAATGTATACTAGCATGTTATAATGTATGTTAGAATGTTATAATGGATGTTAGAATGTATACTAGAATGTTATAATGTAAGTTAGAATGTTATAATGGATGTTAGAATGTATATTAGAGTGTTATAATGTATATTAGAATGTTATAATGGATGTTACAATGTATATTAGAATGTTATAATGTATGTTAGAATGTTATAATGGGTGGTAGAATTTTAGAATGGATGTTAGAATGTATATTAGAATGTTATAATGTATTTTAGAATGTTTCAATGGATGTTAGAATGAATATTAGAATGTTATAATGTATATTAGAATGTTATAATTGATGTTAGAATGTATATTAGAATGAAATAATGTATGTTAGAATGTTATAATGGCTGGTAGAATGTTATAATGGATGTTAGAATGTATATTAGAATGTTAAAATGGATGTTAGTTTGTTGTAATTGATGTTAGAATGCATATTAGAATGTTAGAATGGATGTTAGAATGTTATAATGGATGTTAGAATGAATATTAGAATGTTATAATGTATATTAGAATGTTATAATTGATGTTAGAATGTATATTAGAATGTTATAATGTATGTTAGAATGTTATAATGGATGTTAGAATGTTAGAATGGATGTTAGAATGTATATTAGAATGTTATAATGTATGTTACCATGTTAATAATGATGTTAGAATGTTATAATGAATGTTAAAATGTTATAATGGATCTTGGAATGTATAATAGATTGTTATAATGGATGTTAGAATGTATATTAGAATGTTATAATGTATGTTAGAATCTTATAATGGATTTTAAAATGTTTATTAGACTGTTATAATGTATGTTAGTATGTTAGAATGGATGATAGAATGTATATTAGAATGTTCTAATGTATTTTAGAATTTTATTACGGATGTTAGAATGGATGTTAGAATGGATGTTAGAATGTTAGAATGGATGTTTTAATGTATATTAGAATGTTAGAATGGATGTTAGAATGTTAAAATGGGTGTTTTATGTATACTAGAATGTTATAATGTATGTGAGAATGTTACAATGGATGTTAGAATGTATATTAGAATGTTATACTGTTTGTTAGAATGTTATAATGGATGTTATAATGTATATTAGAATGTTATAATGTATGTTATATTGTTATAATGGATGTTAGAATGTTATAATGGATGTTAGAATGTATATTAGAATGTTATAATGTATGTTACAATGTATGTTAGAATGTTTTTATGGATGTTAGAATGTTATAATGTATCTTAGAATGTTATAATGGATGTCAGAATGTATACTAGAATGTTATAATGTATGTTAGAATGTTATAATGGATGTTAGAATGTATATTAGAATGTTATATGGTATGTTAGAATGTTTATTAGAATGTTATAATGTATTTGAGAACATTATAATGGATGTTATAATGTATATTAGAATGTTATAATGTATATTAGAATGTTATAATGTATGTTACAATGTATGTTAGAATGTTTTTATGGATGTTAGAATGTTATAATGGATGTTAGAATGTTATAATGGATGTTAGAATATATACTAGAATGTTATTATGAATGTTAAAATGTTATAATGGATGTTAGAATGTATATTAGAATGTTAAAATGTATGTTAGAATGTTATAATGGATGTAATAATATAATAATGGATGTAATAATGTCTATTAGAATGTTAATATGGATATTAGAATGTTATAATCGATGTTAGAATGTATATTTGAATGTTTGAATGGATGTTAGATTGATATAATGGATGTTAGAATGTATATTAGAATGTTATAATGTATGTTAGAGTGTTAGAATGTTTGTTAGAATGTTATAATGGATGTTAGAATGTTATAATGGGTGATATAATGTATACTAGAATGTTATAATGTATGTGAGAATGTTATTATGGATGTTAGAATGTATATTAGAATGTTATAATGTTTGTTAGAATGTTATAATGGATGTTAGAATGTATATTAGAATGTTATAATGTATTTTATAATGTTATAATGGATGTTGGAATGTTATAATGGATGTTAGAATGTATATTAGAATGTTATAATCTATTTTACATTGTATGTTAGAATGTTATTATGGATGTTAGAATGTTATAATGGATGTTAGAATGTTATAATGGATTTTAGAATATATACTAGAATGTTATTATGCATGTTAGAATGTTATAATGGATGTTAGAATGTATATTAGAATGTTAAAATGTATGTTAGAATGTTATAATGGATGTAATAATATAATAATGGATGTAATAATGTCTATTAGAATGTTAATATGGATATTAGAATGTTATAATCGATGTTAGAATGTATATTTGAATGTTTGAATGGATGTTAGATTGATATAATGGATGTTAGAATGTATATTAGAATGTTATAATGTATGTTAGAGTGTTAGAATGTTTGTTAGTATGTTATAATGGATGTTGGAATGTATATTAGAATGTTATAATGTATGTTAGAATCTTATAATGGATGTTAAAAAGTTTATTAGACTGTTATAATGTATGTTAGAATGTTAGAATGGATGATAGAATGTATATTAGAATGTTCTAATGTATTTTAGAATTTTATTATGGATGTTAGAATGGATGTTAGAATGGATGTTAGAATGTTAGAATGGATGTTTTAATGTATATTAGAATGTTAGAATGGATGTTAGAATGTTAAAATGGGTGTTTTATGTATACTAGAATGTTATAATGTATGTGAGAATGTTACAATGGATGTTAGAATGTATATTAGAATGTTATAATGTTTGTTAGAATGTTATAATGGATGTTACAATGTATATTAGAATGTTATAATGTATGTTATATTGTTATAATGGATGTTAGAATGTTATAATGGATGTTAGAATGTATATTAGAATGTTATAATGTATGTTACAATGTATGTTAGAATGTTTTTATGGATGTTAGAATGTTATAATGTATCTTAGAATGTTATAATGGATGTTAGAATGTATACTAGAATGTTATAATGTATGTTAGAATGTTAGAATGGATGTTAGAATGTATATTAGAATGTTATATGGTATGTTAGAATGTTATAATGGATGTTAGAATGTTTATTAGAATGTTTTAATGTATTTGAGAATGTTATAATGGATGTTATAATGTATATTAGAATATTATAATGGATGTTACAATGTATATTAGAATGTTATAATGTATGTTAGAATGTTATAATGGATGTTAGAATGTTAGAATGGATGTTAAAATGTATATGAGAATTTTATAATGTATTTTAGAATTTGATTATGAATCTTAGAAAGTTAGAATGGATGTTAGAATGGATGTTAGAATGTTAGAATGGATGTATTAATGTATATTAGAATGTTAGAATGGATGTTAGAATGTTATAATGGGTGTTATAATGTATACTAGAATGTTATAATGTATGTGAGAATGTTATTATGGATGTTAGAATGTATATTAGAATGTTATAATGTTTGTTAGAATGTTATAATGGATGTTAGAATGTATATTAGAATGTTATAATGGATGTTAGAATGTTATAATGGATGTTAGAATGTATATTAGAATGTTATAATCTATTTTACATTGTATGTTAGAATGTTATTATGGATGTTAGAATGTTATAATGGATGTTAGAATGTTATAATGGATGTTAGAATATATACTAGAATGTTATTATGTATGTTAGAATGTATGTTAGAATGTTAAAATGAATGTTAGAATGTTATAATGGATGTAATAATATAATAATGGATGTAATAATGTCTATTAGAATGTTAATATGGATATTAGAATGTTATAATTGATGTTAGAATGTATATTTGAATGTTTGAATGGATGTTAGATTGATATAATGGTTGTTAGAATGTATATTAGAATGTTATAATGTATGTTAGAGTGTTAGAATGTTAGAATGTTATAATGGATGTTGGAATGTATATTAGAATGTTAGAATGTTATTATGGATGTTAGAATGTTTTTTGGATGTTGAAATGTTATGCTGGATGTTAGAATGTATAATAGAATGTTAAAATGCATGTTAGAATGTTATAATGGATGTTAGAATGTTAGAATGGATGTTAGAATTAATATTACAATGTTATAATGTATGTTACCATGTTATTATGGATGTTAGAATGTTATAATGGATGGTAAAATGTTATAATGGATGTTAGAATGTATACTAGAATGTTATAATGTATGTTAGAGTGTTAGAATGTTACAATGGATGTTATAATGTATATTAGAATGTTATAATGGATGTTAGCATGTTATAATGGATGTTAGAATGTATATTAGAATGTTATAATGTATGTTAGAATCTTATAATGGATGGTAGAATGTTTATTAGAATGTTATAATGTATGTTAGAATGTTATAATGGATGTTAGAATGTTAGAATGGATGATGGAATGTATATTAGTATGTTATAATGTATTTTAGAATTTTATTATGGATGTTAAAATGTTAGAATGGATGTTAGAATGGATGTTAGAATGTTAGAATTTTTGTTTTAATGTATTTTAGAGTGTTAGAATGGATGTTAGAATGTTATAATGGGTGTTATAATGTATACTAGAATGTTATAATGTATGTGATAATGTTACAATGGATGTTAGAATGTATATTAGAATGTTATATTGTTTGTTAGAATGTTATAATGGATGTTAGAATGTATATTAGAATGTTATAATGTATGTTATAATGTTATAATGGATGTTATAATGTTATAATGGATGTTAGAATGTATACTAGCATGTTATAATGTATGTTAGAATGTTATAATGGATGTTAGAATGTATACTAGAATGTTATAATGGATGTTAGAATGTATATTAGAGTGTTATAATGTATATTAGAATGTTATAATGGATGTTACAATGTATATTAGAATGTTATAATGTATGTTAGAATGTTATAATGGGTGGTAGAATTTTAGAATGGATGTTAGAATGTATATTAGAATGTTATAATGTATTTTAGAATGTTTCAATGGATGTTAGAATGAATATTAGAATGTTATAATGTATATTAGAATGTTATAATTGATGTTAGAATGTATATTAGAATGAAATAATGTATGTTAGAATGTTATAATGGCTGGTAGAATGTTATAATGGATGTTAGAATGTATATTAGAATGTTAAAATGGATGTTAGTTTGTTGTAATTGATGTTAGAATGCATATTAGAATGTTAGAATGGATGTTAGAATGTTATAATGGATGTTAGAATGAATATTAGAATGTTATAATGTATATTAGAATGTTATAATTGATGTTAGAATGTATATTAGAATGTTATAATGTATGTTAGAATGTTATAATGGATGTTAGAATGTTAGAATGGATGTTAGAATGTATATTAGAATGTTATAATGTATGTTACCATGTTAATAATGATGTTAGAATGTTATAATGAATGTTAAAATGTTATAATGGATCTTGGAATGTATAATAGATTGTTATAATGGATGTTAGAATGTATATTAGAATGTTATAATGTATGTTAGAATCTTATAATGGATTTTAAAATGTTTATTAGACTGTTATAATGTATGTTGGTATGTTAGAATGGATGATAGAATGTATATTAGAATGTTCTAATGTATTTTAGAATTTTATTACGGATGTTAGAATGGATGTTAGAATGGATGTTAGAATGTTAGAATGGATGTTTTAATGTATATTAGAATGTTAGAATGGATGTTAGAATGTTAAAATGGGTGTTTTATGTATACTAGAATGTTATAATGTATGTGAGAATGTTACAATGGATGTTAGAATGTATATTAGAATGTTATAATGGATGTTAGAATGTTATAATGGATGTTAGAATGTATATTAGAATGTTATAATGTATGTTACAATGTATGTTAGAATGTTTTTATGGATGTTAGAATGTTATAATGTATCTTAGAATGTTATAATGGATGTTAGAATGTATACTAGAATGTTATAATGTATGTTAGAATGTTAGAATGGATGTTAGAATGTATATTAGAATGTTATATGGTATGTTAGAATGTTATAATGGATGTTAGAATGTTTATTAGAATGTTTTAATGTATTTGAGAATGTTATAATGGATGTTATAATGTATATTAGAATGTTATAATGGATGTTACAATGTATATTAGAATGTTATAATGTATGTTAGAATGTTATAATGGATGTTAGAATGTTAGAATGGATGTTAAAATGTATATGAGAATTTTATAATGTATTTTAGAATTTGATTATGAATCTTAGAAAGTTAGAATGGATGTTAGAATGGATGTTAGAATGTTAGAATGGATGTATTAATGTATATTAGAATGTTAGAATGGATGTTAGAATGTTATAATGGGTGTTATAATGTATACTAGAATGTTATAATGTATGTGAGAATGTTATTATGGATGTTAGAATGTATATTAGAATGTTATAATGTTTGTTAGAATGTTATAATGGATGTTAGAATGTATATTAGAATGTTATAATGGATGTTAGAATGTTATAATGGATGTTAGAATGTATATTAGAATGTTATAATCTATTTTACATTGTATGTTAGAATGTTATTATGGATGTTAGAATGTTATAATGGATGTTAGAATGTTATAATGGATGTTAGAATATATACTAGAATGTTATTATGTATGTTAGAATGTTATAATGGATGTTAGAATGTATGTTAGAATGTTAAAATGAATGTTAGAATGTTATAATGGATGTAATAATATAATAATGGATGTAATAATGTCTATTAGAATGTTAATATGGATATTAGAATGTTATAATTGATGTTAGAATGTATATTTGAATGTTTGAATGGATGTTAGATTGATATAATGGTTGTTAGAATGTATATTAGAATGTTATAATGTATGTTAGAGTGTTAGAATGTTAGAATGTTATAATGGATGTTGGAATGTATATTAGAATGTTAGAATGTATGTTAGAATGTTATTATGGATGTTAGAATGTTTTTTGGATGTTGAAATGTTATGCTGGATGTTAGAATGTATAATAGAATGTTAAAATGCATGTTAGAATGTTATAATGGATGTTAGAATGTTAGAATGGATGTTAGAATTAATATTACAATGTTATAATGTATGTTACCATGTTATTATGGATGTTAGAATGTTATAATGGATGGTAAAATGTTATAATGGATGTTAGAATGTATACTAGAATGTTATAATGTATGTTAGAGTGTTAGAATGTTACAATGGATGTTATAATGTATATTAGAATGTTATAATGGATGTTAGCATGTTATAATGGATGTTAGAATGTATATTAGAATGTTATAATGTATGTTAGAATCTTATAATGGATGGTAGAATGTTTATTAGAATGTTATAATGTATGTTAGAATGTTATAATGGATGTTAGAATGTTAGAATGGATGATGGAATGTATATTAGTATGTTATAATTAGGGGTGTGCACCGGACACTTTTCGTGTTTTGTGTTTTGGTTTTGGATCTGGATCTTTCTTCGTGTTTTGGATCTGGATTGGTTTTGCCAAAACCACCCTTCCGTGTTTTGGGTTCTGGGTTTTGTGTTTTGGATCTGGATTTTTTCTTAAAAAATAAAAAAAACCTGCTAAAATCACATAAATGGGCCTTTTTTTGTTCCTACGCTATTAATAACCCCAATAACATTAATTTCCACTCATTTCCACTCTATTCTGAACACCTCACACCTCACAATATTGTTTTTAGGCCAAAAGGTTGTACCGAGGAAGCTGGATGACTATGCTAAGCGACACAAGGGGGCGGCACAAACACATGGCCCATCTAGGAGTGGCACTGCAGTGGCAGACAGGAAGCCAATCAGCGTTATGGTGCCCATTTGCATGTAGCACGAACCCGGGAGATCCGTGCTACATGCATCTGTGTGATTGGCACAGAGCAATGACAGGTCCGTGAGACCCGTCTGTGCTGCTGTGGTAAAAAAAAAAAAAAAAACCTGTGTAAAAAAAGAAAAAAATGGCGTGCACCCCCCCAAAAAAGAGCAACCAGCCCCGGGCATTAGTAACCCAGTGCTGGGTGTGCTTAAATACAGGGGACAAACGACGTAGGGGTCCCCTGTACTTAAGCACAACCAGCACCGGGCTAGTCAGAACCAGCGCTGGTTGCCAAAATACGGGGGACAAACGACGTAGGGGTCCCCTGTATTCTGCGCAACCAGCTCTGGGCTCTGATCCGGTCCTGGTTCTGGAAATATAGGGGACAAAAAATGAGTAGGGTTCCCCTGTATGTTCCAGAACCAGCACTGGACTTTTTCTAGCGGGGGGCTGATGCCACAGCCAGGGGAGCCCTTTCACCGGGCCCCCCAGCCGCAGCATCAACCCTGACCGCTAGTCAGCCCAGGCCGGGGATCCCTGGAGAGCTGGGGACCCCCCCAATAAAGGGGTCACCCTCTCCAGGGCACCCCAGGCCCAGGCTGATAGCCCGGGGCTATCCCCGCCACCCCTGGTGGCGGTGGGTGGCGGGTTGATTGTGTGGTGTGGTGTAAATAAAGAATATCAAACATTGTCTTTACAAGTAGAACTGCAAGTCCCAGCTAGCCTGCCCCGCATGCTGGTACTTGGAGAACCACAAGTACCAGCATGCAGGGCATTAAGGGCCCACTAGTACCTGTAGTTCACCTGTAAAAAAAATGTTTAAAAAAACACAGGACACACACACCGTGACAGTATAAGTTTATTAAACATACATACACACACACACATGTACACATACTCACCTATGTAACCTGTAGCATCGGTCCACTTGTCCGGTAAAGTATCCCTAGGGGACCTGTGAAAAAAAACATACTCACCATCTCCTATGCGAGGTTCTGTCCTCTTCGTTCCAAAGTAGGCATCCCCGGACTTGGCAAAAAAAAAAAACGAAAACGCGATCCACGAACTTAGTACCGTTCTATAGAACGGTACTTCCCGAATGAGAGCTTAGCGGCGGGGTATCACCATGGAAACCCCGCTGCTAAGCGTTCATTGGCTGAGAGAGGTCATCTCCCGTCTCTCAGCCAATGAACGGCTCCCTCCATTGTAGTCAATGGTGGGAACCGCAGGGTAAACTTTAATAACCTTGCGGCTCCCAGCATTGACTACAATGGAGGGAGCCGTTCATTGGCTGAGAGAGACGGGAGATGGCCTCTCTCAGCCAATGAACGCTTAGCAGCAGGGTTTCCATGGTGATACCCCGCCGCTAAGCTCTCATTCGGGAAGTACCGTTCTATAGAACGGTACTAAGTTCGTGGATCGCGTTTTCGTTTTTTTTTTTTGCCAAGTCCGGGGATGCCTACTTTGGAACGAAGAGGACAGAACCTCGCATAGGAGATGGTGAGTATGTTTTTTTTCACAGGTCCCCTATGGATACTTTACCGGACAAGTGGACCGATGCTACAGGTTACATAGGTGAGTATGTGTACATGTGTGTGTGTGTGTGTGTATGTATGTTTAATAAACTTATACTGTCACGGTGTGTGTGTCCTGTGTTTTTTTTAAACATTTTTTTACAGGTGAACTACAGGTACTAGTGGGCCCTTAATGCCCTGCATGCTGGTACTTGTGGTTCTCCAAGTACCAGCATGCGGGGCAGGCTTGCTGGGACTTGCAGTTCTACTTGTAAAGACAATGTTTGATATTCTTTATTTACACCACACCACACAATCAACCCGCCACCCACCGCCACCAGGGGTGGCGGGGATAGCCCTGGGCTATCAGCCTGGGCCTGGGGTGCCCTGGAGAGGGTGACCCCTTTATTGGGGGGGTCCCCAGCTCTCCAGGGATCCCCGGCCTGGGCTGACTAGCGGTCAGGGCTGATGCTGCGGCTGGGGGGCCGGTGAAAGGGCTCCCCTGGCTGTGGCATCAGCCCCCCGCTAGAAAAAGTCCAGTGCTGGTTCTGGAACATACAGGGGAACCCTACTCATTTTTTTCCCCTGTATTTCCAGAACCAGGACCGGATCAGAGCCAGAGCTGGTTGCGCAGAATACGGGGGACCCCTACGTCGTTTGTCCCCCGTATTTTGGCAACCAGCTCTGGTTCTGACTAGCCCGGTGCTGGTTGTGTTTAAGTACAGGGGACCCCTATGTCGTTTGTCCCCTGTATTTAAGCACACCCAGCACTGGGTCACTAATGCCCGGGGCTGGTTGCTCTTTTTTTGGGGGGGAGGACGCATTTTTTTCTCTTTTTACACAGGTTTTTTTTTTTTTATTTACCACAGCAGCACAGACGGGTCTCACGGACCCGTTAGTGCTCTGTGTCAATGACACAGATGCAAGTAGCACGGATCTCCTGGTCCGTGCGTGCATCTGTGTCATTGAAATACACAGCAGCACAGACGGGTCTCACTGACCCATCCATCTGTGCTCTGTGTCACTGTCAATCACACAGATGCATGTAGCATGGATCTCACGAGTCCGTGCTACATGCAAATGAGCACCATAATGCTGATTGGCTGAGAGCCGTGACAGACGGCTCTGTCAGCCAATCAGCACTTTGCCCATTAAAGGCAAAGGCATTTTTTTTTAAATGGCCGCTCGAGGCAAAACCTCGAGATCCGACAGCAGATCTCGAGGTTTTGCCTCGGGAGAGGGATCCGGGGCAGACAGGGAGATCCGAGCTTGGGCTCGGATCGCCCCGGATCCCCGAAGTTCGGGTGGGTTCGGTTCTCAGGGAACCGAACCCGCTCATCCCTAGTTATAATGTATTTTAGAATTTTATTATGGATGTTAAAATGTTAGAATGGATGTTAGAATGGATGTTAGAATGTTAGAATTTTTGTTTTAATGTATTTTAGAGTGTTAGAATGGATGTTAGAATGTTATAATGGGTGTTATAATGTATACTAGAATGTTATAATGTATGTGATAATGTTACAATGGATGTTAGAATGTATATTAGAATGTTATATTGTTTGTTAGAATGTTATAATGGATGTTAGAATGTATATTAGAATGTTATAATGTATGTTATAATGTTATAATGGATGTTATAATGTTATAATGGATGCTAGAATGTATACTAGCATGTTATAATGTATGTTAGAATGTTATAATGGATGTTAGAATGTATACTAGAATGTTATAATGGATGTTAGAATGTATATTAGAGTGTTATAATGTATATTAGAATGTTATAATGGATGTTACAATGTATATTAGAATGTTATAATGTATGTTAGAATGTTATAATGGGTGGTAGAATTTTAGAATGGATGTTAGAATGTATATTAGAATGTTATAATGTATTTTAGAATGTTTCAATGGATGTTAGAATGAATATTAGAATGTTATAATGTATATTAGAATGTTATAATTGATGTTAGAATGTATATTAGAATGAAATAATGTATGTTAGAATGTTATAATGGCTGGTAGAATGTTATAATGGATGTTAGAATGTATATTAGAATGTTAAAATGGATGTTAGTTTGTTGTAATTGATGTTAGAATGCATATTAGAATGTTAGAATGGATGTTAGAATGTTATAATGGATGTTAGAATGAATATTAGAATGTTATAATGTATATTAGAATGTTATAATTGATGTTAGAATGTATATTAGAATGTTATAATGTATGTTAGAATGTTATAATGGATGTTAGAATGTTAGAATGGATGTTAGAATGTATATTAGAATGTTATAATGTATGTTACCATGTTAATAATGATGTTAGAATGTTATAATGAATGTTAAAATGTTATAATGGATCTTGGAATGTATAATAGATTGTTATAATGGATGTTAGAATGTATATTAGAATGTTATAATGTATGTTAGAATCTTATAATGGATTTTAAAATGTTTATTAGACTGTTATAATGTATGTTAGTATGTTAGAATGGATGATAGAATGTATATTAGAATGTTCTAATGTATTTTAGAATTTTATTACGGATGTTAGAATGGATGTTAGAATGGATGTTAGAATGTTAGAATGGATGTTTTAATGTATATTAGAATGTTAGAATGGATGTTAGAATGTTAAAATGGGTGTTTTATGTATACTAGAATGTTATAATGTATGTGAGAATGTTACAATGGATGTTAGAATGTATATTAGAATGTTATACTGTTTGTTAGAATGTTATAATGGATGTTATAATGTATATTAGAATGTTATAATGTATGTTATATTGTTATAATGGATGTTAGAATGTTATAATGGATGTTAGAATGTATATTAGAATGTTATAATGTATGTTACAATGTATGTTAGAATGTTTTTATGGATGTTAGAATGTTATAATGTATCTTAGAATGTTATAATGGATGTCAGAATGTATACTAGAATGTTATAATGTATGTTAGAATGTTATAATGGATGTTAGAATGTATATTAGAATGTTATATGGTATGTTAGAATGTTTATTAGAATGTTATAATGTATTTGAGAATGTTATAATGGATGTTATAATGTATATTAGAATGTTATAATGTATATTAGAATGTTATAATGTATGTTACAATGTATGTTAGAATGTTTTTATGGATGTTAGAATGTTATAATGGATGTTAGAATGTTATAATGGATGTTAGAATATATACTAGAATGTTATTATGTATGTTAGAATGTTATAATGGATGTTAGAATGTATATTAGAATGTTAAAATGTATGTTAGAATGTTATAATGGATGTAATAATATAATAATGGATGTAATAATGTCTATTAGAATGTTAATATGGATATTAGAATGTTATAATCGATGTTAGAATGTATATTTGAATGTTTGAATGGATGTTAGATTGATATAATGGATGTTAGAATGTATATTAGAATGTTATAATGTATGTTAGAGTGTTAGAATGTTTGTTAGAATGTTATAATGGATGTTAGAATGTTATAATGGGTGATATAATGTATACTAGAATGTTATAATGTATGTGAGAATGTTATTATGGATGTTAGAATGTATATTAGAATGTTATAATGTTTGTTAGAATGTTATAATGGATGTTAGAATGTATATTAGAATGTTATAATGTATTTTATAATGTTATAATGGATGTTGGAATGTTATAATGGATGTTAGAATGTATATTAGAATGTTATAATCTATTTTACATTGTATGTTAGAATGTTATTATGGATGTTAGAATGTTATAATGGATGTTAGAATGTTATAATGGATTTTAGAATATATACTAGAATGTTATTATGCATGTTAGAATGTTAAAATGGATGTTAGAATGTATATTAGAATGTTAAAATGTATGTTAGAATGTTATAATGGATGTAATAATATAATAATGGATGTAATAATGTCTATTAGAATGTTAATATGGATATTAGAATGTTATAATCGATGTTAGAATGTATATTTGAATGTTTGAATGGATGTTAGATTGATATAATGGATGTTAGAATGTATATTAGAATGTTATAATGTATGTTAGAGTGTAAGAATGTTTGTTAGTATGTTATAATGGATGTTGGAATGTATATTAGAATGTTATAATGTATGTTAGAATCTTATAATGGATGTTAAAATGTTTATTAGACTGTTATAATGTATGTTAGAATGTTAGAATGGATGATAGAATGTATATTAGAATGTTCTAATGTATTTTAGAATTTTATTATGGATGTTAGAATGGATGTTAGAATGGATGTTAGAATGTTAGAATGGATGTTTTAATGTATATTAGAATGTTAGAATGGATGTTAGAATGTTAAAATGGGTGTTTTATGTATACTAGAATGTTATAATGTATGTGAGAATGTTACAATGGATGTTAGAATGTATATTAGAATGTTATAATGTTTGTTAGAATGTTATAATGGATGTTACAATGTATATTAGAATGTTATAATGTATGTTATATTGTTATAATGGATGTTAGAATGTTATAATGGATGTTAGAATGTATATTAGAATGTTATAATGTATGTTACAATGTATGTTAGAATGTTTTTATGGATGTTAGAATGTTATAATGTATCTTAGAATGTTATAATGGATGTTAGAATGTATACTAGAATGTTATAATGTATGTTAGAATGTTAGAATGGATGTTAGAATGTATATTAGAATGTTATATGGTATGTTAGAATGTTATAATGGATGTTAGAATGTTTATTAGAATGTTTTAATGTATTTGAGAATGTTATAATGGATGTTATAATGTATATTAGAATGTTATAATGGATGTTACAATGTATATTAGAATGTTATAATGTATGTTAGAATGTTATAATGGATGTTAGAATGTTAGAATGGATGTTAAAATGTATATGAGAATTTTATAATGTATTTTAGAATTTGATTATGAATCTTAGAAAGTTAGAATGGATGTTAGAATGGATGTTAGAATGTTAGAATGGATGTATTAATGTATATTAGAATGTTAGAATGGATGTTAGAATGTTATAATGGGTGTTATAATGTATACTAGAATGTTATAATGTATGTGAGAATGTTATTATGGATGTTAGAATGTATATTAGAATGTTATAATGTTTGTTAGAATGTCATAATGGATGTTAGAATGTATATTAGAATGTTATAATGGATGTTAGAATGTTATAATGGATGTTAGAATGTATATTAGAATGTTATAATCTATTTTACATTGTATGTTAGAATGTTATTATGGATGTTAGAATGTTATAATGGATGTTAGAATGTTATAATGGATGTTAGAATGTATGTTAGAATGTTAAAATGAATGTTAGAATGTTATAATGGATGTAATAATATAATAATGGATGTAATAATGTCTATTAGAATGTTAATATGGATATTAGAATGTTATAATTGATGTTAGAATGTATATTTGAATGTTTGAATGGATGTTAGATTGATATAATGGTTGTTAGAATGTATACTAGAATGTTATAATGTATGTTAGAGTGTTAGAATGTTACAATGGATGTTATAATGTATATTAGAATGTTATAATGGATGTTAGCATGTTATAATGGATGTTAGAATGTATATTAGAATGTTATAATGTATGTTAGAATCTTATAATGGATGGTAGAATGTTTATTAGAATGTTATAATGTATGTTAGAATGTTATAATGGATGTTAGAATGTTAGAATGGATGATGGAATGTATATTAGTATGTTATAATGTATTTTAGAATTTTATTATGGATGTTAAAATGTTAGAATGGATGTTAGAATGGATGTTAGAATGTTAGAATTTTTGTTTTAATGTATTTTAGAGTGTTAGAATGGATGTTAGAATGTTATAATGGGTGTTATAATGTATACTAGAATGTTATAATGTATGTGATAATGTTACAATGGATGTTAGAATGTATATTTGAATGTTATATTGTTTGTTAGAATGTTATAATGGATGTTAGAATGTATATTAGAATGTTATAATGTATGTTATAATGGATGTTATAATGTTATAATGGATGTTAGAATGTATACTAGCATGTTATAATGTATGTTAGAATGTTATAATGGATGTTAGAATGTATACTAGAATGTTATAATGTAAGTTAGAATGTTATAATGGATGTTAGAATGTATATTAGAATGTTATAATGTATGTTATAATGTTATAATGGATGTTATAATGTTATAATGGATGTTAGAATGTATACTAGCATGTTATAATGTATGTTAGAATGTTATAATGGATGTTAGAATGTATACTAGAATGTTATAATGTAAGTTAGAATGTTATAATGGATGTTAGAATGTATATTAGAGTGTTATAATGTATATTAGAATGTTATAATGGATGTTACAATGTATATTAGAATGTTATAATGGGTGTTAGAATGTATATTAGAAGGTTATAATGGATGTTATAATGTTATAATGAATGTTAGAATGTATATTAGAATGTTATAATGTATGTTAGAATGTTATAATGGATGTTACAATGTATATTAGAATGTTAGAATGTATATTAGAATGTTATAATGGATGTTAGAAAGTATATTAGAATGGTAGAATGTATGTTAGAATGTTATAATAGATGTTAGAATGTTAGAATGGATGTTAGAATGTATATTAGAATGTTATAATATATGTTACCATGTTATTATGGATGTTAGAATGTTATAATGGATATTAGAATGTATACTAGAATGTTAGAATGTATGTTAGAATATTACAATGGATGTTGGAAAGTATATCAGAATGTTATAATGTATGTTAGCATGTTATAATGAATGTTAGAATTTATAATAGAAAGTTATAATGTATGTTACAATTTATGTTAGAATGTTTTTATGGATGTTTTAATGTATATTAGAATGTTAGAATGGATGTTAGAATGTTAAAATGGGTGTTTTATGTATACTAGAATGTTATAATGTATGTGAGAATGTTACAATGGATGTTAGAATGTATACTAGAATGTTATAATGTTTGTTAGAATGTTATAATGGATGTTACAATGTATATTAGAATGTTATAATGTATGTTATATTGTTATAATGGATGTTAGAATGTTATAATGGATGTTAGAATGTATATTAGAATGTTATAATGTATGTTACAATGTATGTTAGAATGTTTTTATGGATGTTAGAATGTTATAATGAATGTTAGAATGTTATAATGGATGTTAGAATGTATACTAGAATGTTATAATTTATGTTAGAATGTTATAATGGATGTTAGAATGTATATTAGAATGTTATATGGTATGTTAGAATGTTATAATGGATGTTAGAATGTTTATTAGAATGTTATAATGTATTTGAGAATGTTATAATGGATGTTATAATGTATATTAGAATGTTATAATGTATATTAGAATGTTATAATGGATGTTACAATGTATATTAGAATGTTATAATGTATGTTAGAATGTTATAATGGATGTTAGAATGTTAGAATGGATGTTAAAATGTATATTAGAATTTTATAATGTATTTTAGAATTTGATTATGAATCTTAGAATGTTAGAATGGATGTTAGAATGGATGTATTAATGTATATTAGAATGTTAGAATGGATGTTAGAATGTTATAATGGGTGATATAATGTATACTAGAATGTTATAATGTATGTGAGAATGTTATTATGGATGTTAGAATGTATATTAGAATGTTATAATGTTTATTAGAATGTTATAATGGATGTTAGAATGTATATTAGAATGTTATAATGTATTTTATAATGTTATAATGGATGTTAGAATGCTATAATGGATGTTAGAATGTATATTAGAATGTTATAATCTATTTTACATTGTATGTTAGAATGTTATTATGGATGTTAGAATGTTATAATGGATGTTAGAATGTTATAATGGATTTTAGAATATATACTAGAATGTTATTATGCATGTTAGAATGTTATAATGGATGTTAGAATGTATATTAGAATGTTAAAATGTATGTTAGAATGTTATAATGGATGTAATAATATAATAATGGATGTAATAATGTCTATTAGAATGTTAATATGGATATTAGAATGTTATAATCGATGTTAGAATGTATATTTGAATGTTTGAATGGATGTTAGATTGATATAATGGATGTTAGAATGTATATTAGAATGTTATAATGTATGTTAGAGTGTTAGAATGTTTGTTAGTATGTTATAATGGATGTTGGAATGTATATTAGAATGTTAGAATGTATGTTAGAATGTTATTATGGATGTTAGAATGTTTTTTGGATGTTGAAATGTTATTCTGGATGTTAGAATGTATAATAGAATGTTAAAATGCATGTTAGAATTTTATAATGGATGTTAGAATGTTATAATGGATGTTAGAATTAATATTACAATGTTATAATGTATGTTACCATGTTATTATGGATGTTAGAATGTTATAATGGATGGTAAAATGTTATAATGGATGTTAGAATGTATACTAGAATATTATAATGTATGTTAGAATGTTACAATGGATGTTATAATGTATATTAGAATGTTATAATGGATGTTAGCATGTTTTAATGGATGTTAGAATGTATATTAGAATGTTATAATGTATGTTAGAATCTTATAATGGATGGTAGAATGTTTATTAGAATGTTATAATGTATGTTAGAATGTTATAATGGATGTTAGAATGTTAAAATGGATGATGGAATGTATATTAGAATGTTATAATGTATTTTAGAATTTTATTATGGATGTTAAAATGTTAGAATGGATGTTAGAATGGATGTTAGAATGTTAGAATTCTTGTTTTAATGTATTTTACAGTGTTAGAATGGATGTTAGAATGTTATAATGGGTGTTATAATGTATACTAGAATGTTATAATGTATGTGACAATGTTACAACGGATGTTAGAATGTATATTAGAATGTTATATTGTTTGTTTGAATGTTATAATGGATGTTAGAATGTATATTAGAATGTTATAATGTATGTTATAATGTTATAATGGATGTTAGAATGTATACTAGCATGTTATAATGTATGTTAGAATGTTATAATGGATGTTAGAATGTATACTAGAATGTTATAATGTAAGTTAGAATGTTATAATGGATGTTAGAATGTATATTAGAGTGTTATAATGTATATTAGAATGTTATAATGGATGTTACAATGTATATTAGAATGTTATAATGTATGTTAGAATGTTATAATGGGTGTTAGAATTTTAGAATGGATGTTAGAATGTATATTAGAATGTTATAATGTATTTTAGAATGTTATAATGGATGTTAGAATGAATATTAGAATGTTATAATGTATATTAGAATGTTATAATTGATGTTAGAATTTATATTAGAATGATATAATGTATGTTAGAATGTTATAATGGCTGCTAGAATGTTATAATGGATATTAGAATGTATATTAGTATGTTAAAATGGATGTTAGTTTGTTGTAATTGATGTTAGAATGTATATTAGAATGTTAGAATGGATGTTAGAATGTTATAATGGATGTTAGAATGAATATTAGAATGTTATAATGTATATTACAATGTTATAATTGATGTTAGAATGTATATTAGAATGTTATAATGTATGTTAGAATGTTATAATGGATGTTAGAATGTTAGAATGGATGTTAGAATGTATATTAGAATGTTATAATGTATGTTACCATGTTAATAATGATGTTAGAATGTTATAATGAATGTTAAAATGTTATAATGGATCTTGGAATGTATAATAGAATGTTATAATGTATGTTAGAATGTTTCAATGGATGTTAGAATGTATATTAGAATGTTATAATGTATGTTAGCATGTTATAATGGATGTTAGAATGTATATTAGAATGTTATAATGTATGTTAGAATCTTATAATGGATGTTAAAATGTTTATTAGACTGTTATAATGTATGTTAGAATGTTAGAATGGATGATAGAATGTATATTAGAATGTTCTAATGTATTTTAGAATTTTATTATGGATGTTAGAATGGATGTTAGAATGGATGTTAGAATGTTAGAATGGATGTTTTAATGTATATTAGAATGTTAGAATGGATGTTAGAATGTTAAAATGGGTGTTTTATGTATACTAGAATGTTATAATGTATGTGAGAATGTTACAATGGATGTTAGAATGTATAATAGAATGTTATAATGTATGTTAGAATCTTATAATGGATGTTATAATGTTTATTAGACTGTTATAATGTATGTTAGAATGTTAGAATGGATGATAGAATGTATATTAGAATGTTCTAATGTATTTTAGAATTTTATTATGGATGTTAGAATGGATGTTAGAATGGATGTTAGAATGTTAGAATGGATGTTTTAATGTATATTAGAATGTTAGAATGGATGTTAGAATGTTAAAATGGGTGTTTATGTATACTAGAATGTTATAATGTATGTGAGAATGTTACAATGGATGTTAGAATGTATATTAGAATGTTATAATGTTTGTTAGAATGTTATAATGGATGTTACAATGTATATTAGAATGTTATAATGTATGTTATATTGTTATAATGGATGGTAGAATGTTATAATGGATGTTAGAATGTATATTAGAATGTTATAATGCATGTTACAATGTATGTTAGAATGTTTTTATGGATGTTAGAATGTTATAATGTATCTTAGAATGTTATAATGGATGTTAGAATGTATACTAGAATGTTATAATGTATGTTAGAATGTTATAATGGATGTTAGAATGTATATTAGAATGTTATATGGTATGTTAGAATGTTATAATGGATGTTAGAATGTTTATTAGAATGTTATAATGTATTTGAGAATGTTATAATGGATGTTATAATGTATATTAGAATGTTATAATGGATGTTACAATGTATATTAGAATGTTATAATGTATGTTAGAATGTTATAATGGATGTTAGAATGTTAGAATGGATGTTAAAATGTATATTAGAATGTTATAATGTATTTTAGAATTTTATTATGAATCTTAGAATGTTAGAATAGATGTTAGAATGGATGTTAGAATGTTAGAATGGATGTATTAATGTATATTAGAATGTTAGAATGGATGTTAGAACGTTATAATGGGTGTTATAATGGATACTAGAATGTTATAATGTATGTGAAAATGTTATTATGGATGTTAGAATGTATATTAGAATGTTATAATGTTTGTTAGAATGTTATAATGGATGTTAGAATGTATATTAGAATGTTAAAATGTATTTTATAATGTTATAATGGATGTTAGAATGTTATAATGGATGTTAGAATGTATATTAGAATGTTATAATCTATTTTACATTGTATGTTAGAATGTTATTATGGATGTTAGAATGTTATAATGGATGTTAGAATGTTATAATGGATGTTAGAATATATACTAGAATGTTATTATGTATGTTAGAATGTTATAATGGATGTTAGAATGTATGTTAGAATGTTAAAATGTATGTTAGAATGTTATAATGGATGTAATAATATAATAATGGATGTAATAATGTCTATTAGAATGTTAATATGGATATTAGAATGTTATAATTGATGTTAGAATGTATATTTGAATGTTTGAATGGATGTTAGATTGATATAATGGATGTAAGAATGTATATTAGAATGTTATAATGTATGTTAGAGTGTTAGAATGTTAGAATGTTATAATGGATGTTGAAATGTATATTAGAATGTTAGAATGTATGTTAGAATGTTATTATGGATGTTAGAATGTTTTTTGGATGTTGAAATGTTATGCTGGATGTTAGAATGTATAATAGAATGTTAAAATGCATGTTAGAATGTTATAATGGATGTTAGAATGTTAGAATGGATGTTAGAATTAATATTACAATGTTATAATGTATGTTACCATGTTATTATGGATGTTAGAATGTTATAATGGATGGTAAAATGTTATAATGGATGTTAGAATGTATACTAGAATGTTATAATGTATGTTAGAATGTTACAATGGATGTTATAATGTATATTAGAATGTTATAATGGATGTTAGCATGTTATAATGGATGTTAGAATGTATATTAGAATGTTATAATGTTTGTTAGAATCTTATAATGGATGATAGAATGTTTATTAGAATGTTATAATGGATGTTAGAATGTTAGAATGGATGTTAGAATGTTAGAATGGATGATGGATTGTATATTAGAATGTTATAATGTATTTTAGAATTTTATTATGGATGTTAAAATGTTAGAATGGATGTTAGAATGGATGTTAGAATGTTAGAATTTTTGTTTTAATGTATTTTACAGTGTTAGAATGGATGTTAGAATGTTATAATGGGTGTTATAATGTATACTAGAATGTTATAATGTATGTGATAATGTTACAATGGATGTTAGAATGTATATTAGAATGTTATATTGTTTGTTTGAATGTTATAATGGATGTTAGAATGTATATTAGAATGTTATAATGTATGTTATAATGTTATAATGGATGTTATAATGTTATAATGGATGTTAGAATGTATACTAGCATGTTATAATGTATGTTAGAATGTTATAATGGATGTTAGAATGTATACTAGAATGATATAATGTAAGTTAGAATGTTATAATGGATGTTAGAATGTATATTAGAGTGTTATAATGTATATTAGAATGTTATAATGGATGTTACAATGTATATTAGAATGTTATAATGTATGTTAGAATGTTATAATGGGTGTTAGAATTTTAGAATGGATGTTAGAATGTATATTAGAATATTATAATGTATTTTAGAATGTTATAATGGATGTTAGAATGAATATTAGAATGTTATAATGTATAGTAGAATGTTATAATTGATGTTAGAATGTTTATTAGAATGATATAATGTATGTTAGAATGTTATAATGGCTGCTAGAATGTTATAATGGATATTAGAATGTATATTAGAATGTTAAAATGGATGTTAGTTTGTTGTAATTGATGTTAGAATGTATATTAGAATGTTAGAATGGATGTTAAAATGTTATAATGGATGTTACAATGAATATTAGAATGTTATAATGTATATTAGAATGTTATAATTGATGTTAGAATGTATATTAGAATGTTATAATGTATGTTAGAATGTTATAATGGATGTTAGAATGTTAGAATGGATGTTAGAATGTATATTAGAATGTTATAATGTATGTTACCATGTTAATAATGATGTTAGAATGTTATAATGAATGTTAAAATGTTATAATGGATCTTGGAATGTATAATAGAATGTTAGAATGTATGTTAGAATGTTTCAATGGATGTTAGAATGTATATTAGAATGTTATAATGTATGTTAGCATGTTATAATGGATGTTAGAATGTATATTAGAATGTAAGAATGTATGTTAGAATCTTATAATGGATGTTAAAATGTTTATTAGACTGTTATAATGTATGTTAGAATGTTAGAATGGATGATAGAATGTATATTAGAATGTTCTAATGTATTTTAAATTTTATTATGGATGTTAGAATGGATGTTAGAATGGATGTTAGAATGTTAGAATGGATGTTTTAATGTATATTAGAATGTTAGAATGGATGTTAGAATGTTAAAATGGGTGTTTTATGTATACTAGAATGTTATAATGTATGTGAGAATGTTACAATGGATGTTAGAATGTATATTAGAATGTTATAATGTTTGTTAGAATGTTATAATGGATGTTAGAATGTTATAATGGATGTTAGAATGTATATTAGAATGTTATAATCTATTTTACATTGTATGTTAGAATGTTATTATGGATGTTAGAATGTTATAATGGATGTTAGAATGTTATAATGGATGTTAGAATATATACTAGAATGTTATTATGCCTGTTAGAATGTTATAATGGATGTTAGAATGTATATTAGAATGTTAAAATGTATGTTAGAATGTTATAATGGATTTAATAATATAATAATGGATGTAATAATGTCTATTAGAATGTTAATATGGATATTAGAATGTTATAATCGATGTTAGAATGTATATTTGAATGTTTGAATGGATGTTAGATTGATATAATGGATGTTAGAATGTATATTAGAATGTTATAATGTATGTTAGAGTGTTAGAATGTTTGTTAGTATGTTATAATGGATGTTGGAATGTATATTAGAATGTTAGAATGTATGTTAGAATGTTATTATGGATGTTAGAATGTTTTTTGGATGTTGAAATGTTATGCTGGATGTTAGAATGTATAATAGAATGTTAAAATGCATGTTAGAATGTTATAATGGATGTTAGAATGTTATAATGGATGTTAGAATTAATATTACAATGTTATAATGTATGTTACCATGTTATTATGGATGTTAGAATGTTATAATGGATGGTAAAATGTTATAATGGATGGTAAAATGTTATAATGGATGTTAGAATGTATACTAGAATGTTATAATGTATGTAAGAATGTTACAATGGATGTTATAATGTACATTAGAATGTTATAATGGATGTTAGCATGTTATAATGGATGTTAGAATGTATATTAGAATGTTATAATGTATGTTAGAATCTTATAATGGATGCTAGAATGTTTATTAGAATGTTATAATGTATGTTAGAATGTTATAATGGATGTTAGAATGTTAGAATGGATGATGGAATGTATATTAGAATGTTATAATGTATTTTAGAATTTTATTATGGATGTTAAAATGTTAGAATGGATGTTAGAATGGATGTTAGAATGTTAGAATTTTTGTTTTAATGTATTTTACAGTGTTAGAATGGATGTTAGAATGTTATAATGGGTGTTATAATGTATACTAGAATGTTATAATGTATGTGATAATGTTACAATGGATGTTAGAATGTATAATAAAATGTTATATTGTTTGTTTGAATGTTATAATGGATGTTAGAATGTATATTAGAATGTTATAATGGATGTTATAATGTTATAATGGATGTTATAATGTTATAATGGATGTTAGAATGTATACTAGCATGTTATAATGTATGTTAGAATGTTATAATGGATGTTAGAATGTATACTAGAATGTTATAATGTAAGTTAGAATGTTATAATGGATGTTAGAATGTATATTAGAGTGTTATAATGTATATTAGAATGTTATAATGGATATTACAATGTATATTAGAATGTTATAATGTATGTTAGAATGTTATAATGGGTGTTAGAATTTTAGAATGGATGTTAGAATGTATATTAGAATGTTATAATGTATTTTAGAATGTTATAATGGATGTTAGAATAAATATTAGAATGTTATAATGTATATTAGAATGTTATAATTGATGTTAGAATGTATATTAGAATGATATAATGTATGTTAGAACATTATAATGGCTGCTAGAATGTTATAATGGATGTTAGAATGTATATTAGAATGTTAAAATGGATGTTAGTTTGTTGTAATTGATGTTAGAATGTATATTAGAATGTTAGAATGGATGTTAGAATGTTATAATGGATGTTAGAATGTATTTTAGAATGTTATAATGTATGTTACAATGTATGTTAGAATGTTATTATGGATGTTAGAATGTTACAATGGATGTTAAAATATTATAATGGATGTTAGAATGTATACTAGAATGTTATAATGTATGTTAGAATGTTATAATGGGTGTTAGAATGGATATTAGAATGTTATAATGTATGTTAGAATGTTATAATGAATGTTAGAATGTATATTAGAATGTTATAATGTATGTTAGAATGTTATAATGGATGTTAGAATGTATATTAGAATGTTAGAATGTATATCAGAATGTTATAATGGATGTTAGAATGTATATTAGAATGTTATAATGTATTTTAGAATGTTATAATAGATGTTAGAATGTTAGAATGGATGTTAGAATGTATATTAGAATGTTATAATATTAGTTACCATGTTATTATGGATGTTAGAATGTTATAATGGATATTAGAATGTATACTAGAATGTTATAATGTATGTTAGAATGTTACAATGGATGTTGGAAAGTATATCAGAATGTTATAATGTATGTTAGAATGTTATAATGGATGTTAGAATGTATAATAGAATGTTATAATGTATGTTAGAATCTTATAATGGATGATATAATTTATATTAGAATGTTATAATGTATTTTCGAATTTTATTAATGATGTTAGAATGTTAGAATGGATGTTAGAATAGATGTCAGAATATTATAATGGATTTTAGAATGTTATAATGGATGTTATACTGTATACTAGAATGTTATAATGTATGTTAGAATGTTAGAATAGATGTAAGAATGTACATTAGAATGTATAAATGTATGTTAGAATGTTATTATGGGTGTTAGAAAGTATATTAGAATATTATAATGTATGTTATAATGTTAAAATGGATGTTATAATATTATAATGGATGTTATAATGTCTATTAGAATGTTAAAATGGATGTTAGAATGTTATAAAGGATGTTAGAATGTATGTTTTAAAGTTTGAATGGATGTTAGATTGTTATAATGGATTTTAGAATGTAAATTAGAATGTTATAATGTATGTTACAATGTATGTTCGAATGTTGTTATGGATGTTAGAATGTATATAAAAATGTTATAATGTATGGTAGAATGTTAAAATGGATGTTAGAATATTATAATGTATGTTAGAATGTTATAATGGATGTTAAAATATTATAAAGGATGTTATAATGTCTATTAGAATGTTAAAATGGATGTTAGAATGTTATAATGGATGTTAGAATGTATATTAGAATGTTATAATGTATGATAGAATGTTTGAATGTTTGTTAGAATGTTATAATGGATGTTGGAATGTATATTAGAATGTTAGAATGTATGTTAGAATGTTATTATGGATGTTAGAATGTTATAGTGGATGTTAAAATGTATATTAGAATGTTATAATGTATGTTAGAATGTTAGAATGGATGTTAGAATGTATATTAAAATGATATAATGTATATTAGAATGTTATAATGGATGTTAGAATGTTAGAATGGATGTTACAATGTATATTACAATGTTATAATGTATGTTACCATGTTATTATGGATGTTAGAATGTTATAATGGATGTTAAAATGTTATAATGGATGTCAGAATGTATACTAGACTGTTATAATGTTACAATGGATGTTATAATATATATGTTATAATATATATGTTATAATGTATGTTAGCATGTTTTAATGTATGTTAGAATGTATTTTAGAATGTTATAATGTATGTTAGAATCTTATAATGGATGGTAGAATGTTTATTAGAATGTTATAATGTATGTTAGAATGTTATAATGTATGTTAGAATGTTAGAATGGGTGTTATAATGTATACTAGATTGTTATAATGTATGTGATAATGTTACAATGGATGTTAGAATGTATATTAAAATGTTATATTGTTTGTTTGAATGTTATAATGGATGTTAGAATGTATATTAGAATGTTATAATGGATGTTATAATGTTATAATGGATGTTATAATGTTATAATGGATGTTAGAATGTATACTAGCATGTTATAATGTATGTTAGAATGTTATAATGGATGTTAGAATGTATACTAGAATGTTATAATGTAAGTTAGAATGTTATAATGGATGTTAGAATGTATATTAGAGTGTTATAATGTATATTAGAATGTTATAATGGATGTTACAATGTATATTAGAATGTTATAATGTATGTTAGAATGTTATAATGGGTGTTAGAATTTTAGAATGGATGTTAGAATGTATATTAGAATGTTATAATGTATTTTAGAATGTTATAATGGATGTTAGAATAAATATTAGAATGTTATAATGTATATTGGAATGTTATAATTGATGTTAGAATGTATATTAGAATGATATAATGTATGTTAGAACATTATAATGGCTGCTAGAATGTTATAATGGATGTTAGAATGTATATTAGAATGTTAAAATGGATGTTAGTTTGTTGTAATTGATGTTAGAATGTATATTAGAATGTTAGAATGGATGTTAGAATGTTATAATGGATGTTAGAATGTATATTAGAATGTTATAATGTATGTTACAATGTATGTTAGAATGTTATTATGGATGTTAGAATGTTACAATGGATGTTAAAATGTTATAATGGATGTTAGAATGTATACTAGAATGTTATAATGTATGTTAGAATGTTATAATGGGTGTTAGAATGTATATTAGAATGTTATAATGTATGTTAGAATGTTATAATGAATGTTAGAATGTATATTAGAATGTTATAATGTATGTTAGAATGTTATAATGGATGTTAGAATGTATATTAGAATGTTATAATGTATATCAGAATGTTATAATGGATGTTAGAATGTATATTAGAATGTTATAATGTATTTTAGAATGTTATAATAGATGTTAGAATGTTAGAATGGATGTTAGAATGTATATTAGAATGTTATAATATTAGTTACCATGTTATTATGGATGTTAGAATGTTATAATGGATATTAGAATGTATACTAGAATGTTATAATGTATGTTAGAATGTTACAATGGATGTTGGAAAGTATATCAGAATGTTATAATGTATGTTAGAATGTTATAATGGATGTTAGAATGTATAATAGAATGTTATAATGTATGTTAGAATCTTATAATGGATGATATAATTTATATTAGAATGTTATAATGTATTTTCGAATTTTATTAATGATGTTAGAATGTTAGAATGGATGTTAGAATAGATGTC
Source organism: Taudactylus pleione (assembly GCA_031769625.1). Classification (NCBI taxonomy): domain Eukaryota; kingdom Metazoa; phylum Chordata; class Amphibia; order Anura; family Myobatrachidae; genus Taudactylus; species Taudactylus pleione. The sequence goes on along the minus strand of JAUIMM010000944.1, from coordinate 1,314,268 downwards.
AGAATATTATAATGGATTTTAGAATGTTATAATGGATGTTATACTGTATACTAGAATGTTATAATGTATGTTAGAATGTTAGAATAGATGTAAGAATGTACATTAGAATGTATAAATGTATGTTAGAATGTTATTATGGGTGTTAGAAAGTATATTATAATATTATAATGTATGTTATAATGTTAAAATGGATGTTATAATATTATAATGGATGTTATAATGTCTATTAGAATGTTAAAATGGATGTTAGAATGTTATAAAGGATGTTAGAATGTATGTTTTAAAGTTTGAATGGATGTTAGATTGTTATAATGGATTTTAGAATGTAAATTAGAATGTTATAATGTATGTTACAATGTATGTTCGAATGTTGTTATGGATGTTAGAATGTATATAAAAATGTTATAATGTATGGTAGAATGTTAAAATGGATGTTAGAATATTATAATGTATGTTAGAATGTTATAATGGATGTTAAAATATTATAAAGGATGTTATAATGTCTATTAGAATGTTAAAATGGATGTTAGAATGTTATAATGGATGTTAGAATGTATATTAGAATGTTATAATGTATGATAGAATGTTTGAATGTTTGTTAGAATGTTATAATGGATGTTGGAATGTATATTAGAATGTTAGAATGTACGTTAGAATGTTATTATGGATGTTAGAATGTTATAGTGGATGTTAAAATGTATATTAGAATGTTATAATGTATGTTAGAATGTTAGAATGGATGTTAGAATGTATATTAAAATGATATAATGTATATTTGAATGTTATAATGGATGTTAGAATGTTAGAATGGATGTTAGAATGTATATTACAATGTTATAATGTATGTTACCATGTTATTATGGATGTTAGAATGTTATAATGGATGTTAAAATGTTATAATGGATTTCAGAATGTTTACTAGACTTTTATAATGTTACAATGGATGTTATAATATATATGTTATAATATATATGTTATAATGTATGTTAGCATGTTTTAATGTATGTTAGAATGTATTTTAGAATGTTATAATGTATGTTAGAATCTTATAATGGATGGTAGAATGTTTATTAGAATGTTATAATGTATGTTAGAATGTTATAATGTATGTTAGAATGTTAGAATGGATGATGGAATGTACATTAGAATGTTATAATGTATTTTAGAATTTTATTATGGATGTTAAAATGTTAGAATGGATGTTAGAATGGATGTTAGAATGTTATAATGGGTGTTATAATGTATACTAGAATGTGATAATGTATGTGATAATGTTACAATGAATGTTAGAATGTATATTAGAATGTTATAATGTATGTTATAATGTTATAATGGATGTTATAATGTTATAATGGAGGTTAGAATGTATACAAGCATGTTATAATGTATGTTAGAATGTTATAATGGATGTTAGAATGTATATTAGAATGTTATATTGTGTATTAGAATGTTATAATGGATGTTAGAATGTGTATTAGAATGTTATAATGTATTTTAGAATGTTATAAAGAATGTTAGAATGAATATTAGAATGTTATAATGTATATTAGAATGTTATAATTGATGTTAGAATGTATATTAGAATGTTATAATGTTTGTTAGAATGTTATAATGGATGTTAGAATGTTAGAATGGATGTTAGAATGTATATTAGAATGTTATAATGTATGTTTTCATGTTAATAATGATGTTAGAATGTTATAATGAATGTTAAAATGTTATAATGGATCTTGGAATGTATAATAGAATATTATAATGTATGTTAGAATGTTACAATGGATGTTGGAATGTATATTAGAATGTTAGAATGTATGTTAGCATGTTATAATGGATGTTAGAATGTATATTAGAATGTTATAATGTATGTTAGAATCTTATTATGGATGTTAAAATGTTTATTAGACTGTTATAATGTATGTTAGATTGTTAGAATGGATGATAGAATGTATATTAGAATGTTCTAATGTATTTAAGAATTTTATTATGGATGTTAGAATGAATGTTAGAATGGATGTTAGAATGTTAGAATGGATGTTTTAATGTATATTAGAATGTTAGAATGGATGTTAGAATGTTAAAATGGGTGTTTTATGTATACTAGAATGTTATAATGTATGTGAGAATGTTACAATGGATGTTAGAATGTATATTAGAATGTTATAATGTTTGTTAGAATGTTATAATGGATGTTACAATGTATATTAGAATGTTATAATGTATGTTAGAATCTTTAAATGGATGGTAGAATGTTATAATGGATGTTAGAATGTATATATGAACGTTATAATCTATGTTACAATGTATATTAGAATGTTATTATGGATGTTAGAATGTTATAATGGATGTTAGAATGTATACTAGAATGTTATAATGTATGTTAGAATGTTATAATGGATGTTAGAATGTATATTAGAATGTTATAAGGTATGTTAGAATGTTATAATGGATGTTAGAATGTTTATTAGAATGTTATAATGTATTTTAGAATGTTTTAATGGATGTTATAATGTATGTTAGAATGTAATAATGTATATTAGAATGTTATAATGGATGTTGCAATGTATATTAGAATGTTATTATCTATGTTAGAATGTTATAATGGATGTTAGAATATTAGAATGGATGTTAAAATGTATATTAGAATGTTATAATGTATTTTAGAATTTTATTATGAATCTTAGAATGTTAGAATAGATGTTAGAATGGATGTTAGAATGTTAGAATGGATGTATTAATGTATATTAGAATGTTAGAATGGATGTTAGAACGTTATAATGGGTGTTATAATGGATACTAGAATGTTATAATGTATGTGAAAATGTTATTATGGATGTTAGAATGTATATTAGAATGTTATAATGTTTGTTAGAATGTTATAATGGATGTTAGAATGTATATTAGAATGTTAAAATGTATTTTATAATGTTATAATGGATGTTAGAATGTTATAATGGATGTTAGAATGTATATTAGAATGTTATAATCTATTTTACATTGTATGTTAGAATGTTATTATGGATGTTAGAATGTTATAATGGATGTTAGAATGTTATAATGGATGTTAGAATATATACTAGAATGTTATTATGTATGTTAGAATGTTATAATGGATGTTAGAATGTATGTTAGAATGTTAAAATGTATGTTAGAATGTTATAATGGATGTAATAATATAATAATGGATGTAATAATGTCTATTAGAATGTTAATATGGATATTAGAATGTTATAATTGATGTTAGAATGTATATTTGAATGTTTGAATGGATGTTAGATTGATATAATGGATGTAAGAATGTATATTAGAATGTTATAATGTATGTTAGAGTGTTAGAATGTTAGAATGTTATAATGGATGTTGAAATGTATATTAGAATGTTAGAATGTATGTTAGAATGTTATTATGGATGTTAGAATGTTTTTTGGATGTTGAAATGTTATGCTGGATGTTAGAATGTATAATAGAATGTTAAAATGCATGTTAGAATGTTATAATGGATGTTAGAATGTTAGAATGGATGTTAGAATTAATATTACAATGTTATAATGTATGTTACCATGTTATTATGGATGTTAGAATGTTATAATGGATGGTAAAATGTTATAATGGATGTTAGAATGTATACTAGAATGTTATAATGTATGTTAGAATGTTACAATGGATGTTATAATGTATATTAGAATGTTATAATGGATGTTAGCATGTTATAATGGATGTTAGAATGTATATTAGAATGTTATAATGTTTGTTAGAATCTTATAATAGATGATAGAATGTTTATTAGAATGTTATAATGGATGTTAGAATGTTAGAATGGATGTTAGAATGTTAGAATGGATGATGGAATGTATATTAGAATGTTATAATGTATTTTAGAATTTTATTATGGATGTTAAAATGTTAGAATGGATGTTAGAATGGATGTTAGAATGTTAGAATTTTTGTTTTAATGTATTTTTGAGTGTTAGAATGGATGCTAGAATGTTATAGTGGATGTTATAATGTATACTAGAATGTTATAATGTATGTGATAATGTTACAATGGATGTTAGAATGTATATTAGAATGTTATATTGTTTGTTAGAATGTTATAATGGATGTTAGAATGTATATTAGAATGTTATAATGTATGTTATAATGTTATAATGTATGTTAGAATGTTATAATGGATGTTAGAATGTATACTAGAATGTTATAATGTATGTGATAATGTAACAATGGATGTTAGAATGTATATTAGAATGTTATATTGTTTGTTAGAATGTTATAATGGATGTTAGAATGTATATTAGAGTGTTATAATGTATATTAGAATGTTATAATGGATGTTACAATGTATATTAGAATGTTACAATGGGTGTTAGAATGTATATTAAAATGTTATAATGGATGTTATAATGTTATAATGAATGTTAGAATGTATATTAGAATGTTATAATGTATGTTAGAATGTTATAATGGATGTTAGAATGTATATTAGAATGTTATAATGTATATTTGAATGTTATAATGGATGTTAGAAAGTATATTAGAATGTTAGAATGTATGTTAGAATGTTATAATAGATGTTAGAATGTTAGAATGGATGTTAGAATGTATATTAGAATGTTATAATATATGTTACCATGTTATTATGGATGTTAGAATGTTATAATGGATATTACAATGTATACTAGAATGTTATAATGTATGTTAGAATATTACAATGGATGTTGGAAAGTATATCAGAATGTTATAATGTATGTTAGCCTGTTATAATGGATGTTAGAATGTATAATAGAAAGTTATAATGTATGTTACAATGTATGTTAGAATGTTTTTGTGGATGTTTTAATGTATATTAGAATGTTATAATGTATGTGAGAATGTTACAATGGATGTTAGAATGTATATTAGAATGTTATAATGTTTGTTAGAATGTTATAATGGATGTTACAATGTATATTAGAATGTTATAATGTATGTTATATTGTTATAATGGATGTTAGAATGTTATAATGGATTTTAGAATGTATATTAGAATGTATGTTACAATGTATGTTAGAATGTTTTTATGGATGTTAGTATGTTATAATGTATGTTAGAATGTTATAATGGATGTTAGAATGTATACTAGAATGTTATAATTTATGTTAGAATGTTAGAATGGATGTTAGAATGTATATTAGAATGTTATAATGTATTTTATAATGTTAGAATGGATGTTAGAATGTTAGAATGGATGTATTAATGTATATTAGAATGTTAGAATGGATGTTAGAATTTATAATGGGTGTTATAATGTATACTAGAATTTTATAATGTATGTGAGAATGTTATTATGGATGTTAGAATGTATATTAGAATGTTATAATGTTTGTTAGAATGTTATAATGGATGTTAGAATGTATATTAGAATGTTATAATGTATTTTATAATGTTATAATGGATGTTAGAATGTTATAATGGATGTTAGAATGTATATTAGAATGTTATAATCTATTTTACATTGTATGTTAGAATGTTATTATGGATGTTAGAATGTTATAATGGATGTTAGAATTTTATAATGGATGTTAGAATATATACTAGAATGTTATTATGTATGTTAGAATGTTATAATGGATGTTAGAATGTATATTAGAATGTTAAAATGTATGTTAGAATGTTATAATGGATGTAATAATATAATAATGGATGTAATAATGTCTATTAGAATGTTAATATGGATATTAGAATGTTATAATCGATGTTAGAATGTATATTTGAATGTTTGAATGGATGTTAGATTGATATAATGGATGTTAGAATGTATATTAGAATGTTATAATGTATGTTAGAGTGTTAGAATGTTTGTTAGAATGTTATAATGGATGTTGGAATGTATATTAGAATGTTAGAATGTATGTTAGAATGTTATTATGGATGTTAGAATGTTTTTTGGATGTTGAAATGTTATGCTGGATGTTAGAATGTATAATAGAATGTTAAAATGCATGTTAGAATGTTATAATGGATGTTAGAATGTTATAATGGATGTTAGAATTAATATTACAATGTTATAATGTATGTTACCATGTTATTATGGATGTTAGAATGTTATAATGGATGGTAAAATGTTATAATGGATGTTAGAATGTATACTAGAATGTTATAATGTATGTTAGAATGTTACAATGGATGTTATAATGTACATGAGAATGTTATAATGGATGTTAGCATGTTATAATGGATGTTAGAATGTATATTAGAATGTTATAATGTATGTTAGAATCTTATAATGGATGCTAGAATGTTTATTAGAATGTTATAATGTATGTTAGAATGTTATAATGGATGTTAGAATGTTAGAATGGATGATGGAATGTATATTCGAATGTTATAATGTATTTTAGAATTTTATTATGGATGTTAAAATGTTAGAATGGATGTTAGAATGGATGTTAGAATGTTAGAATTTTTGTTTTAATGTATTTTACAGTGTTAGAATGGATGTTAGAATGTTATAATGGGTGTTATAATGTATACTAGAATGTTATAATGTATGTGATAATGTTACAATGGATGTTAGAAAGTATATTAGAATGTTATATTGTTTGTTTGAATGTTATAATGGATGTTAGAATGTATATTAGAATGTTATAATGTATGTTATAATGTTATAATGGATGTTATAATGTTATAATGGATGTTAGAATGTATACTAGCATGTTATAATGTATGTTAGAATGTTATAATGGATGTTAGAATGTATACTAGAATGATATAATGTAAGTTAGAATGTTATAATGGATGTTAGAATGTATATTAGAGTGTTATAATGTATATTAGAATGTTATAATGGATGTTACAATGTATATTAGAATGTTATAATGTATGTTAGAATGTTATAATGGGTGTTAGAATTTTAGAATGGATGTTAGAATGTATATTAGAATGTTATAATGTATTTTAGAATGTTATAATGGATGTTAGAATGAATATTAGAATGTTATAATGTATATTAGAATGTTATAATTGATGTTAGAATGTATATTAGAATGATATAATGTATGTTAGAATGTTATAATGGCTGCTAGAATGTTATAAAGGATATTAGAATGTATATTAGAATGTTAAAATGGATGTTAGTTTGTTGTAATTGATGTTAGAATGTATATTAGAATGTTAGAATGGATGTTAGAATGTTATAATGGATGTTAGAATGAATATTAGAATGTTATAATGTATATTAGAATGTTATAATTGATGTTAGAATGTATATTAGAATGTTATAATGTATGTTAGAATGTTATAATGGATGTTAGAATGTTAGAATGGATGTTAGAATGTATATTAGAATGTTATAATGTATGTTACCATGTTAATAATGATGTTAGAATGTTATAATGAATGTTAAAATGTTATAATGGATCTTGGAATGTATAATAGAATGTTAGAATGTATGTTAGAATGTTTCAATGGATGTTAGAATGTATATTAGAATGTTATAATGTATGTTAGCATGTTATAATGGATGTTAGAATGTATATTAGAATGTTATAATGTATGTTAGAATCTTATAATGGATGTTAAAATGTTTATTAGACTGTTATAATGTATGTTAGAATGTTAGAATGGATGATAGAATGTATATTAGAATGTTCTAATGTATTTTAAATTTTATTATGGATGTTAGAATGGATGTTAGAATGGATGTTAGAATGTTAGAATGGATGTTTTAATGTATATTAGAATGTTAGAATGGATGTTAGAATGTTAAAATGGGTGTTTTATGTATACTAGAATGTTATAATGTATGTGAGAATGTTACAATGGATGTTAGAATGTATATTAGAATGTTATAATGTTTGTTAGAATGTTATAATGGATGTTACAATGTATATTAGAATGTTATAATGTATTTTATAATGTTATAATGGATGTTAGAATGTTATAATGGATGTTAGAATGTATATTAGAATGTTATAATCTATTTTACATTGTATGTTAGAATGTTATTATGGATGTTAGAATGTTATAATGGATGTTAGAATGTTATAATGGATGTTAGAATATATACTAGAATGTTATTATGCATGTTATAATGTTATAATGGATGTTAGAATGTATATTAGAATGTTAAAATGTATGTTAGAATGTTATAATGGATTTAATAATATAATAATGGATGTAATAATGTCTATTAGAATGTTAATATGGATATTAGAATGTTATAATCGATGTTCGAATGTATATTTGAATGTTTGAATGGATGTTAGATTGATATAATGGATGTTAGAATGTATATTAGAATGTTATAATGTATGTTAGAGTGTTAGAATGTTTGTTAGTATGTTATAATGGATGTTGGAATGTATATTAGAATGTTAGAATGTATGTTAGAATGTTATTATGGATGTTAGAATGTTTTTTGGATGTTGAAATGTTATGCTGGATGTTAGAATGTATAATAGAATGTTAAAATGCATGTTAGAATGTTATAATGGATGTTAGAATGTTATAATGGATGTTAGAATTAATATTACAATGTTATAATGTATGTTACCATGTTATTATGGATGTTAGAATGTTATAATGGATGGTAAAATGTTATAATGGATGTTAGAATGTATACTAGAATGTTATAATGTATGTTAGAATGTTACAATGGATGTTATAATGTACATGAGAATGTTCTAATGGATGTTAGCATGTTATAATGGATGTTAGAATGTATATTAGAATGTTATAATGTATGTTAGAATCTTATAATGGATGCTAGAATGTTTATTAGAATGTTATAATGTATGTTAGAATGTTATAATGGATGTTAGAATGTTAGAATGGATGATGGAATGTATATTCGAATGTTATAATGTATTTTAGAATTTTATTATGGATGTTAAAATGTTAGAATGGATGTTAGAATGGATGTTAGAATGTTAGAATTTTTGTTTTAATGTATTTTACAGTGTTAGAATGGATGTTAGAATGTTATAATGGGTGTTATAATGTATACTAGAATGTTATAATGTATGTGATAATGTTACAATGGATGTTAGAAAGTATATTAGAATGTTATATTGTTTGTTTGAATGTTATAATGGATGTTAGAATGTATATTAGAATGTTATAATGTATGTTATAATGTTATAATGGATGTTATAATGTTATAATGGATGTTAGAATGTATACTAGCATGTTATAATGTATGTTAGAATGTTATAATGGATGTTAGAATGTATACTAGAATGATATAATGTAAGTTAGAATGTTATAATGGATGTTAGAATGTATATTAGAGTGTTATAATGTATATTAGAATGTTATAATGGATGTTACAATGTATATTAGAATGTTATAATGTATGTTAGAATGTTATAATGGGTGTTAGAATTTTAGAATGGATGTTAGAATGTATATTAGAATGTTATAATGTATTTTAGAATGTTATAATGGATGTTAGAATGAATATTAGAATGTTATAATGTATATTAGAATGTTATAATTGATGTTAGAATGTATATTAGAATGATATAATGTATGTTAGAATGTTATAATGGCTGCTAGAATGTTATAAAGGATATTAGAATGTATATTAGAATGTTAAAATGGATGTTAGTTTGTTGTAATTGATGTTAGAATGTATATTAGAATGTTAGAATGGATGTTAGAATGTTATAATGGATGTTAGAATGAATATTAGAATGTTATAATGTATATTAGAATGTTATAATTGATGTTAGAATGTATATTAGAATGTTATAATGTATGTTAGAATGTTATAATGGATGTTAGAATGTTAGAATGGATGTTAGAATGTATATTAGAATGTTATAATGTATGTTACCATGTTAATAATGATGTTAGAATGTTATAATGAATGTTAAAATGTTATAATGGATCTTGGAATGTATAATAGAATGTTAGAATGTATGTTAGAATGTTTCAATGGATGTTAGAATGTATATTAGAATGTTATAATGTATGTTAGCATGTTATAATGGATGTTAGAATGTATATTAGAATGTTATAATGTATGTTAGAATCTTATAATGGATGTTAAAATGTTTATTAGACTGTTATAATGTATGTTAGAATGTTAGAATGGATGATAGAATGTATATTAGAATGTTCTAATGTATTTTAAATTTTATTATGGATGTTAGAATGGATGTTAGAATGGATGTTAGAATGTTAGAATGGATGTTTTAATGTATATTAGAATGTTAGAATGGATGTTAGAATGTTAAAATGGGTGTTTTATGTATACTAGAATGTTATAATGTATGTGAGAATGTTACAATGGATGTTAGAATGTATATTAGAATGTTATAATGTTTGTTAGAATGTTATAATGGATGTTACAATGTATATTAGAATGTTATAATGTATTTTATAATGTTATAATGGATGTTAGAATGTTATAATGGATGTTAGAATGTATATTAGAATGTTATAATCTATTTTACATTGTATGTTAGAATGTTATTATGGATGTTAGAATGTTATAATGGATGTTAGAATGTTATAATGGATGTTAGAATATATACTAGAATGTTATTATGCATGTTATAATGTTATAATGGATGTTAGAATGTATATTAGAATGTTAAAATGTATGTTAGAATGTTATAATGGATTTAATAATATAATAATGGATGTAATAATGTCTATTAGAATGTTAATATGGATATTAGAATGTTATAATCGATGTTCGAATGTATATTTGAATGTTTGAATGGATGTTAGATTGATATAATGGATGTTAGAATGTATATTAGAATGTTATAATGTATGTTAGAGTGTTAGAATGTTTGTTAGTATGTTATAATGGATGTTGGAATGTATATTAGATTGTTAGAATGTATGTTAGAATGTTATTATGGATGTTAGAATGTTTTTTGGATGTTGAAATGTTATGCTGGATGTTAGAATGTATAATAGAATGTTAAAATGCATGTTAGAATGTTATAATGGATGTTAGAATGTTATAATGGATGTTAGAATTAATATTACAATGTTATAATGTATGTTACCATGTTATTATGGATGTTAGAATGTTATAATGGATGGTAAAATGTTATAATGGATGTTAGAATGTATACTAGAATGTTATAATGTATGTTAGAATGTTACAATGGATGTTATAATGTACATTAGAATGTTATAATGGATGTTAGCATGTTATAATGGATGTTAGAATGTATATTAGAATGTTATAATGTATGTTAGAATCTTATAATGGATGCTAGAATGTTTATTAGAATGTTATAATGTATGTTAGAATGTTATAATGGATGTTAGAATGTTAGAATGGATGATGGAATGTATATTAGAATGTTATAATGTATTTTAGAATTTTATTATGGATGTTAAAATGTTAGAATGGATGTTAGAATGGATGTTAGAATGTTAGAATTTTTGTTTTAATGTATTTTACAGTGTTAGAATGGATGTTAGAATGTTATAATGGGTGTTATAATGTATACTAGAATGTTATAATGTATGTGATAATGTTACAATGGATGTTAGAATGTATATTAAAATGTTATATTGTTTGTTTGAATGTTATAATGGATGTTAGAATGTATATTAGAATGTTATAATGGATGCTATAATGTTATAATGGATGTTATAATGTTATAATGGATGTTAGAATGTATACTAGCATGTTATAATGTATGTTAGAATGTTATAATGGATGTTAGAATGTATACTAGAATGTTATAATGTAAGTTAGAATGTTATAATGGATGTTAGAATGTATATTAGAGTGTTATAATGTATATTAGAATGTTATAATGGATGTTACAATGTATATTAGAATGTTATAATGTATGTTAGAATGTTATAATGGGTGTTAGAATTTTAGAATGGATGTTAGAATGTATATTAGAATGTTATAATGTATTTTAGAATGTTACAATGGATGTTAGAATAAATATTAGAATGTTATAATGTATATTAGAATGTTATAATTGATGTTAGAATGTATATTAGAATGATATAATGTATGTTAGAACATTATAATGGCTGCTAGAATGTTATAATGGATGTTAGAATGTATATTAGAATGTTAAAATGGATGTTAGTTTGTTGTAATTGATGTTAGAATGTATATTAGAATGTTAGAATGGATGTTAGAATGTTATAATGGATGTTAGAATGTATATTAGAATGTTATAATGTATGTTACAATGTATGTTAGAATGTTATTATGGATGTTAGAATGTTACAATGGATGTTAAAATGTTATAATGGATGTTAGAATGTATACTAGAATGTTATAATGTATGTTAGAATGTTATAATGGGTGTTAGAATGTATATTAGAATGTTATAATGTATGTTAGAATGTTATAATGAATGTTAGAATGTATATTAGAATGTTATAATGTATGTTAGAATGTTATAATGGATGTTAGAATGTATATTAGAATGTTATAATGTATATCAGAATGTTATAATGGATGTTAGAATGTATATTAGAATGTTATAATGTATTTTAGAATGTTATAATAGATGTTAGAATGTTAGAATGGATGCTAGAATGTATATTAGAATGTTATAATATTAGTTACCATGTTATTATGGATGTTAGAATGTTATAATGGATATTAGAATGTATACTAGAATGTTATAATGTATGTTAGAATGTTACAATGGATGTTGGAAAGTATATCAGAATGTTATAATGTATGTTAGAATGTTATAATGGATGTTAGAATGTATAATAGAATGTTATAATGTATGTTAGAATCTTATAATGGATGATATAATTTATATTAGAATGTTATAATGTATTTTCGAATTTTATTAATGATGTTAGAATGTTAGAATGGATGTTAGAATAGATGTCAGAATATTATAATGGATTTTAGAATGTTATAATGGATGTTATACTGTATACTAGAATGTTATAATGTATGTTAGAATGTTAGAATAGATGTAAGAATGTACATTAGAATGTATAAATGTATGTTAGAATGTTATTATGGGTGTTAGAAAGTATATTAGAATATTATAATGTATGTTATAATGTTAAAATGGATGTTATAATATTATAATGGATGTTATAATGTCTATTAGAATGTTAAAATGGATGTTAGAATGTTATAAAGGATGTTAGAATGTATGTTTTAAAGTTTGAATGGATGTTAGATTGTTATAATGGATTTTAGAATGTAAATTAGAATGTTATAATGTATGTTACAATGTATGTTCGAAAGTTGTTATGGATGTTAGAATGTATATAAAAATGTTATAATGTATGGTAGAATGTTAAAATGGATGTTAGAATATTATAATGTATGTTAGAATGTTATAATGGATGTTAAAATATTATAAAGGATGTTATAATGTCTATTAGAATGTTAAAATGGATGTTAGAATGTTATAATGGATGTTAGAATGTATATTAGAATGTTATAATGTATGATAGAATGTTTGAATGTTTGTTAGAATGTTATAATGGATGTTGGAATGTATATTAGAATGTTAGAATGTATGTTAGAATGTTATTATGGATGTTAGAATGTTATAGTGGATGTTAAAATGTATATTAGAATGTTATAATGTATGTTAGAATGTTAGAATGGATGTTAGAATGTATATTAAAATGATATAATGTATATTAGAATGTTATAATGGATGTTAGAATGTTAGAATGGATGTGAGAATGTATATTACAATGTTATAATGTATGTTACCATGTTATTATGGATGTTATAATGTTATAATGGATGTTAAAAAGTTATAATGGATGTCAGAATGTATACTAGACTGTTATAATGTTACAATGGATGTTATAATATATATGTTATAATATATATGTTATAATGTATGTTAGCATGTTTTAATGTATGTTAGAATGTATTTTAGAATGTTATAATGTATGTTAGAATCTTATAATGGATGGTAGAATGTTTATTAGAATGTTATAATGTATGTTAGAATGTTATAATGTATGTTAGAAAGTTAGAATGGGTGTTATAATGTATACTAGAATGTTATAATGTATGTGATAATGTTACAATGGATGTTAGAATGTATATTAAAATGTTATATTGTTTGTTTGAATGTTATAATGGATGTTAGAATGTATATTAGAATGTTATAATGGATGTTATAATGTTATAATGGATGTTATAATGTTATAATGGATGTTAGAATGTATACTAGCATGTTATAATGTATGTTAGAATGTTATAATGGATGTTAGAATGTATACTAGAATGTTATAATGTAAGTTAGAATGTTATAATGGATGTTAGAATGTATATTAGAGTGTTATAATGTATATTAGAATGTTATAATGGATGTTACAATGTATATTAGAATGTTATAATGTATGTTAGAATGTTATAATGGGTGTTAGAATTTTAGAATGGATGTTAGAATGTATATTAGAATGTTATAATGTATTTTAGAATGTTATAATGGATGTTAGAATAAATATTAGAATGTTATAATGTATATTAGAATGTTATAATTGATGTTAGAATGTATATTAGAATGATATAATGTATGTTAGAACATTATAATGGCTGCTAGAATGTTATAATGGATGTTAGAATGTATATTAGAATGTTAAAATGGATGTTAGTTTGTTGTAATTGATGTTAGAATGTATATTAGAATGTTAGAATGGATGTTAGAATGTTATAATGGATGTTAGAATGTATATTAGAATGTTATAATGTATGTTACAATGTATGTTAGAATGTTATTATGGATGTTAGAATGTTACAATGGATGTTAAAATGTTATAATGGATGTTAGAATGTATACTAGAATGTTATAATGTATGTTAGAATGTTATAATGGGTGTTAGAATGTATATTAGAATGTTATAATGTATGTTAGAATGTTATAATGAATGTTAGAATGTATATTAGAATGTTATAATGTATGTTAGAATGTTATAATGGATGTTAGAATGTACATTAGAATGTTATAATGTATATCAGAATGTTATAATGGATGTTAGAATGTATATTAGAATGTTATAATGTATTTTAGAATGTTATAATAGATGTTAGAATGTTAGAATGGATGTTAGAATGTATATTAGAATGTTATAATATTAGTTACCATGTTATTATGGATGTTAGAATGTTATAATGGATATTAGAATGTATACTAGAATGTTATAATGTATGTTAGAATGTTACAATGGATGTTGGAAAGTATATCAGAATGTTATAATGTATGTTAGAATGTTATAATGGATGTTAGAATGTATAATAGAATGTTATAATGTATGTTAGAATCTTATAATGGATGATATAATTTATATTAGAATGTTATAATGTATTTTCGAATTTTATTAATGATGTTAGAATGTTAGAATGGATGTTAGAATAGATGTCAGAATATTATAATGGATTTTAGAATGTTATAATGGATGTTATACTGTATACTAGAATGTTATAATGTATGTTAGAATGTTAGAATAGATGTAAGAATGTACATTAGAATGTATAAATGTATGTTAGAATGTTATAATAGATGTTAGAATGTTAGAATGGATGTTAGAATGTATATTAGAATGTTATAATATATGTTAACATGTTATTATGGATGTTAGAATGTTATAATGGATGTTAGAATGTATACTAGAATGTTATAATGTATGTTAGAATATTACAATGGATGTTGGAAAGTATATTAGAATGTTATAATGTATGTTAGCATGTTATAATGGATGTTAGAATGTATAATAGAAAGTTATAATGTATGTTACAATGTATGTTAGAATGTTTTTATGGATGTTTTAATGTATATTAGAATGTTAGAATGGATGTTTGAATGTTAAAATGGGTGTTTTATGTATACTAGAATGTTATAATGTATGTGAGAATGTTACAATGGATGTTAGAATGTATATTAGAATGTTATAATGTTTGTTATAATGTTATAATGGATGTTACAATGTATATTCGAATGTTATAATGTATGTTATATTGTAATAATGGATGTTAGAATGTTATAATGGATGTTAGAATGTATATTAGAATGTTATAATGTATGTTACAATGTATGTTAGAATGTTTTTCTTGATGTTAGAATGTTATAATGTATGTTAAAATGTTAAAATGGATGTTAGAATGTATACTAGAATGTTATAATTTATGTTAGAATGTTATAATGGATGTTAGAATGTATATTAGAATGTTATATGGTATGTTAGAATGTTATAATGGATGTTAGAATGTTTATTAGAATGTTATAATGTATTTGAGAATGTTATAATGGATGTTATAATGTATATTAGAATGTTATAATGTATATTAGAATGTAATAATGGATGTTACAATGTATTTTAGAATGTTATAATGTATGTTAGAATGTTATAATGGATGTTAGAATGTTAGAATGGATGTTAAAATGTATATTAGAATTTTATAATGTATTTTAGAATTTGATTATGAATCTTAGAATGTTAGAATGGATGTTAGAATGGATGTTAGAATGGATGTTAGAATGTTAGAATGGATGTATTAACGTATATTAGAATGTTAGAATGGATGTTAGAATGTTATAATGGGTGTTATAATGTATACTAGAATGTTATAATGTATGTGAGAATGTTATTATGGATGTTAGAATGTATATTAGAATGTTATAATGTTTGTTAGAATGTTATAATGGATGTTAGAATGTATATTAGAATGTTATAATGTATTTTATAAAGTTATAATGGATGTTAGAATGTTATAATGGATGTTAGAATGTATATTAGAATGTTATAATCTATTTTACATTGTATGTTAGAATGTTATTATGGATGTTAGAATGTTATAATGGATGTTAGAATGTTATAATGGATGTTAGAATATATACTAGAATGTTATTATGTATGTTAGAATGTTATAATGGATGTTAGAATGTATATTAGAATGTTAAAATGTATGTTAGAATGTTATAATGGATGTAATAATATAATAATGGATGTAATAATGTCTATTAGAATGTTAATATGGATATTAGAATGTTATAATCGATGTTAGAATGTATATTTGAATGTTTGAATGGATGTTAGATTGATATAATGGATGTTAGAATGTATATTAGAATGTTATAATGTATGTTAGAGTGTTAGAATGTTTGTTAGAATGTTATAATGGATGTTGGAATGTATATTAGAATGTTAGAATGTATGTTAGAATGTTTTTATGGATGTTAGAATGTTTTTTTGATGTTGAAATGTTATGCTGGATGTTAGAATGTATAATAGAATGTTAAAATGCATGTTAGAATGTTAAAATGCATGTTAGAATGTTATAATGGATGTTAGAATGTTATAATGGATGTTAGAATGTATATTAGAATGTTATAATGTATGTTACAATGTATGTTAGAATGTTTTTATGGATGTTAGAATGTTATAATGTATGTTAGAATGTTATAATGGATGTTAGAATGTATACTAGAATGTTATAATTTATGTTAGAATGTTATAATGGATGTTAGAATGTATATTAGAATGTTATATGGTATGTTAGAATGTTATAATGGATGTTAGAATGTTTATTAGAATGTTATAATGTATTTGAGAATGTTATAATGGATGTTATAATGTATATTAGAATGTTATAATGTATATTAGAATGTTATAATGGATGTTACAATGTATATTAGAATGTTATAATGTATGTTAGAATGTTATAATGGATGTTAGAATGTTAGAATGGATGTTAAAATGTATATTAGAATTTTATAATGTATTTTAGAATTTGATTATGAATCTTAGAATGTTAGAATGGATGTTAGAATGGATGTATTAATGTATATTAGAATGTTAGAATGGATGTTAGAATGTTATAATGGGTGTTATAATGTATACTAGAATGTTATAATGTATGTGAGAATGTTATTATGGATGTTAGAATGTATATTAGAATGTTATAATGTTTGTTAGAATGTTATAATGGATGTTAGAATGTATATTAGAATGTTATAATGTATTTTATAATGTTATAATGGATGTTAGAATGTTATAATGGATGTTAGAATGTATATTAGAATGTTATAATCTATTTTACATTGTATGTTAGAATGTTATTATGGATGTTAGAATGTTATAATGGATGTTAGAATGTTATAATGGATGTTAGAATATATACTAGAATGTTATTATGTATGTTAGAATGTTATAATGGATGTTAGAATGTATATTAGAATGTTAAAATGTATGTTAGAATGTTATAATGGATGTAATAATATAATAATGGATGTAATAATGTCTATTAGAATGTTAATATGGATATTAGAATGTTATAATCGATGTTAGAATGTATATTTGAATGTTTGAATGGATGTTAGATTGATATAATGGATGTTAGAATGTATATTAGAATGTTATAATGTATGTTGGAGTGTTAGAATGTTTGTTAGAATGTTATAATGGATGTTGGAATGTATATTAGAATGTTAGAATGTATGTTAGAATGTTTTTATGGATGTTAGAATGTTTTTTGGATGTTGAAATGTTATACTGGATGTTAGAATGTTAGAATGGTTGTTTTAATGTATATTGGAGAGTTAGAATGGATGTTATAATGTTATAATGGGTGTTATAATGTATACTAGAATGTTATATTGTATGTGATAATGTTACAATGGATGTTAGAATGTATATTAGAATGTTATACTGTATGTTATAATGTTATAATGGATGTTATAATGTTATAAAGGATGTTAGAATGTATACTAGCATGTTATAATGTATGTTAGAATGTTATAATGGATGTTAGAAAGTATATTAGAATGTTATAAAGTAAGTTAGAATGTTATAATGGATGTTAGAATGTGTATTAGAATGTTATAATGTATATTAGAATGTTATAATTGATGTTAGAATGTATATTAGAATGTTATAATGTATGTTAGAATGTTATATAGGATGTTAGAATGTTAGAATGGATGTTAGAATGTATATTAGAATGTTATAATGTATGTTACCATGTTAATAATGATGTTAGAATGTTATAATGAATGTTAAAATGTTATAATGGATCTTGGAATATATAATAGAATGTTATAATGTATGTTAGAATGTTACAATGGATGTTAGAATGTATATTAGAATGTTATAATGTATGTTAGCATGTTATAATGGATGTTAGAATGTATATTAGAATGTTATCATGTATGTTAGAATCTTATAATGGATGTTAAAATGTTTATTAGACTGTTATAATGTATGTTAGAATGTTAGAATGGATGATAGAATGTATATTAGAATGTTCTAATGTATTTTAGAATTTTATTATGGATGTTAGAATGGATGTTAGAATGGATGTTAGAATGTTAGAATGGATGTTTTAATGTGTATTAGAATGTTAGAATGGATGTTAGAATGTTAAAATGGGTGTTTTATGTATACTAGAATGTTATAATGTATGTGAGAATGTTACAATGGATGTTAGAATGTATATTAGAATGTTATAATGTTTGTTAGAATGTTATAATTGATGTTACAATGTATATTAGAATGTTATAATGTATGTTATATTGTTATAATGGATGTTATAATGTTATAATGGATGTTAGAATGTATATTAGAATGTTATAATGTATGTTACAATGTATGTTAGAATGTTTTTATGGATGTTAGAATGTTATAATGTATCTTAAAATGTTATAATGGATGTTAGAATGTATACTAGAATGTTATAATGTATGTTAGAATGTTATAATGGATGTTAGAATGTATATTAGAATGTTATATGGTATGCTAGAATGTTATAATGGATGTTAGAATGTTTATTAGAATGTTATAATGTATTTGAGAATGTTATAATGGATGTTATAATGTATATTAGAATGTTATAATGTATATTAGAATGTTATAATGGATGTTACAATGTATATTAGAATGTTATAATGTATGTTAGAATGTTATAATGGATGTTAAAATGTTAGAATAGATGTTAAAATGTATATTAGAATTTTATAATGTATTTTAGAATTTGATTATGAATCTTAGAAAGTTAGAATGGATGTTAGAATGGATGTTAGAATGTTAGAATGGGTGTATTAATGTATATTAGAATGTTAGAATGGATGTTAGAATGTTATAATGGGTGTTATAATGTATACTAGAATGTTATAATGTATGTGAGAATGTTATTATGGATGTTAGAATGTATATTAGAATGTTATAATGTTTGTTAGAATGTTATAATGGATGTTAGAATGTATATTAGAATGTTATAATGTATTTTATAATGTTATAATGGATGTTAGAATGTTTTAATGGATGTTAGAATGTATATTAGAATGTTATAATCTATTTTACATTGTATGTTAGAATGTTATTATGGATGTTAGAATGTTATAATGGATGTTAGAATGTTATAATGGATGTTAGAATATATACTAGAATGTTATTATGTATGTTAGAATGTTATAATGTATGTTAGAATGTATGTTAGAATGTTAAAATGTATGTTAGAATGGTATAATGGATGTAATAATATAATAATGGATGTAATAATGTCTATTAGAATGTTAATATGGATATTAGAATGTTATAATCGATGTTAGAATGTATATTTGAATGTTTGAATGGATGTTAGATTGATATAATGGATGTTAGAATGTATATTAGAATGTTATAATGTATGTTAGAGTGTTAGAATGTTAGAATGTTATAATGGATGTTATAATGTATACTAGAATGTTATAATGTATGTGATAATGTTACAATGGATGTTAGAATGTATATTAGAATGTTATATTGTTTGTTAGAATGTTATAATGGATGTTAGAATGTATATTAGAATGTTATAATGTATGTTATAATCTTATAATGGATGTTATAATGTTATAATGGATGTTAAAATGTATACTAGCATGTTATAATGTATGTTAGAATGTTATAATGGATGTTAGAATGTATACTAGAATGTTATAATGTATGTGATAATGTTACAATGGATGTTAGAATGTATATTAGAATGTTATATTGTTTGTTAGAATGTTATAATGGATGTTAGAATGTATATTAGAGTGTTATAATGTATATTAGAATGTTATAATGGATGTTACAATGTATATTAGAATGTTATAATGGGTGTTAGAATGTATATTAGAATGTTATAATGGATGTTATAATGTTATAATGAATGTTAGAATGTATATTAGAATGTTATAATGTATGTTAGAATTTTATAATGGATGTTAGAATGTATATTAGAATGTTATAATGTATATTAGAATGTTATAATGGATGTTAGAAAGTATATTAGAATGTTAGAATGTATGTTAGAATGTTATAATAGATGTTAGAATGTTATAATGGATGTTAGAATGTATATTAGAATGTTATAAAATATGTTACCATGTTATTATGGATGTTAGAATGTTATAATGGATATTAGAATGTATACTAGAATGTTATAATGTATGTTAGTATATTACAATGGATGTTGGAAAGTATATCAGAATGTTATAATGTATGTTAGCATGTTATAATGGATGTTAGAATGTATAATAGAAAGTTATAATGTATGTTACAATGTATGTTAGAATGTTTTTATGGATGTTTTAATGTATATTAGAATGTTAGAATTGATGTTAGAATGTTAAAATGGGTGTTTTATGTATACTAGAATGTTATAATGTATGTGAGAATGTTACAATGGATGTTAGAATGTATATTAGAATGTTATAATGTTTGTTAGAATGTTATAATGGATGTTATAATGTATTTTAGAATGTTAGAATGTATGTTATATTGTTATAATGGATGTTAGAATGTTATAATGGATGTTAGAATGTATATTAGAATGTTATAATGTATGTTACAATGTATGTTAGAATGTTTTTATGGATGTTAGAATGTTATAATGTATGTTAGAATGTTATAATGGATGTTAGAATGTATACTAGAATGGTATAATTTATGTTAGAATGTTATAATGGATGTTAGAATGTATATTAGAATGTTATATGGTATGTTAGAATGTTATAATGGATGTTAGAATGTTTATTAGAATGTTATAATGTATTTGAGAATGTTATAATGGATGTTATAATGTATATTAGAATGTTATAATGTATATTAGAATGTAATAATGGATGTTACAATGTATTTTAGAATGTTATAATGTATGTTAGAATGTTATAATGGATGTTAGAATGTTAGAATGGATGTTAAAATGTATATTAGAATTTTATAATGTATTTTAGAATTTGATTATGAATCTTAGAATGTTAGAATGGATGTTAGAATGGATGTTAGAATGTTAGAATGGATGTATTAACGTATATTAGAATGTTAGAATGAATGTTAGAATGTTATAATGGGTGTTATAATGTATTCTAGAATGTTATAATGTATGTGAGAATGTTATTATGGATGTTAGAATGTATATTAGAATGTTATAATGTTTGTTAGAATGTTATAATGGATGTTAGAATGTATATTAGAATGTTATAATGTATTTTATAATGTTATAATGGATGTTAGAATGTTATAATGGATGTTAGAATGTATATTAGAATGTTATAATCTATTTTACATTGTATGTTAGAATGTTATTATGGATGTTAGAATGTTATAATGGATGTTAGAATGTTATAATGGATGTTAGAATATATACTAGAATGTTATTATGTATGTTAGAATGTTATAATGGATGTTAGAATGTATATTAGAATGTTAAAATGTATGTTAGAATGTTATAATGGATGTAATAATATAATAATGGATGTAATAATGTCTATTAGAATGTTAATATGGATATTAGAATGTTATAATCGATGTTAGAATGTATATTTGAATGGATGTTAGATTGATATAATGGATGTTAGAATGTATATTAGAAAGTTATAATGTATGTTAGAGTGTTAGAATGTTTGTTAGAATGTTATAATGGATGTTGGAATGTATATTAGAATGTTAGAATGTATGTTAGAATGTTATTATGGATGTTAGAATGTTTTTTGGATGTTGAAATGTTATGCTGGATGTTAGAATGTATAATAGAATGTTAAAATGCATGCTAGAATGTTATAATGGATGTTAGAATGTTATAATGGATTTTAGAATTAATATTACAATGTTATAATGTATGTTACCATGTTATTATGGATGTTAGAATGTTATAATGGATGGTAAAATGTTATAATGGATGTTAGAATGTATACTAGAATGTTATAATGTATGTTAGAATGTTACAATGGATGTTATAATGTATATTAGAATGTTATAATGGATGTTAGCATGTTATAATGGATGTTAGAATGTATATTAGAATGTTATAATGTATGTTAGAATCTTATAATGGATGGTAGAATGTTTATTAGAATGTTATAATGTATGTTAGAATGTTATAATGGATGTTAGAATGTTAGAATGGATGATGGAATGTATATTAGAATGTTATAATGTATTTTAGAATTTTATTATGGATGTTAAAATGTTAGAATGGATGATAGAATGGATGTTAGAATGTTAGAATTTTTGTTTTAATGTATTTTACAGTGTTAGAATGGATGTTAGAATGTTATAATGGGTGTTATAATGTATACTAGAATGTTATAATGTAAGTTAGAATGTTATAATGGATGTTAGAATGTATATTAGAGTGTTATAATGTATATTAGAATGTTATAATGGATGTTACCATGTATATTAGAATGTTATAATGTATGTTAGAATGTTATAATGGGTGTTAGAATTTTAGAATGGATGTTAGAATGTTATAATGGATGTAATAATATAATAATGGATGTAATAATGTCTATTAGAATGTTAATATGGATATTAGAATGTTATAATCGATGTTAGAATGTATATTTGAATGTTTGAATGGATGTTAGATTGATATAATGGATGTTGGAATGTATATTAGAATGTTAGAATGTATGTTAGAATGTTTTTATGGATGTTAGAATGTTTTTTGGATGTTGAAATGTTATACTGGATGTTAAAATGTTAGAATGGTTGTTTTAATGTATATTGGAGAGTTAGAATGGATGTTATAATGTTATAATGGGTGTTATAATGTATACTAGAATGTTATATTGTATGTGATAATGTTACAATGGATGTTAGAATGTATATTAGAATGTTATACTGTATGTTATAATGTTATAATGGATGTTATAATGTTATAAAGGATGTTAGAATGTATACTAGCATGTTATAATGTATGTTAGAATGTTATAATGGATGTTAGAAAGTATATTAGAATGTTATAAAGTAAGTTAGAATGTTATAATGGATGTTAGAATGTGTATTAGAATGTTATAATGTATATTAGAATGTTATAATTGATGTTAGAATGTATATTAGAATGTTATAATGTATGTTAGAATGTTATATAGGATGTTAGAATGTTAGAATGGATGTTAGAATGTATATTAGAATGTTATAATGTATGTTACCATGTTAATAATGATGTTAGAATGTTATAATGAATGTTAAAATGTTATAATGGATCTTGGAATGTATAATAGAATGTTATAATGTATGTTAGAATGTTACAATGGATGTTAGAATGTATATTAGAATGTTATAATGTATGTTAGCATGTTATAATGGATGTTAGAATGTATATTAGAATGTTATAATGTATGTTAGAATCTTATAATGGATGTTAAAATGTTTATTAGACTGTTATAATGTATGTTAGAATGTTAGAATGGATGATAGAATGTATATTAGAATGTTCTAATGTATTTTAGAATTTTATTATGGATGTTAGAATGGATGTTAGAATGGATGTTAGAATGTTAGAATGGATGTTTTAATGTGTATTAGAATGTTAGAATGGATGTTAGAATGTTAAAATGGGTGTTTTATGTATACTAGAATGTTATAATGTATGTGAGAATGTTACAATGGATGTTAGAATGTATATTAGAATGTTATAATGTTTGTTAGAATGTTATAATTGATGTTACAATGTATATTAGAATGTTATAATGTATGTTATATTGTTATAATGGATGTTATAATGTTATAATGGATGTTAGAATGTATATTAGAATGTTATAATGTATGTTACAATGTATGTTAGAATGTTTTTATGGATGTTAGAATGTTATAATGTATCTTAAAATGTTATAATGGATGTTAGAATGTATACTAGAATGTTATAATGTATGTTAGAATGTTATAATGGATGTTAGAATGTATATTAGAATGTTATATGGTATGCTAGAATGTTATAATGGATGTTAGAATGTTTATTAGAATGTTATAATGTATTTGAGAATGTTATAATGGATGTTATAATGTATATTAGAATGTTATAATGTATATTAGAATGTTATAATGGATGTTACAATGTATATTAGAATGTTATAATGTATGTTAGAATGTTATAATGGATGTTAAAATGTTAGAATAGATGTTAAAATGTATATTAGAATTTTATAATGTATTTTAGAATTTGATTATGAATCTTAGAAAGTTAGAATGGATGTTAGAATGGATGTTAGAATGTTAGAATGGGTGTATTAATGTATATTAGAATGTTAGAATGGATGTTAGAATGTTATAATGGGTGTTATAATGTATACTAGAATGTTATAATGTATGTGAGAATGTTATTATGGATGTTAGAATGTATATTAGAATGTTATAATGTTTGTTAGAATGTTATAATGGATGTTAGAATGTATATTAGAATGTTATAATGTATTTTATAATGTTATAATGGATGTTAGAATGTTTTAATGGATGTTAGAATGTATATTAGAATGTTATAATCTATTTTACATTGTATGTTAGAATGTTATTATGGATGTTAGAATGTTATAATGGATGTTAGAATGTTATAATGGATGTTAGAATATATACTAGAATGTTATTATGTATGTTAGAATGTTATAATGTATGTTAGAATGTATGTTAGAATGTTAAAATGTATGTTAGAATGGTATAATGGATGTAATAATATAATAATGGATGTAATAATGTCTATTAGAATGTTAATATGGATATTAGAATGTTATAATCGATGTTAGAATGTATATTTGAATGTTTGAATGGATGTTAGATTGATATAATGGATGTTAGAATGTATATTAGAATGTTATAATGTATGTTAGAGTGTTAGAATGTTAGAATGTTATAATGGATGTTATAATGTATACTAGAATGTTATAATGTATGTGATAATGTTACAATGGATGTTAGAATGTATATTAGAATGTTATATTGTTTGTTAGAATGTTATAATGGATGTTAGAATGTATATTAGAATGTTATAATGTATGTTATAATCTTATAATGGATGTTATAATGTTATAATGGATGTTAAAATGTATACTAGCATGTTATAATGTATGTTAGAATGTTATAATGGATGTTAGAATGTATACTAGAATGTTATAATGTATGTGATAATGTTACAATGGATGTTAGAATGTATATTAGAATGTTATATTGTTTGTTAGAATGTTATAATGGATGTTAGAATGTATATTAGAGTGTTATAATGTATATTAGAATGTTATAATGGATGTTACAATGTATATTAGAATGTTATAATGGGTGTTAGAATGTATATTAGAATGTTATAATGGATGTTATAATGTTATAATGAATGTTAGAATGTATATTAGAATGTTATAATGTATGTTAGAATTTTATAATGGATGTTAGAATGTATATTAGAATGTTATAATGTATATTAGAATGTTATAATGGATGTTAGAAAGTATATTAGAATGTTAGAATGTATGTTAGAATGTTATAATAGATGTTAGAATGTTATAATGGATGTTAGAATGTATATTAGAATGTTATAAAATATGTTACCATGTTATTATGGATGTTAGAATGTTATAATGGATATTAGAATGTATACTAGAATGTTATAATGTATGTTAGTATATTACAATGGATGTTGGAAAGTATATCAGAATGTTATAATGTATGTTAGCATGTTATAATGGATGTTAGAATGTATAATAGAAAGTTATAATGTATGTTACAATGTATGTTAGAATGTTTTTATGGATGTTTTAATGTATATTAGAATGTTAGAATTGATGTTAGAATGTTAAAATGGGTGTTTTATGTATACTAGAATGTTATAATGTATGTGAGAATGTTACAATGGATGTTAGAATGTATATTAGAATGTTATAATGTTTGTTAGAATGTTATAATGGATGTTATAATGTATTTTAGAATGTTAGAATGTATGTTATATTGTTATAATGGATGTTAGAATGTTATAATGGATGTTAGAATGTATATTAGAATGTTATAATGTATGTTACAATGTATGTTAGAATGTTTTTATGGATGTTAGAATGTTATAATGTATGTTAGAATGTTATAATGGATGTTAGAATGTATACTAGAATGGTATAATTTATGTTAGAATGTTATAATGGATGTTAGAATGTATATTAGAATGTTATATGGTATGTTAGAATGTTATAATGGATGTTAGAATGTTTATTAGAATGTTATAATGTATTTGAGAATGTTATAATGGATGTTATAATGTATATTAGAATGTTATAATGTATATTAGAATGTAATAATGGATGTTACAATGTATTTTAGAATGTTATAATGTATGTTAGAATGTTATAATGGATGTTAGAATGTTAGAATGGATGTTAAAATGTATATTAGAATTTTATAATGTATTTTAGAATTTGATTATGAATCTTAGAATGTTAGAATGGATGTTAGAATGGATGTTAGAATGTTAGAATGGATGTATTAACGTATATTAGAATGTTAGAATGAATGTTAGAATGTTATAATGGGTGTTATAATGTATTCTAGAATGTTATAATGTATGTGAGAATGTTATTATGGATGTTAGAATGTATATTAGAATGTTATAATGTTTGTTAGAATGTTATAATGGATGTTAGAATGTATATTAGAATGTTATAATGTATTTTATAATGTTATAATGGATGTTAGAATGTTATAATGGATGTTAGAATGTATATTAGAATGTTATAATCTATTTTACATTGTATGTTAGAATGTTATTATGGATGTTAGAATGTTATAATGGATGTTAGAATGTTATAATGGATGTTAGAATATATACTAGAATGTTATTATGTATGTTAGAATGTTATAATGGATGTTAGAATGTATATTAGAATGTTAAAATGTATGTTAGAATGTTATAATGGATGTAATAATATAATAATGGATGTAATAATGTCTATTAGAATGTTAATATGGATATTAGAATGTTATAATCGATGTTAGAATGTATATTTGAATGGATGTTAGATTGATATAATGGATGTTAGAATGTATATTAGAAAGTTATAATGTATGTTAGAGTGTTAGAATGTTTGTTAGAATGTTATAATGGATGTTGGAATGTATATTAGAATGTTAGAATGTATGTTAGAATGTTATTATGGATGTTAGAATGTTTTTTGGATGTTGAAATGTTATGCTGGATGTTAGAATGTATAATAGAATGTTAAAATGCATGCTAGAATGTTATAATGGATGTTAGAATGTTATAATGGATTTTAGAATTAATATTACAATGTTATAATGTATGTTACCATGTTATTATGGATGTTAGAATGTTATAATGGATGGTAAAATGTTATAATGGATGTTAGAATGTATACTAGAATGTTATAATGTATGTTAGAATGTTACAATGGATGTTATAATGTATATTAGAATGTTATAATGGATGTTAGCATGTTATAATGGATGTTAGAATGTATATTAGAATGTTATAATGTATGTTAGAATCTTATAATGGATGGTAGAATGTTTATTAGAATGTTATAATGTATGTTAGAATGTTATAATGGATGTTAGAATGTTAGAATGGATGATGGAATGTATATTAGAATGTTATAATGTATTTTAGAATTTTATTATGGATGTTAAAATGTTAGAATGGATGATAGAATGGATGTTAGAATGTTAGAATTTTTGTTTTAATGTATTTTACAGTGTTAGAATGGATGTTAGAATGTTATAATGGGTGTTATAATGTATACTAGAATGTTATAATGTAAGTTAGAATGTTATAATGGATGTTAGAATGTATATTAGAGTGTTATAATGTATATTAGAATGTTATAATGGATGTTACCATGTATATTAGAATGTTATAATGTATGTTAGAATGTTATAATGGGTGTTAGAATTTTAGAATGGATGTTAGAATGTTATAATGGATGTAATAATATAATAATGGATGTAATAATGTCTATTAGAATGTTAATATGGATATTAGAATGTTATAATCGATGTTAGAATGTATATTTGAATGTTTGAATGGATGTTAGATTGATATAATGGATGTTGGAATGTATATTAGAATGTTAGAATGTATGTTAGAATGTTTTTATGGATGTTAGAATGTTTTTTGGATGTTGAAATGTTATACTGGATGTTAAAATGTTAGAATGGTTGTTTTAATGTATATTGGAGAGTTAGAATGGATGTTATAATGTTATAATGGGTGTTATAATGTATACTAGAATGTTATATTGTATGTGATAATGTTACAATGGATGTTAGAATGTATATTAGAATGTTATACTGTATGTTATAATGTTATAATGGATGTTATAATGTTATAAAGGATGTTAGAATGTATACTAGCATGTTATAATGTATGTTAGAATGTTATAATGGATGTTAGAAAGTATATTAGAATGTTATAAAGTAAGTTAGAATGTTATAATGGATGTTAGAATGTGTATTAGAATGTTATAATGTATATTAGAATGTTATAATTGATGTTAGAATGTATATTAGAATGTTATAATGTATGTTAGAATGTTATATAGGATGTTAGAATGTTAGAATGGATGTTAGAATGTATATTAGAATGTTATAATGTATGTTACCATGTTAATAATGATGTTAGAATGTTATAATGAATGTTAAAATGTTATAATGGATCTTGGAATGTATAATAGAATGTTATAATGTATGTTAGAATGTTACAATGGATGTTAGAATGTATATTAGAATGTTATAATGTATGTTAGCATGTTATAATGGATGTTAGAATGTATATTAGAATGTTATAATGTATGTTAGAATCTTATAATGGATGTTAAAATGTTTATTAGACTGTTATAATGTATGTTAGAATGTTAGAATGGATGATAGAATGTATATTAGAATGTTCTAATGTATTTTAGAATTTTATTATGGATGTTAGAATGGATGTTAGAATGGATGTTAGAATGTTAGAATGGATGTTTTAATGTGTATTAGAATGTTAGAATGGATGTTAGAATGTTAAAATGGGTGTTTTATGTATACTAGAATGTTATAATGTATGTGAGAATGTTACAATGGATGTTAGAATGTATATTAGAATGTTATAATGTTTGTTAGAATGTTATAATGGATGTTACAATGTATATTAGAATGTTATAATGTATGTTATATTGTTATAATGGATGTTATAATGTTATAATGGATGTTAGAATGTATATTAGAATGTTATAATGTATGTTACAATGTATGTTAGAATGTTTTTATGGATGTTAGAATGTTATAATGTATCTTAAAATGTTATAATGGATGTTAGAATGTATACTAGAATGTTATAATGTATGTTAGAATGTTATAATGGATGTTAGAATGTATATTAGAATGTTATATGGTATGCTAGAATGTTATAATGGATGTTAGAATGTTTATTAGAATGTTATAATGTATTTGAGAATGTTATAATGGATGTTATAATGTATATTAGAATGTTATAATGTATATTAGAATGTTATAATGGATGTTACAATGTATATTAGAATGTTATAATGTATGTTAGAATGTTATAATGGATGTTAAAATGTTAGAATAGATGTTAAAATGTATATTAGAATTTTATAATGTATTTTAGAATTTGATTATGAATCTTAGAAAGTTAGAATGGATGTTAGAATGGATGTTAGAATGTTAGAATGGGTGTATTAATGTATATTAGAATGTTAGAATGGATGTTAGAATGTTATAATGGGTGTTATAATGTATACTAGAATGTTATAATGTATGTGAGAATGTTATTATGGATGTTAGAATGTATATTAGAATGTTATAATGTTTGTTAGAATGTTATAATGGATGTTAGAATGTATATTAGAATGTTATAATGTATTTTATAATGTTATAATGGATGTTAGAATGTTTTAATGGATGTTAGAATGTATATTAGAATGTTATAATCTATTTTACATTGTATGTTAGAATGTTATTATGGATGTTAGAATGTTATAATGGATGTTAGAATGTTATAATGGATGTTAGAATATATACTAGAATGTTATTATGTATGTTAGAATGTTATAATGTATGTTAGAATGTATGTTAGAATGTTAAAATGTATGTTAGAATGGTATAATGGATGTAATAATATAATAATGGATGTAATAATGTCTATTAGAATGTTAATATGGATATTAGAATGTTATAATCGATGTTAGAATGTATATTTGAATGTTTGAATGGATGTTAGATTGATATAATGGATGTTAGAATGTATATTAGAATGTTATAATGTATGTTAGAGTGTTAGAATGTTAGAATGTTATAATGGATGTTGGAATGTATATTAGAATGTTAGAATGTATGTTAGAATGTTATTATGGATGTTAGAATGTTTTTTGGATGTTGAAATGTTATGCTGGATGTTAGAATGTATAATAGAATGTTAAAATGCATGTTAGAATGTTAGAATGGATGTTAGAATGTTAGAATGGATGTTAGAATTAATATTACAATGTTATAATGTATGTTACCATGTTATTATGGATGTTAGAATGTTATAATGGATGGTAAAATGTTATAATGGATGTTAGAATGTATACTAGAATGTTATAATGTATGTTAGAATGTTACAATGGATGTTATAATGTATATTAGAATGTTATAATGGATGTTAGCATGTTATAATGGATGATAGAATGTATATTAGAATGTTATAATGTTTGTTAGAATCTTATAATGGATGGTAGAATGTTTATTAGAATGTTATAATGTAGGTTATAATTTTATAATGGATGTTAGAATGTTAGAATGGATGATGGAATGTATATTAGAATGTTATAATGTATTTTAAAATTTTATTATGGATGTTAAAATATTAGAATGGATGTTAGAATGTTAGAATTTTTGTTTTAATGTATTTTAGAGTGTTAGAATGGATGTTAGAATGTTATAATGGATGTTATAATGTATACTAGAATGTTATAATGTATGTGATAATGTTACAATGGATGTTAGAATGTATATTAGAATGTTATATTGTTTGTTATAATCTTATAATGGATGTTATAATGTTATAATGGATGTTAAAATGTATACTAGCATGTTATAATGTATGTTAGAATGTTATAATGGATGTTAGAATGTATACTAGAATGTTATAATGTATGTGATAATGTTACAATGGATGTTAGAATGTATATTAGAATGTTATATTGTTTGTTAGAATGTTATAATGGATGTTAGAATGTATATTAGAGTGTTATAATGTATATTAGAATGTTATAATGGATGTTACAATGTATATTAGAATGTTATAATGGGTGTTAGAATGTATATTAGAATGTTATAATGGATGTTATAATGTTATAATGAATGTTAGAATGTATATTAGAATGTTATAATGTATGTTAGAATTTTATAATGGATGTTAGAATGTATATTAGAATGTTATAATGTATATTAGAATGTTATAATGGATGTTAGAAAGTATATTAGAATGTTAGAATGTATGTTAGAATGTTATAATAGATGTTAGAATGTTATAATGGATGTTAGAATGTATATTAGAATGTTATAATATATGTTACCATGTTATTATGGATGTTAGAATGTTATAATGGATATTAGAATGTATACTAGAATGTTATAATGTATGTTAGAATATTACAATGGATGTTGGAAAGTATATCAGAATGTTATAATGTATGTTAGCATGTTATAATGGATGTTAGAATGTATAATAGAAAGTTATAATGTATGTTACAATGTATGTTGGAATGTTTTTATGGATGTTTTAATGTATATTAGAATGTTAGAATTGATGTTAGAATGTTAAAATGGGTGTTTTATGTATACTAGAATGTTATAATGTATGTGAGAATGTTACAATGGATGTTAGAATGTATATTAGAATGTTATAATGTTTGTTAGAATGTTATAATGGATGTTACAATGTATATTAGAATGTTAGAATGTATGTTATATTGTTATAATGGATGTTAGAATGTTATAATGGATGTTAGAATGTATATTAGAATGTTATAATGTATGTTACAATGTATGTTAGAATGTTTTTATGGATGTTAGAATGTTATAATGTATGTTAGAATGTTATAATGGATGTTAGAATGTATACTAGAATGGTATAATTTATGTTAGAATGTTATAATGGATGTTAGAATGTATATTAGAATGTTATATGGTATGTTAGAATGTTATAATGGATGTTAGAATGTTTATTAGAATGTTATAATGTATTTGAGAATGTTATAATGGATGTTATAATGTATATTAGAATGTTATAATGTATATTAGAATGTAATAATGGATGTTACAATGTATTTTAGAATGTTATAATGTATGTTAGAATGTTATAATGGATGTTAGAATGTTAGAATGGATGTTAAAATGTATATTAGAATTTTATAATGTATTTTAGAATTTGATTATGAATCTTAGAATGTTAGAATGGATGTTAGAATGGATGTTAGAATGTTAGAATGGATGTATTAACGTATATTAGAATGTTAGAATGGATGTTAGAATGTTATAATGGGTGTTATAATGTATACTAGAATGTTATAATGTATGTGAGAATGTTATTATGGATGTTAGAATGTATATTAGAATGTTATAATGTTTGTTAGAATGTTATAATGGATGTTAGAATGTATATTAGAATGTTATAATGTATTTTATAATGTTATAATGGATGTTAGAATGTTATAATGGATGTTAGAATGTATATTAGAATGTTATAATCTATTTTACATTGTATGTTAGAATGTTATTATGGATGTTAGAATGTTATAATGGATGTTAGAATGTTATAATGGATGTTAGAATATATACTAGAATGTTATTATGTATGTTAGAATGTTATAATGGATGTTAGAATGTATATTAGAATGTTAAAATGTATGTTAGAATGTTATAATGGATGTAATAATATAATAATGGATGTAATAATGTCTATTAGAATGTTAATATGGATATTAGAATGTTATAATCGATGTTAGAATGTATATTTGAATGGATGTTAGATTGATATAATGGATGTTAGAATGTATATTAGAATGTTATAATGTATGTTAAAGTGTTAGAATGTTTGTTAGAATGTTATAATGGATGTTGGAATGTATATTAGAATGTTAGAATGTATGTTAGAATGTTATTATGGATGTTAGAATGTTTTTTGGATGTTGAAATGTTATGCTGGATGTTAGAATGTATAATAGAATGTTAAAATGCATGCTAGAATGTTATAATGGATGTTAGAATGTTATAATGGATTTTAGAATTAATATTACAATGTTATAATGTATGTTACCATGTTATTATGGATGTTAGAATGTTATAATGGATGGTAAAATGTTATAATGGATGTTAGAATGTATACTAGAATGTTATAATGTATGTTAGAATGTTACAATGGATGTTATAATGTATATTAGAATGTTATAATGGATGTTAGCATGTTATAATGGATGTTAGAATGTATATTAGAATGTTATAGTGTATGTTAGAATCTTATAATGGATGGTAGAATGTTTATTAGAATGTTATAATGTATTTTAGAATTTTATTATGGATGTTAAAATGTTAGAATGGATGATAGAATGGATGTTAGAATGTTAGAATTTTTGTTTTAATGTATTTTACAGTGTTAGAATGGATGTTAGAATGTTATAATGGGTGTTATAATGTATACTAGAATGTTATAATGTATGTGATAATGTTACAATGGAAGTTAGAATGTATATTAGAATTAGGGATGTGCAGGCTCGGTTCTACTCGGTTCCGTTCGGTTCTTTTTACCGAACCTTATTGGCTATCCAAAACTCGTGACAGCTGAAACCCAATAAGATCCGGTAAAAAGAACCGAACGGAACCAAGTAGAACCGAGCCTGCACATCCCTAATTAGAATGTTATATTGTTTGTTTGAATGTTATAATGGATGTTAGAATGTATATTAGAATGTTATAATGTATGTTATAATGTTATAATGGATGTTATAATGTTATAATGGATGTTAGAATGTTTACTAGCATGTTATAATGTATGTTAGAATGTTATAATGGATGTTAGAATGTATACTAGAATGTTATAATGTAAGTTAGAATGTTATAATGGATGTTAGAATGTATATTAGAGTGTTAGAATGTATATTAGAATGTTATAATGGATGTTACCATGTATATTAGAATGTTATAATGTATGTTAGAATGTTATAATGGGTGTTAGAATTTTAGAATGGATGTTAGAATGTATATTAGAATGTTATAATGTATTTTAGAATGTTATAATGGATGTTAGAATGAATATTAGAATGTTATAATGTATATTAGAATGTTATAATTGATGTTAGAATGTATATTAGAATGATATAATGTATGTTAGAATGTTATAATGGCTGCTAGAATGTTATAATGGATGTTAGAATGTATATTAGAATGTTAAAATGGATGTTAGTTTGTTGTAATTGATTTTAGAATGTATATTAGAATGTTAGAATGGATGTTAGAATATTATAATGGATGTTAGAATGAATATTAGAATGTTATAATGTATATTAGAATGTTATAATTGATGTTAGAATGTATATTAGAATGTTATAATGTATGTTAGAATGTTATAAGGGATGTTAGAATGTTAGAATGGATGTTAGAATGTATATTAGAATGTTATAATGTATGTTACCATGTTAATAATGATGTTAGAATGTTATAATGAATGTTAAAATGTTATAATGGATCTTGGAATGTATAATAGAATGTTATAATGTATGTTAGCATGTTATAATGGATGTTAGAATGTATATTAGAATGTTATAATGTATGTTAGAATCTTATAATGGATGTTAAAATGTTTATTAGACTGTTATAATGTATGTTAGAATATTAGAATGGATGATAGAATGTATATTAGAATGTTCTAATGTATTTTAGAATTTTATTATGGATGTTAGAATGGATGTTAGAATGGATGTTAGAATGTTAGAATGGATGTTTTAATGTATATTAGAATGTTAGAATGGATGTTAGAATGTTAAAATGGGTGTTTTATGTATACTAGAATGTTATAATGTATGTGAGAATGTTACAATGGATGTTAGAATGTATATTAGAATGTTATAATGTTTGTTAGAATGTTATAATGGATGTTACAATGTATATTAGAATGTTATAATGTATGTTATATTGTTATAATGGATGTTAGAATGTTATAATGGATGTTAGAATGTATATTAGAATGTTATAATGTATGTTACAATGTATGTTATAATGTTTTTATGGATGTTAGTTATGTTATAATGTATCTTAGAATGTTATAATGGATGTTAGAATGTATACTAGAATGTTATAATGTATGTTAGAATGTTATAATGGATGTTAGAATGTATATTAGAATGTTATATGGTATGTTAGAATGTTATAATGGATGTTAGAATGTTTATTAGAATGTTATAATGTATTTGAGAATGTTATAATGGATGTTATAATGTATATTAGAATGTTATAATGGATGTTACAATGTATATTAGAATGTTATAATGTATGTTAGAATGTTATAATGGATGTTAGAATGTTAGAATGGATGTTAAAATGTATATTAGAATTTTAAAATGTATTTTAGAATTTGATTATGAATCTTAGAAATTTAGAATGGATGTTAGAATGGATGTTAGAATGTTAGAATGGATGTATTAATGTATATTAGAATGTTAGAATGGATGTTAGAATGTTATAATGGGTGTTATAATGTATACTAGAATGTTATAATGTATGTGAGAATGTTATTATGGATGTTGGAATGTATATTAGAATGTTATAATGTTTGTTAGAATGTTATAATGGATGTTAGAATGTATATTAGAATGTTATAATGTATTTTATAATGTTATAATGGATGTTAGAATGTTATAATGGATGTTAGAATGTATATTAGAATGTTATAATCTATTTTACATTGTATGTTAGAATGTTATTATGGATGTTAGAATGTTATAATGGATGTTAGAATGTTATAATGGATGTTAGAATATATACTAGAATGTTATTATGTATGTTAGAATGTTATAATGGATTGTAGAATGTATGTTAGAACGTTATAATGGATGTAATAATATAATAATGGATGTAATAATGTCTATTAGAATGTTAATATGGATATTAGAATGTTATAATTGATGTTAGAATGTATATTTGAATGTTTGAATGGATGTTAGATTGATATAATGGATGTTAGAATGTATATTAGAATGTTATAATGTATGTTAGAGTGTTAGAATGTTAGAATGTTATAATGGATGTTGGAATGTATATTAGAATGTTAGAATGTATGTTAGAATGTTATTATGGATGTTAGAATGTTTTTTGGATGTTGAAATGTTATGCTGGATGTTAGAATGTATAATAGAATGTTAAAATGCATGTTAGAATGTTATAATGGATGTTAGAATGTTAGAATGGATGTTAGAATTAATATTACAATGTTATAATGTATGTTACCATGTTATTATGGATGTTAGAATGTTATAATGGATTGTAAAATGTTATAATGGATGTTAGAATGTATACTAGAATGTTATAATGTATGTTAGAATGTTACAATGGATGTTATAATGTATATTAGAATGTTATAATGGATGTTAGCATGTTATAATGGATGTTAGAATGTATATTAGAATGTTATAATGTATGTTAGAATCTTATAATGGATGGTAGAATGTTTATTAGAATGTTATAATGTATGTTAGAATCTTATAATGGATGGTAGAATGTTAGAATGGATGATGGAATATATATTAGAATGTTATAATGTATTTTAGAATTTTATTATGGATGTTAAAATGTTAGAATGGATGTTAGAATGGATGTTAGAATGTTAGAATTTTTGTTTTAATGTATTTTAGAGTGTTAGAATGGATGTTAGAATGTTATAATGGGTGTTATAATGTATACTAGAATGTTATAATGTATGTGATAATGTTACAATGAATGTTAGAATGTATACTAGAATGTTATATTGTTTGTTAGAATGTTATAATGGATGTTAGAATGTATATTAGAATGTTATAATGTATGTTATAATGTTATAATGGATGTTATAATGTTATAATGGATGTTAGAATGTATACTAGAATGTTATAATGTAAGTTAGAATGTTATAATGGATGTTAGAATGTATATTAGAGTGTTATAATGTATATTAGAATGTTATAATGGATGTTACAATGTATATTAGAATGTTATAATGGGTGTTAGAATGTATATTAGAATGTTATAATGGATGTTATAATGTTATAATGAATGTTAGAATGTTTATTAGAATGTTATAATGTATGTTAGAATGTTAGAATGGATGTTAGAATGTATATTAGAATGTTATAATGTATATTAGAATGTTATAATGGATGTTAGAAAGTATATTAGAATGTTAGAATGTATGTTAGAATGTTATAATAGATGTTAGAATGTTAGAATGGATGTTAGAATGTATATTAGAATGTTATAATATATGTTACCATGTTATTATGGATGTTAGAATGTTATAATGGATATTAGAATGTATACTAGAATGTTAGAATGTATGTTAGAATATTATAATGGATGTTGGAAAGTATATCAGAATGTTATAATGTATGTTAGCATGTTATAATGGATGTTAGAATTTATAATAAAAAGTTATAATGTATGTTACAATGTATGTTAGAATGTTTTTATGGATGTTTTAATGTATATTAGAATGTTAGAATGGATGTTAAAATGTTAAAATGGGTGTTTTATGTATACTAGAATGTTATAATGTATGTGAGAATGTTACAATGGATTTTAGAATGTATATTAGAATGTTATAATGTTTGTTAGAATGTTATAATGGATGTTACAATGTATATTAGAATGTTATAATGTATGTTATATTGTTATAATGGATGTTAGAATGTTATAATGGATGTTAGAATGTATATTAGAATGTTATAATGTATGTTACAATGTATGTTAGAATGTTTTTATGGATGTTAGAATGTTATAATGTATGTTAGAATGTTATAATAGATGTTAGAATGTATACTAGAATGTTATAATTTATGTTAGAATGTTATAATGGATGTTAGAATGTATATTAGAATGTTATATGGTATGTTAGAATGTTATAATGGATGTTAGAATGTTTATTAGAATGTTAGAATGGATGTTAGAATGTTATAATGTGTGTTATAATGTATACTAGAATGTTATAATGTATGTGAGAATGTTATTATGGATGTTAGAATGTATATTAGAATGTCATAATGTTTGTTAGAATGTTATAATGGATGTTAGAATGTATATTAGAATGTTATAATGTATTTTATAATGTTATAATGGATGTTAGAATGTTATAATGGATGTTAGAATGTATATTAGAATGTTATAATCTATTTTGCATTGTATGTTAGAATGTTATTATGGATGTTAGAATGTTATAATGGATGTTAGAATGTTATAATGGATGTTAGAATATATACTAGAAAGTTATTATGTAGGTTAGAATGTTATAATGGATGTTAGAATGTATATTAGAATGTTAAAATGTATGTTAGAATGTTATAATGGATGTAATAATATAATAATGGATGTAATAATGTCTATTAGAATGTTAATATGGATATTAGAATGTTATAATCGATGTTAGAATGTATATTTGAATGTTTGAATGGATGTTAGATTGATATAATGGATGTTAGAATGTATATTAGAATGTTATAATGTATGTTAGAGTGTTAGAATGTTTGTTAGAATGTTATAATGGATGTTGGAATGTATATTAGAATGTTAGAATGTATGTTAGAATGTTATTATGGATGTTAGAATGTTTTTTGGATGTTGAAATGTTATGCTGGATGTTAGAATGTATAATAGAATGTTAAAATGCTTGTTAGAATGTTATAATGGATGTTAGAATGTTATAATGGATGTTAGAATTAATATTACAATGTTATAATGTATGTTACCATGTTATTATGGATGTTAGAATGTTATAATGGATGGTAAAATGTTATAATGGATGTTAGAATGTATACTAGAATGTTATAATGTATGTTAGAATGTTACAATGGATGTTATCATGTATATTAGAATGTTATAATGGATGTTAGCATGTTATAATGGATGTTAGAATGTATATTAGAATATTATAATGTATGTTAGAATCTTATAATGGATGGTAGAATGTTTATTAGAATGTTATAATGTATGTTAGAATGTTATAATGGATGTTAGAATGTTAGAATGGATGATGGAATGTATATTAGAATGTTATAATGTATTTTAGAATTTTATTATGGATGTTAAAATGTTAGAATGGATGTTAGAATGGATGTTAGAATGTTAGAATTTTTGTTTTAATGTATTTTACAGTGTTAGAATGGATGTTAGAATGTTAGAATGTCTACTAGAATGTTATAATGTATGTGATAATGTTACAATGGATGTTAGAATGTATATTAAAATGTTATATTGTTTGTTTGAATGTTATAATGGATGTTAGAATGTATATTAGAATGTTATAATGTATGTTATAATGTTATAATGGATGTTATAATGTTATAATGGATGTTAGAATGTATACTAGCATGTTATAATGTATGTTAGAATGTTATAATGGATGTTAGAATGTATACTAGAATGTTATAATGTAAGTTAGAATGTTATAATGGATGTTAGAATGTATATTAGAGTGTTATAATGTATATTAGAATGTTATAATGTATGTTAGAATGTTATAATGGGTGTTAGAATTTTAGAATGGATGTTAGAATGTATATTAGAATGTTATAATGTATGTTATAATGTTATAATGGATGTTATAATGTTATAATGGATGTTAGAATGTATACTAGCATGTTATAATGTATGTTAGAATGTTATAATGGATGTTAGAATGTATACTAGAATGTTATAATGTAAGTTAGAATGTTATAATGGATGTTAGAATGTATATTAGAGTGTTACAATGTATATTAGAATGTTATAATGTATGTTAGAATGTTATAATGGGTGTTAGAATTTTAGAATGGATGTTAGAATGTATATTAGAATGTTATAATGTATTTTAGAATGTTATAATGGATGTTAGAATAAATATTAGAATGTTATAATGTATATTAGAATGTTATAATTGATGTTAGAATGTATATTAGAATGATATAATGTATGTTAGAATGTTATAATGGCTGCTAGAATGTTATAATGGATGTTAGAATGTATATTAGAATGTTAAAATGGATGTTAGTTTGTTGTAATTGATGTTAGAATGTATATTAGAGTGTTAGAATGGATGTTAGAATGGTATAATGGATGTTACAATGTATGTTAGAATGTTATTATGGATGTTTGAATGTTACAATGGATGTTAAAATGTTATAATGGATGTTAGAATGTATACTAGAATGTTATAATGTATGTTAGAATGTTATAATGGGTGTTAGAATGTATATTAGAATGTTATAATGTATGTTAGAATGTTATAATGAATGTTAGAATGTATATTAGAATGTTATAATGTATGTTAGAATGTTATAAAGGATGTTAGAATGTATATTAGAATGTTATAATGTATATTAGAATGTTATAATGGATGTTAGAATGTATATTAGAATGTTAGAATGTATATTAGAATGTTACTATGGATGTTAGAATGATATAATGGATGTTAGAATGTATATTAGAATGTTATAATGGAAGTTAGAATGTTATAATGGATGTTAGAATGTATATTAGAATGTTATAATGTATGTTACAATGTATGTTAGAATGTTATTATGGATGTTTGAATGTTACAATGGATGTTAAAATGTTATAATGGATGTTAGAATGTATACTAGAATGTTATAATGTATGTTAGAATGTTATAATGGGTGTTAGAATGTATATTAGAATGTTATAAGGTATGTTAGAATGTTATAATGAATGTTAGAATGTATATTAGAATGTTATAATGTATGTTAGAATGTTATAAAGGATGTTAGAATGTATATTAGAATGTTATAATGTATATTAGAATATTATAATGGATGTTATAATGTATATTAGCATATTAAAATGAATGTTAGAATGTTATAATTGATGTTAGAATGTATATTAGAATGTTAGAATGGATGTTAGAATGTTATATTGAATGTTATAATGTATATTAGAATGTTATAATGGATGTTAGAATGTTATAATGGATGTTAGAATATTATAATGGATGTTATAATGTATATTAGAATGTTAAAATGGATGTTAGAATGTTATAATTGATTTTAGAATGTATATTAGAATGTTAGAAAGTATGTTAGAATGTTATAATGGATGTTAGAATGTATATTAGAATGTTGGAATGTATGTTAGAATGTTATAATGGATGTTAGAATGTATATTAGAATGTTATAATGTATGTTAGAATGTTATAATGGATGTTAGAATGTATTTTAGAATGTTATAATGGATGTTAGAATGTTATAATGGATGTTATAATGTATACTAGAATGTTATAATGTATGTTAGAATGTCTATTAGAATGTTATTATGTATGTTAGAATGTTATATTGGATGTTAGAATGTATACTAAATTGTTATAATGTATGTTAGAATGTTATAATGGATGTTAGAATGTATATTAGAATGTTATAATGTATGTTAGAATGTTATAATGGATATTAGGATGTATATTAGAATGTTGTATTGTATGTTATAATGTTATAATGTATGTTATAATGTCTATTAGAATGTTATAATGTATATTAGAATGTTATAATGGATGTTAGAATGTTAGAATGGATGTTTGAATGTATATTAGAATGTTATAATGTATGTTAGAATGTTATTATGGATGTTAGAATGTAAGAATGGATGTTAGAATTGATGTTAGAATGTTAGAATGGATGTTTTAAAGTATATTAGAATGATAGAATGGATGTTATAATATTATAATGGATGTTATAATGTATATAAGAATGTTATAATGTATGTTAGAATGCATGTTAGAATGTATATTAGAATGTTATTGTGTATTTTAGAATGTTATAATGGATGTTAGAATATTATAATGGATGTTATAATATATATTAGAATGTTATAATGTATGTTAGAATGTTATAATGGATGTTTTAATGTATATCAGATTGTTATAATGTATGTTAGAATGTTATAATGGATGTTAGAATGTATATTAGAATGTTATAATGTATGTTAGAATGTTATAATGGATATTAGAATGTATATTAGAATGTTATAATGCATGTTATAATGTTATAATGGATGTTAGAATGTTATAATGGATGTTAGAATGTATATTAGAATGTTAGAATGTATGTTAGAATGTTATTATGGATGTTAGAATGTTATAATGGATGTTAGACTGTATATTAGAAAGTTATAATGTATGTTAGAATGTTATAATGGATGTTACAATGTATTTTAGATTGTTATAATGTATGTTAGAATGTTATAATGGATGTTAGAATGTTATAATGGATGTTAGAATGTATATTAGAATGTTATAATGTATGTTACAATGTTATTATGTATGTTAGAATGTTATAATGATTGTTATAATGTATACTAGAATGTTATAATGTATGTTAGAATGTATAGTAGAATGTTATAATGTATGTTAGAATGTTATAATGGATGTTAGAATGTATATTAGATTGTTATAATGTATGTTAGAATGTTAGAATGGATGTTAGAATTGATGTTAGAATGTTAGAATGGATGTTTTAATGTATATTAGAATGTTAGAATGGATGTTATAATGTTATAATGGATGTTATAATGTATATTAGTATGTTATAATGTATGTTAGAATGCATGATAGAATGTATATTAGAATATTATAATGGATGTTAGAATGTTATAATGGATGTTAGAATATTATAATTGATGTTATAATATATTTTATAATGTTAAAATGGATGCTAGAATGTTACAATGGATGTTAAAATGTATGTTAGAATAGATGTTAGAATGTTATAATGGATTTTAGAATGTATATTAGAATGTTATAATGTATATTAGAATGTTATAATGGATGTTAGAATGTTATAATGGATGTTAGAATGTATATTAGAATGTTATAATGTATGTTAGCATGTTATAATGGATGTTATTATGTATATTAGATTGTTGTAATGTATGTTAGAATGTTATAATATATGTTAGAATGTATATTAGAATGATTTAATGTATGTTTGAATGTTATAATGGATGTTAGAATGTATATATAAGAATGTTATAATGTATGTTAGAATGTTATAATGGATGTTAGAATGTATATTAGAATGTTATAATGTATGTTATAATGTTATAATGGATATTAGAATGTATATTAGATTGTTATAATGCATGTTAGAATGTTATAATGGAT
Source organism: Taudactylus pleione (assembly GCA_031769625.1). Taxonomy (NCBI): domain Eukaryota; kingdom Metazoa; phylum Chordata; class Amphibia; order Anura; family Myobatrachidae; genus Taudactylus; species Taudactylus pleione. The sequence continues at coordinate 1,269,702 of JAUIMM010000944.1, read as the reverse complement.
GTTAGAATGTATATTAGATTGTTATAATGTGTGTTAGAATGTTATAATGGATGTTAGAATGTATATTAGAATGTTATAATGTATATTAGAATGTTATAATGTATGTTAGAATGTTATAATGGCTGTTAGAATGTATATTAGAATGTTAGAATGTATGCTAGAATGTTATTATGGATGTTAGAATGTTATAATGGATGTTAGAATGTATATTAGAATGTTATAATGGATGTTAGAATGTTATAATGGATGTTAGAATGTATTTTAGATTGTTATAGTGTATGTTAAAATGTTATAAAGGTTGTTATAATGTATATTAGAATGTTATAATGTATGTTAGAATCTTATAATGGATGGTAGAATGTTTATTAGAATGTTATAATGTATGTTAGAATGTTATAATGGATGTTAGAATGTTAGAATGGATGATGGAATATATATTAGAATGTTATAATGTATTTTAGAATTTTATTATGGATGTTAAAATGTTAGAATGGATGTTAGAATGGATGTTAGAATGTTAGAATTTTTGTTTTAATGTATTTTAGAGTGTTAGAATGGATGTTAGAATGTTATAATGGGTGTTATAATGTATACTAGAATGTTATAATGTATGTAATAATGTTACAATGGATGTTAGAATGTATACTAGAATGTTATATTGTTTGTTAGAATGTTATAATGGATGTTAGAATGTATATTAGAATGTTATAATGTATGTTATAATGTTATAATGGATGTTATAATGTTATAATGGATGTTAGAATGTATACTAGCATGTTATAATGTATGTTAGCATGTTATAATGGATGTTAGAATGTATACTAGAATGTTATAATGTAAGTTAGAATGTTATAATGGATGTTAGAATGTATATTAGAGTGTTATAATGTATATTAGAATGTTATAATGGATGTTACAATGTATATTAGAATGTTATAATGGGTGTTAGAATGTATATTAGAATGTTATAATGGATGTTATAATGTTATAATGAATGTTAGAATGTTTATTAGAATGTTATAATGTATGTTAGAATGTTATAATGGATGTTAGAATGTATATTAGAATGTTATAATGTATATTAGAATGTTATAATGGATGTTAGAAAGTATATTAGAATGTTAGAATGTATGTTAGAATGTTATAATAGATGTTAGAATGTTAGAATGGATGTTAGAATGTATATTAAAATGTTATAATATATGTTACCATGTTATTATGGATGTTAGAATGTTATAATGGATATTAGAATGTATACTAGAATGTTAGAATGTATGTTAGAATATTACAATGGATGTTGGAAAGTATATCAGAATGTTATAATGTATGTTAGCATGTTATAATGGATGTTAGAATTTATAATAAAAAGTTATAATGTATGTTACAATGTATGTTAGAATGTTTTTATGGATGTTTTAATGTATATTAGAATGTTAGAATGGATGTTAAAATGTTAAAATGGGTGTTTTATGTATACTAGAATGTTATAATGTATGTGAGAATGTTACAATGGATTTTAGAATGTATATTAGAATGTTATAATGTTTGTTAGAATGTTATAATGGATGTTACAATGTATATTAGAATGTTATAATGTATGTTATATTGTTATAATGGATGTTAGAATGTTATAATGGATGTTAGAATGTATATTAGAATGTTATAATGTATGTTACTATGTATGTTAGAATGTTTTTATGGATGTTAGAATGTTATAATGTATGTTAGAATGTTATAATAGATGTTAGAATGTATACTAGAATGTTATAATTTATGTTAGAATGTTATAATGGATGTTAGAATGTATATTAGAATGTTATATGGTATGTTAGAATGTTATAATGGATGTTAGAATGTTTATTAGAATGTTATAATGTATTTGAGAATGTTATAATGGATGTTATAATGTATATTAGAATGTTATAATGTATATTAGAATGTTATAATGGATGTTACAATGTATATTAGAATGTTATAATGTATGTTAGAATGTTATAATGGATGTTAGAATGTTAGAATGGATTTTAAAATGTATATTAGAATTTTATAATGTATTTTAGAATTTGATTATGAATCTTAGAATGTTAGAATGGATGTTAGAATGGATGTATTAATGTATATTAGAATGTTAGAATGGATGTTAGAATGTTATAATGGGTGTTATAATGTATACTAGAATGTTATAATGTATGTGAGAATGTTATTATGGATGTTAGAATGTATATTAGAATGTCATAATGTTTGTTAGAATGTTATAATGGATGTTAGAATGTATATTAGAATGATATAATGTATTTTATAATGTTATAATGGATGTTAGAATGTTATAATGGATGTTAGAATGTATATTAGAATGTTATAATCTATTTTGCATTGTATGTTAGAATGTTATTATGGATGTTAGAATGTTATAATGGATGTTAGAATGTTATAATGGATGTTAGAATATATACTAGAAAGTTATTATGTAGGTTAGAATGTTATAATGGCTGTTAGAATGTATATTAGAATGTTAAAATGTATGTTAGAATGTTATAATGGATGTAATAATATAATAATGGATGTAATATTGTCTATTAGAATGTTAATATGGATATTAGAATGTTATAATCGATGTTAGAATGTATATTTGAATGTTTGAATGGATGTTAGATTGATATAATGGATGTTAGAATGTATATTAGAATGTTATAATGTATGTTAGAGTGTTAGAATGTTTGTTAGAATGTTATAATGGATGTTGGAATGTATATTAGAATGTTAGAATGTATGTTAGAATGTTATTATGGATGTTAGAATGTTTTTTGGATGTTGAAATGTTATGCTGGATGTTAGAATGTATAATAGAATGTTAAAATGCTTGTTAGAATGTTATAATGGATGTTAGAATGTTATAATGGATGTTAGAATTAATATTACAATGTTATAATGTATGTTACTATGTTATTATGGATGTTAGAATGTTATAATGGATGGTAAAATGTTATAATGGATGTTAGAATGTATACTAGAATGTTATAATGTATGTTAGAATGTTACAATGGATGTTATCATGTATATTAGAATGTTATAATGGATGTTAGCATGTTATAATGGATGTTAGAATGTATATTAGAATATTATAATGTATGTTAGAATCTTATAATGGATGGTAGAATGTTTATTAGAATGTTATAATGTATGTTATAATGTTATAATGGATGTTAGAATGTTAGAATGGATGATGGAATGTATATTAGAATGTTATAATGTATTTTAGAATTTTATTATGGATGTTAAAATGTTAGAATGGATGTTAGAATGGATGTTAGAATGTTAGAATTTTTGTTTTAGTGTATTTTAGAGTGTTAGAATGGATGTTAGAATGTTATAATGTATACTAGAATGTTATAATGTATGTGATAATGTTACAATGGATGTTAGAATGTATATTAAAATGTTATATTGTTTGTTTGAATGTTATAATGGATGTTAGAATGTATATTAGAATGTTATAATGTATGTTATAATGTTATAATGGATGTTATAATGTTATAATGGATGTTAGAATGTATACTAGCATGTTATAATGTATGTTAGAATGTTATAATGGATGTTAGAATGTATACTAGAATGTTATAATGTAAGTTAGAATGTTATAATGGATGTTAGAATGTATATTAGAGTGTTATAATGTATATTAGAATGTTATAATGGATGTTAAAATGTATATTAGAATGTTATAATGTATGTTAGAATGTTATAATGGGTGTTAGAATTTTAGAATGGATGTTAGAATGTATATTAGAATGTTATAATGTATTTTAGAATGTTATAATGGATGTTAGAATAAATATTAGAATGTTATAATGTATATTAGAATGTTATAATTGATGTTAGAATGTATATTAGAATGATATAATGTATGTTAGAATGTTATAATGGCTGCTAGAATGTTATAATGGATGTTAGAATGTATATTAGAATGTTAAAATGGATGTTAGTTTGTTGTAATTGATGTTAGAATGTATATTAGAATGTTAGAATGGATGTTAGAATGTTATAATGGATGTTACAATGTATGTTAGAATGTTATTATGGATGTTTGAATGTTACAATGGATGTTAAAATGTTATAATGGATGTTAGAATGTATACTAGAATGTTATAATGTATGTTAGAATGTTATAATGGGTGTTAGAATGTATATTAGAATGTTATAATGTATGTTAGAATGTTATAATGAATGTTAGAATGTATATTAGAATGTTATAATGTATGTTAGAATGTTATAAAGGATGTTAGAATGTATATTAGAATGTTATAATGTATATTAGAATGTTATAATGGATGTTAGAATGTATATTAGAATGTTAGAATGTATGTTAGAATGTTATTATGGATGTTAGAATGATATAATGGATGTTAGAATGTATATTAGAATGTTATAATGGAAGTTAGAATGTTATAATGGATGTTAGAATGTATATTAGAATGTTATAATGTATGTTACAATGTATGTTAGAAAGTTATTATGGATGTTTGAATGTTACAATGGATGTTAAAATGTTATAATGGATGTTAGAATGTATACTAGAATGTTATAATGTATGTTAGAATGTTATAATGGGTGTTAGAATGTATATTAGAATGTTATAAGGTATGTTAGAATGTTATAATGAATGTTAGAATGTATATTAGAATGTTATAATGTATGTTAGAATGTTATAAAGGATGTTAGAATGTATATTAGAATGTTATAATGTATATTAGAATGTTATAATGGATGTTAGAATGTATATTAGAATGTTAGAATGTATGTTAGAATGTTATTATGGATGTTAGAATGTTATAATGGATGTTAGAATGTATATTAGAATGTTATAATGGATGTTAGAATGTTATAATGAATGTTAGAATGTATTTTAGATTGTTATAGTGTATGTTAAAATGTTATAATGGTTGTTATAATGTATATTAGAATGTTATAATGTATGTTACAATGTTATAATGGATGTTAGAATGTTATAATGGATGTCATAATGTATACTAGAATGTTATTATGTATGTTAGAATTTATATTAGAATGTTATAATATATGTTAGAATGTTATAATGGATGTTAGAATGTATATTAGAATGTTATAATGGATGTTATAATGTATATTAGATTGTTATAATGTATGTTAGAATGTTATAATGTATGTTAGAATGTTAGAATGGATATTAGAATGTATATTAGAATGTTGTAATGTATGTTAGAATGTTATATTGGATGTTATAATGTATATTTGAATGTTAGAATGGAAGTTAGAATGTTATAATGGATGTTATAATGTATATTAGAATGTTATAATGTATGTTAGAATGCATGTTAGAATGTATATTAGAATGTTATAATGGATGTTAGAATGTTACAATGGATGTTAGAATATTATAATGGATGTTATAATGTATATTAGCATATTAAAATGAATGTTAGAATGTTATAATTGATGTTAGAATGTATATTAGAATGTTAGAATGGATGTTAGAATGTTATATTGAATGTTATAATGTATATTAGAATGTTATAATGGATGTTAGAATGTTATAATGGATGTTAGAATATTATAATGGATGTTATAATGTATATTAGAATGTTAAAATGGATGTTAGAATGTTATAATTGATTTTAGAATGTATATTAGAATGTTAGAAAGTATGTTAGAATGTTATAATGGATGTTAGAATGTATATTAGAATGTTGGAATGTATGTTAGAATGTTATAATGGATGTTAGAATGTATATTAGAATGTTATAATGTATGTTAGAATGTTATAATGGATGTTAGAATGTATTTTAGAATGTTATAATGGATGTTAGAATGTTATAATGGATGTTATAATGTATACTAGAATGTTATAATGTATGTTAGAATGTCTATTAGAATGTTATTATGTATGTTAGAATGTTATATTGGATGTTAGAATGTATACTAGATTGTTATAATGTATGTTAGAATGTTATAATGGATGTTAGAATGTATATTAGAATGTTATAATGTATGTTAGAATGTTATAATGGATATTAGGATGTATATTAGAATGTTGTATTGTATGTTATAATGTTATAATGTATGTTATAATGTCTATTAGAATGTTATAATGTATATTAGAATGTTATAATGATGTTAGAATGTTAGAATGGATGTTTGAATGTATATTAGAATGTTATAATGTATGTTAGAATGTTATTATGGATGTTAGAATGTAAGAATGGATGTTAGAATTGATGTTAGAATGTTAGAATGGATGTTTTAAAGTATGTTAGAATGATAGAATGGATGTTTTAATATTATAATGGATGTTATAATGTATATAAGAATGTTATAATGTATGTTAGAATGCATGTTAGAATGTATATTAGAATGTTATTGTGTATTTTAGAATGTTATAATGGATGTTAGAATATTATAATGGATGTTATAATATATATTAGAATGTTATAATGTATGTTAGAATGTTATAATGGATGTTTGAATGTATATCAGATTGTTATAATGTATGTTAGAATGTTATAATGGATGTTAGAATGTATATTAGAATGTTATAATGTATGTTAGAATGTTATAATGGATATTAGAATGTATATTAGAATGTTATAATGCATGTTATAATGTTATAATGGATGTTAGAATGTTATAATGGATGTTAGAATGTATATTAGAATGTTATTATGGATGTTAGAATGTTATAATGGATGTTAGACTGTATATTAGAAAGTTATAATGTATGTTAGAATGTTATAATGGATGTTAGAATGTATTTTAGATTGTTATAATGTATGTTAGAATGTTATAATGGATGTTAGAATGTTATAATGGATGTTAGAATGTATATTAGAATGTTATAATGTATGTTACAATGTTATTATGTATGTTATAATGTTATAATGATTGTTATAATATATACTAGAATGTTATAATGTATGTTAGAATGTATATTAGAATGTTATAATGTATGTTAGAATGTTATAATGGATGTTAGAATGTATATTAGATTGTTATAATGTATGTTAGAATGTTAGAATGGATGTTAGAATTGATGTTAGAATGTTAGAATGGATGTTTTAATGTATATTAGAATGTTAGAATGGATGTTATAATGTTATAATGGATGTTATAATGTATATTAGTATGTTATAATGTATGTTAGAATGCATGATAGAATGTATATTAGAATATTATAATGGATGTTAGAATGTTATAATGGATGTTAGAATATTATAAGTGATGTTATAATATATTTTATAATGTTAAAATGGATGATAGAATGTTACAATGGATGTTAAAATGTATGTTAGAATAGATGTTAGAATGTTATAATGGATTTTAGAATGTATATTAGAATGTTATAATGTATATTAGAATGTTATAATGGATGTTAGAATGTTATAATGGATGTTAGAATGTTATAATGGATGTTAGAATGTATATTAGAATGTTATAATGTATGTTAGCATGTTATAATGGATGTTATTATGTATATTAGATTGTTGTAATGTATGTTAGAATGTTATAATATATGTTAGAATGTATATTAGAATGATTTAATGTATGTTTGAATGTTATAATGGATGTTAGAATGTATATATAAGAATGTTATAATGGATGTTAGAATGTATATTAGAATGTTATAATGTATGTTATAATGTTATAATGGATATTAGAATGTATATTAGATTGTTATAATGCATGTTAGAATGTTATAATGGATGTTAGAATGTATATTAGATTGTTATAATGTGTGTTAGAATGTTATAATGGATGTTAGAATGTATATTAGAATGTTATAATGTATATTAGAATGTTATAATGTATGTTAGAATGTTATAATGGCTGTTAGAATGTATATTAGAATGTTAGAATGTATGCTAGAATGTTATTATGGATGTTAGAATGTTATAATGGATGTTAGAATGTATATTAGAATGTTATAATGGATGTTAGAATGTTATAATGTATGTTAGAATGTTATAATGGATGTTAGAATGTTAGAATGGATGTTAAAATGTATATTAGAATTTTATAATGTATTTTAGAATTTGATTATGAATCTTAGAATGTTAGAATGGATGTTAGAATGGATGTATTAATGTATATTAGAATGTTAGAATGGATGTTAGAATGTTATAATGGGTGATATAATGTATACTAGAATGTTATAATGTATGTGAGAATGTTATTATGGATGTTAGAATGTATATTAGAATGTTATAATGTTTATTAGAATGTTATAATGGATGTTAGAATGTATATTAGAATGTTATAATGTATTTTATAATGTTATAATGGATGTTAGAATGCTATAATGGATGTTAGAATGTATATTAGAATGTTATAATCTATTTTACATTGTATGTTAGAATGTTATTATGGATGTTAGAATGTTATAATGGATGTTAGAATGTTATAATGGATTTTAGAATATATACTAGAATGTTATTATGCATGTTAGAATGTTATAATGGATGTTAGAATGTATATTAGAATGTTAAAATGTATGTTAGAATGTTATAATGGATGTAATAATATAATAATGGATGTAATAATGTCTATTAGAATGTTAATATGGATATTAGAATGTTATAATCGATGTTAGAATGTATATTTGAATGTTTGAATGGATGTTAGATTGATATAATGGATGTTAGAATGTATATTAGAATGTTATAATGTATGTTAGAGTGTTAGAATGTTTGTTAGTATGTTATAATGGATGTTGGAATGTATATTAGAATGTTAGAATGTATGTTAGAATGTTATTATGGATGTTAGAATGTTTTTTGGATGTTGAAATGTTATTCTGGATGTTAGAATGTATAATAGAATGTTAAAATGCATGTTAGAATTTTATAATGGATGTTAGAATGTTATAATGGATGTTAGAATTAATATTACAATGTTATAATGTATGTTACCATGTTATTATGGATGTTAGAATGTTATAATGGATGGTAAAATGTTATAATGGATGTTAGAATGTATACTAGAATATTATAATGTATGTTAGAATGTTACAATGGATGTTATAATGTATATTAGAATGTTATAATGGATGTTAGCATGTTTTAATGGATGTTAGAATGTATATTAGAATGTTATAATGTATGTTAGAATCTTATAATGGATGGTAGAATGTTTATTAGAATGTTATAATGTATGTTAGAATGTTATAATGGATGTTAGAATGTTAAAATGGATGATGGAATGTATATTAGAATGTTATAATGTATTTTAGAATTTTATTATGGATGTTAAAATGTTAGAATGGATGTTAGAATGGATGTTAGAATGTTAGAATTCTTGTTTTAATGTATTTTACAGTGTTAGAATGGATGTTAGAATGTTATAATGGGTGTTATAATGTATACTAGAATGTTATAATGTATGTGACAATGTTACAACGGATGTTAGAATGTATATTAGAATGTTATATTGTTTGTTTGAATGTTATAATGGATGTTAGAATGTATATTAGAATGTTATAATGTATGTTATAATGTTATAATGGATGTTAGAATGTATACTAGCATGTTATAATGTATGTTAGAATGTTATAATGGATGTTAGAATGTATACTAGAATGTTATAATGTAAGTTAGAATGTTATAATGGATGTTAGAATGTATATTAGAGTGTTATAATGTATATTAGAATGTTATAATGGATGTTACAATGTATATTAGAATGTTATAATGTATGTTAGAATGTTATAATGGGTGTTAGAATTTTAGAATGGATGTTAGAATGTATATTAGAATGTTATAATGTATTTTAGAATGTTATAATGGATGTTAGAATGAATATTAGAATGTTATAATGTATATTAGAATGTTATAATTGATGTTAGAATTTATATTAGAATGATATAATGTATGTTAGAATGTTATAATGGCTGCTAGAATGTTATAATGGATATTAGAATGTATATTAGTATGTTAAAATGGATGTTAGTTTGTTGTAATTGATGTTAGAATGTATATTAGAATGTTAGAATGGATGTTAGAATGTTATAATGGATGTTAGAATGAATATTAGAATGTTATAATGTATATTACAATGTTATAATTGATGTTAGAATGTATATTAGAATGTTATAATGTATGTTAGAATGTTATAATGGATGTTAGAATGTTAGAATGGATGTTAGAATGTATATTAGAATGTTATAATGTATGTTACCATGTTAATAATGATGTTAGAATGTTATAATGAATGTTAAAATGTTATAATGGATCTTGGAATGTATAATAGAATGTTATAATGTATGTTAGAATGTTTCAATGGATGTTAGAATGTATATTAGAATGTTATAATGTATGTTAGCATGTTATAATGGATGTTAGAATGTATATTAGAATGTTATAATGTATGTTAGAATCTTATAATGGATGTTAAAATGTTTATTAGACTGTTATAATGTATGTTAGAATGTTAGAATGGATGATAGAATGTATATTAGAATGTTCTAATGTATTTTAGAATTTTATTATGGATGTTAGAATGGATGTTAGAATGGATGTTAGAATGTTAGAATGGATGTTTTAATGTATATTAGAATGTTAGAATGGATGTTAGAATGTTAAAATGGGTGTTTTATGTATACTAGAATGTTATAATGTATGTGAGAATGTTACAATGGATGTTAGAATGTATAATAGAATGTTATAATGTATGTTAGAATCTTATAATGGATGTTATAATGTTTATTAGACTGTTATAATGTATGTTAGAATGTTAGAATGGATGATAGAATGTATATTAGAATGTTCTAATGTATTTTAGAATTTTATTATGGATGTTAGAATGGATGTTAGAATGGATGTTAGAATGTTAGAATGGATGTTTTAATGTATATTAGAATGTTAGAATGGATGTTAGAATGTTAAAATGGGTGTTTATGTATACTAGAATGTTATAATGTATGTGAGAATGTTACAATGGATGTTAGAATGTATATTAGAATGTTATAATGTTTGTTAGAATGTTATAATGGATGTTACAATGTATATTAGAATGTTATAATGTATGTTATATTGTTATAATGGATGGTAGAATGTTATAATGGATGTTAGAATGTATATTAGAATGTTATAATGCATGTTACAATGTATGTTAGAATGTTTTTATGGATGTTAGAATGTTATAATGTATCTTAGAATGTTATAATGGATGTTAGAATGTATACTAGAATGTTATAATGTATGTTAGAATGTTATAATGGATGTTAGAATGTATATTAGAATGTTATATGGTATGTTAGAATGTTATAATGGATGTTAGAATGTTTATTAGAATGTTATAATGTATTTGAGAATGTTATAATGGATGTTATAATGTATATTAGAATGTTATAATGGATGTTACAATGTATATTAGAATGTTATAATGTATGTTAGAATGTTATAATGGATGTTAGAATGTTAGAATGGATGTTAAAATGTATATTAGAATGTTATAATGTATTTTAGAATTTTATTATGAATCTTAGAATGTTAGAATAGATGTTAGAATGGATGTTAGAATGTTAGAATGGATGTATTAATGTATATTAGAATGTTAGAATGGATGTTAGAACGTTATAATGGGTGTTATAATGGATACTAGAATGTTATAATGTATGTGAAAATGTTATTATGGATGTTAGAATGTATATTAGAATGTTATAATGTTTGTTAGAATGTTATAATGGATGTTAGAATGTATATTAGAATGTTAAAATGTATTTTATAATGTTATAATGGATGTTAGAATGTTATAATGGATGTTAGAATGTATATTAGAATGTTATAATCTATTTTACATTGTATGTTAGAATGTTATTATGGATGTTAGAATGTTATAATGGATGTTAGAATGTTATAATGGATGTTAGAATATATACTAGAATGTTATTATGTATGTTAGAATGTTATAATGGATGTTAGAATGTATGTTAGAATGTTAAAATGTATGTTAGAATGTTATAATGGATGTAATAATATAATAATGGATGTAATAATGTCTATTAGAATGTTAATATGGATATTAGAATGTTATAATTGATGTTAGAATGTATATTTGAATGTTTGAATGGATGTTAGATTGATATAATGGATGTAAGAATGTATATTAGAATGTTATAATGTATGTTAGAGTGTTAGAATGTTAGAATGTTATAATGGATGTTGAAATGTATATTAGAATGTTAGAATGTATGTTAGAATGTTATTATGGATGTTAGAATGTTTTTTGGATGTTGAAATGTTATGCTGGATGTTAGAATGTATAATAGAATGTTAAAATGCATGTTAGAATGTTATAATGGATGTTAGAATGTTAGAATGGATGTTAGAATTAATATTACAATGTTATAATGTATGTTACCATGTTATTATGGATGTTAGAATGTTATAATGGATGGTAAAATGTTATAATGGATGTTAGAATGTATACTAGAATGTTATAATGTATGTTAGAATGTTACAATGGATGTTATAATGTATATTAGAATGTTATAATGGATGTTAGCATGTTATAATGGATGTTAGAATGTATATTAGAATGTTATAATGTTTGTTAGAATCTTATAATGGATGATAGAATGTTTATTAGAATGTTATAATGGATGTTAGAATGTTAGAATGGATGTTAGAATGTTAGAATGGATGATGGATTGTATATTAGAATGTTATAATGTATTTTAGAATTTTATTATGGATGTTAAAATGTTAGAATGGATGTTAGAATGGATGTTAGAATGTTAGAATTTTTGTTTTAATGTATTTTACAGTGTTAGAATGGATGTTAGAATGTTATAATGGGTGTTATAATGTATACTAGAATGTTATAATGTATGTGATAATGTTACAATGGATGTTAGAATGTATATTAGAATGTTATATTGTTTGTTTGAATGTTATAATGGATGTTAGAATGTATATTAGAATGTTATAATGTATGTTATAATGTTATAATGGATGTTATAATGTTATAATGGATGTTAGAATGTATACTAGCATGTTATAATGTATGTTAGAATGTTATAATGGATGTTAGAATGTATACTAGAATGATATAATGTAAGTTAGAATGTTATAATGGATGTTAGAATGTATATTAGAGTGTTATAATGTATATTAGAATGTTATAATGGATGTTACAATGTATATTAGAATGTTATAATGTATGTTAGAATGTTATAATGGGTGTTAGAATTTTAGAATGGATGTTAGAATGTATATTAGAATATTATAATGTATTTTAGAATGTTATAATGGATGTTAGAATGAATATTAGAATGTTATAATGTATATTAGAATGTTATAATTGATGTTAGAATGTTTATTAGAATGATATAATGTATGTTAGAATGTTATAATGGCTGCTAGAATGTTATAATGGATATTAGAATGTATATTAGAATGTTAAAATGGATGTTAGTTTGTTGTAATTGATGTTAGAATGTATATTAGAATGTTAGAATGGATGTTAAAATGTTATAATGGATGTTACAATGAATATTAGAATGTTATAATGTATATTAGAATGTTATAATTGATGTTAGAATGTATATTAGAATGTTATAATGTATGTTAGAATGTTATAATGGATGTTAGAATGTTAGAATGGATGTTAGAATGTATATTAGAATGTTATAATGTATGTTACCATGTTAATAATGATGTTAGAATGTTATAATGAATGTTAAAATGTTATAATGGATCTTGGAATGTATAATAGAATGTTAGAATGTATGTTAGAATGTTTCAATGGATGTTAGAATGTATATTAGAATGTTATAATGTATGTTAGCATGTTATAATGGATGTTAGAATGTATATTAGAATGTAAGAATGTATGTTAGAATCTTATAATGGATGTTAAAATGTTTATTAGACTGTTATAATGTATGTTAGAATGTTAGAATGGATGATAGAATGTATATTAGAATGTTCTAATGTATTTTAAATTTTATTATGGATGTTAGAATGGATGTTAGAATGGATGTTAGAATGTTAGAATGGATGTTTTAATGTATATTAGAATGTTAGAATGGATGTTAGAATGTTAAAATGGGTGTTTTATGTATACTAGAATGTTATAATGTATGTGAGAATGTTACAATGGATGTTAGAATGTATATTAGAATGTTATAATGTTTGTTAGAATGTTATAATGGATGTTAGAATGTTATAATGGATGTTAGAATGTATATTAGAATGTTATAATCTATTTTACATTGTATGTTAGAATGTTATTATGGATGTTAGAATGTTATAATGGATGTTAGAATGTTATAATGGATGTTAGAATATATACTAGAATGTTATTATGCCTGTTAGAATGTTATAATGGATGTTAGAATGTATATTAGAATGTTAAAATGTATGTTAGAATGTTATAATGGATTTAATAATATAATAATGGATGTAATAATGTCTATTAGAATGTTAATATGGATATTAGAATGTTATAATCGATGTTAGAATGTATATTTGAATGTTTGAATGGATGTTAGATTGATATAATGGATGTTAGAATGTATATTAGAATGTTATAATGTATGTTAGAGTGTTAGAATGTTTGTTAGTATGTTATAATGGATGTTGGAATGTATATTAGAATGTTAGAATGTATGTTAGAATGTTATTATGGATGTTAGAATGTTTTTTGGATGTTGAAATGTTATGCTGGATGTTAGAATGTATAATAGAATGTTAAAATGCATGTTAGAATGTTATAATGGATGTTAGAATGTTATAATGGATGTTAGAATTAATATTACAATGTTATAATGTATGTTACCATGTTATTATGGATGTTAGAATGTTATAATGGATGGTAAAATGTTATAATGGATGGTAAAATGTTATAATGGATGTTAGAATGTATACTAGAATGTTATAATGTATGTAAGAATGTTACAATGGATGTTATAATGTACATTAGAATGTTATAATGGATGTTAGCATGTTATAATGGATGTTAGAATGTATATTAGAATGTTATAATGTATGTTAGAATCTTATAATGGATGCTAGAATGTTTATTAGAATGTTATAATGTATGTTAGAATGTTATAATGGATGTTAGAATGTTAGAATGGATGATGGAATGTATATTAGAATGTTATAATGTATTTTAGAATTTTATTATGGATGTTAAAATGTTAGAATGGATGTTAGAATGGATGTTAGAATGTTAGAATTTTTGTTTTAATGTATTTTACAGTGTTAGAATGGATGTTAGAATGTTATAATGGGTGTTATAATGTATACTAGAATGTTATAATGTATGTGATAATGTTACAATGGATGTTAGAATGTATAATAAAATGTTATATTGTTTGTTTGAATGTTATAATGGATGTTAGAATGTATATTAGAATGTTATAATGGATGTTATAATGTTATAATGGATGTTATAATGTTATAATGGATGTTAGAATGTATACTAGCATGTTATAATGTATGTTAGAATGTTATAATGGATGTTAGAATGTATACTAGAATGTTATAATGTAAGTTAGAATGTTATAATGGATGTTAGAATGTATATTAGAGTGTTATAATGTATATTAGAATGTTATAATGGATATTACAATGTATATTAGAATGTTATAATGTATGTTAGAATGTTATAATGGGTGTTAGAATTTTAGAATGGATGTTAGAATGTATATTAGAATGTTATAATGTATTTTAGAATGTTATAATGGATGTTAGAATAAATATTAGAATGTTATAATGTATATTAGAATGTTATAATTGATGTTAGAATGTATATTAGAATGATATAATGTATGTTAGAACATTATAATGGCTGCTAGAATGTTATAATGGATGTTAGAATGTATATTAGAATGTTAAAATGGATGTTAGTTTGTTGTAATTGATGTTAGAATGTATATTAGAATGTTAGAATGGATGTTAGAATGTTATAATGGATGTTAGAATGTATTTTAGAATGTTATAATGTATGTTACAATGTATGTTAGAATGTTATTATGGATGTTAGAATGTTACAATGGATGTTAAAATATTATAATGGATGTTAGAATGTATACTAGAATGTTATAATGTATGTTAGAATGTTATAATGGGTGTTAGAATGGATATTAGAATGTTATAATGTATGTTAGAATGTTATAATGAATGTTAGAATGTATATTAGAATGTTATAATGTATGTTAGAATGTTATAATGGATGTTAGAATGTATATTAGAATGTTAGAATGTATATCAGAATGTTATAATGGATGTTAGAATGTATATTAGAATGTTATAATGTATTTTAGAATGTTATAATAGATGTTAGAATGTTAGAATGGATGTTAGAATGTATATTAGAATGTTATAATATTAGTTACCATGTTATTATGGATGTTAGAATGTTATAATGGATATTAGAATGTATACTAGAATGTTATAATGTATGTTAGAATGTTACAATGGATGTTGGAAAGTATATCAGAATGTTATAATGTATGTTAGAATGTTATAATGGATGTTAGAATGTATAATAGAATGTTATAATGTATGTTAGAATCTTATAATGGATGATATAATTTATATTAGAATGTTATAATGTATTTTCGAATTTTATTAATGATGTTAGAATGTTAGAATGGATGTTAGAATAGATGTCAGAATATTATAATGGATTTTAGAATGTTATAATGGATGTTATACTGTATACTAGAATGTTATAATGTATGTTAGAATGTTAGAATAGATGTAAGAATGTACATTAGAATGTATAAATGTATGTTAGAATGTTATTATGGGTGTTAGAAAGTATATTAGAATATTATAATGTATGTTATAATGTTAAAATGGATGTTATAATATTATAATGGATGTTATAATGTCTATTAGAATGTTAAAATGGATGTTAGAATGTTATAAAGGATGTTAGAATGTATGTTTTAAAGTTTGAATGGATGTTAGATTGTTATAATGGATTTTAGAATGTAAATTAGAATGTTATAATGTATGTTACAATGTATGTTCGAATGTTGTTATGGATGTTAGAATGTATATAAAAATGTTATAATGTATGGTAGAATGTTAAAATGGATGTTAGAATATTATAATGTATGTTAGAATGTTATAATGGATGTTAAAATATTATAAAGGATGTTATAATGTCTATTAGAATGTTAAAATGGATGTTAGAATGTTATAATGGATGTTAGAATGTATATTAGAATGTTATAATGTATGATAGAATGTTTGAATGTTTGTTAGAATGTTATAATGGATGTTGGAATGTATATTAGAATGTTAGAATGTATGTTAGAATGTTATTATGGATGTTAGAATGTTATAGTGGATGTTAAAATGTATATTAGAATGTTATAATGTATGTTAGAATGTTAGAATGGATGTTAGAATGTATATTAAAATGATATAATGTATATTAGAATGTTATAATGGATGTTAGAATGTTAGAATGGATGTTACAATGTATATTACAATGTTATAATGTATGTTACCATGTTATTATGGATGTTAGAATGTTATAATGGATGTTAAAATGTTATAATGGATGTCAGAATGTATACTAGACTGTTATAATGTTACAATGGATGTTATAATATATATGTTATAATATATATGTTATAATGTATGTTAGCATGTTTTAATGTATGTTAGAATGTATTTTAGAATGTTATAATGTATGTTAGAATCTTATAATGGATGGTAGAATGTTTATTAGAATGTTATAATGTATGTTAGAATGTTATAATGTATGTTAGAATGTTAGAATGGGTGTTATAATGTATACTAGATTGTTATAATGTATGTGATAATGTTACAATGGATGTTAGAATGTATATTAAAATGTTATATTGTTTGTTTGAATGTTATAATGGATGTTAGAATGTATATTAGAATGTTATAATGGATGTTATAATGTTATAATGGATGTTATAATGTTATAATGGATGTTAGAATGTATACTAGCATGTTATAATGTATGTTAGAATGTTATAATGGATGTTAGAATGTATACTAGAATGTTATAATGTAAGTTAGAATGTTATAATGGATGTTAGAATGTATATTAGAGTGTTATAATGTATATTAGAATGTTATAATGGATGTTACAATGTATATTAGAATGTTATAATGTATGTTAGAATGTTATAATGGGTGTTAGAATTTTAGAATGGATGTTAGAATGTATATTAGAATGTTATAATGTATTTTAGAATGTTATAATGGATGTTAGAATAAATATTAGAATGTTATAATGTATATTGGAATGTTATAATTGATGTTAGAATGTATATTAGAATGATATAATGTATGTTAGAACATTATAATGGCTGCTAGAATGTTATAATGGATGTTAGAATGTATATTAGAATGTTAAAATGGATGTTAGTTTGTTGTAATTGATGTTAGAATGTATATTAGAATGTTAGAATGGATGTTAGAATGTTATAATGGATGTTAGAATGTATATTAGAATGTTATAATGTATGTTACAATGTATGTTAGAATGTTATTATGGATGTTAGAATGTTACAATGGATGTTAAAATGTTATAATGGATGTTAGAATGTATACTAGAATGTTATAATGTATGTTAGAATGTTATAATGGGTGTTAGAATGTATATTAGAATGTTATAATGTATGTTAGAATGTTATAATGAATGTTAGAATGTATATTAGAATGTTATAATGTATGTTAGAATGTTATAATGGATGTTAGAATGTATATTAGAATGTTATAATGTATATCAGAATGTTATAATGGATGTTAGAATGTATATTAGAATGTTATAATGTATTTTAGAATGTTATAATAGATGTTAGAATGTTAGAATGGATGTTAGAATGTATATTAGAATGTTATAATATTAGTTACCATGTTATTATGGATGTTAGAATGTTATAATGGATATTAGAATGTATACTAGAATGTTATAATGTATGTTAGAATGTTACAATGGATGTTGGAAAGTATATCAGAATGTTATAATGTATGTTAGAATGTTATAATGGATGTTAGAATGTATAATAGAATGTTATAATGTATGTTAGAATCTTATAATGGATGATATAATTTATATTAGAATGTTATAATGTATTTTCGAATTTTATTAATGATGTTAGAATGTTAGAATGGATGTTAGAATAGATGTCAGAATATTATAATGGATTTTAGAATGTTATAATGGATGTTATACTGTATACTAGAATGTTATAATGTATGTTAGAATGTTAGAATAGATGTAAGAATGTACATTAGAATGTATAAATGTATGTTAGAATGTTATTATGGGTGTTAGAAAGTATATTATAATATTATAATGTATGTTATAATGTTAAAATGGATGTTATAATATTATAATGGATGTTATAATGTCTATTAGAATGTTAAAATGGATGTTAGAATGTTATAAAGGATGTTAGAATGTATGTTTTAAAGTTTGAATGGATGTTAGATTGTTATAATGGATTTTAGAATGTAAATTAGAATGTTATAATGTATGTTACAATGTATGTTCGAATGTTGTTATGGATGTTAGAATGTATATAAAAATGTTATAATGTATGGTAGAATGTTAAAATGGATGTTAGAATATTATAATGTATGTTAGAATGTTATAATGGATGTTAAAATATTATAAAGGATGTTATAATGTCTATTAGAATGTTAAAATGGATGTTAGAATGTTATAATGGATGTTAGAATGTATATTAGAATGTTATAATGTATGATAGAATGTTTGAATGTTTGTTAGAATGTTATAATGGATGTTGGAATGTATATTAGAATGTTAGAATGTACGTTAGAATGTTATTATGGATGTTAGAATGTTATAGTGGATGTTAAAATGTATATTAGAATGTTATAATGTATGTTAGAATGTTAGAATGGATGTTAGAATGTATATTAAAATGATATAATGTATATTTGAATGTTATAATGGATGTTAGAATGTTAGAATGGATGTTAGAATGTATATTACAATGTTATAATGTATGTTACCATGTTATTATGGATGTTAGAATGTTATAATGGATGTTAAAATGTTATAATGGATTTCAGAATGTTTACTAGACTTTTATAATGTTACAATGGATGTTATAATATATATGTTATAATATATATGTTATAATGTATGTTAGCATGTTTTAATGTATGTTAGAATGTATTTTAGAATGTTATAATGTATGTTAGAATCTTATAATGGATGGTAGAATGTTTATTAGAATGTTATAATGTATGTTAGAATGTTATAATGTATGTTAGAATGTTAGAATGGATGATGGAATGTACATTAGAATGTTATAATGTATTTTAGAATTTTATTATGGATGTTAAAATGTTAGAATGGATGTTAGAATGGATGTTAGAATGTTATAATGGGTGTTATAATGTATACTAGAATGTGATAATGTATGTGATAATGTTACAATGAATGTTAGAATGTATATTAGAATGTTATAATGTATGTTATAATGTTATAATGGATGTTATAATGTTATAATGGAGGTTAGAATGTATACAAGCATGTTATAATGTATGTTAGAATGTTATAATGGATGTTAGAATGTATATTAGAATGTTATATTGTGTATTAGAATGTTATAATGGATGTTAGAATGTGTATTAGAATGTTATAATGTATTTTAGAATGTTATAAAGAATGTTAGAATGAATATTAGAATGTTATAATGTATATTAGAATGTTATAATTGATGTTAGAATGTATATTAGAATGTTATAATGTTTGTTAGAATGTTATAATGGATGTTAGAATGTTAGAATGGATGTTAGAATGTATATTAGAATGTTATAATGTATGTTTTCATGTTAATAATGATGTTAGAATGTTATAATGAATGTTAAAATGTTATAATGGATCTTGGAATGTATAATAGAATATTATAATGTATGTTAGAATGTTACAATGGATGTTGGAATGTATATTAGAATGTTAGAATGTATGTTAGCATGTTATAATGGATGTTAGAATGTATATTAGAATGTTATAATGTATGTTAGAATCTTATTATGGATGTTAAAATGTTTATTAGACTGTTATAATGTATGGTAGATTGTTAGAATGGATGATAGAATGTATATTAGAATGTTCTAATGTATTTAAGAATTTTATTATGGATGTTAGAATGAATGTTAGAATGGATGTTAGAATGTTAGAATGGATGTTTTAATGTATATTAGAATGTTAGAATGGATGTTAGAATGTTAAAATGGGTGTTTTATGTATACTAGAATGTTATAATGTATGTGAGAATGTTACAATGGATGTTAGAATGTATATTAGAATGTTATAATGTTTGTTAGAATGTTATAATGGATGTTACAATGTATATTAGAATGTTATAATGTATGTTAGAATCTTTAAATGGATGGTAGAATGTTATAATGGATGTTAGAATGTATATATGAACGTTATAATCTATGTTACAATGTATATTAGAATGTTATTATGGATGTTAGAATGTTATAATGGATGTTAGAATGTATACTAGAATGTTATAATGTATGTTAGAATGTTATAATGGATGTTAGAATGTATATTAGAATGTTATAAGGTATGTTAGAATGTTATAATGGATGTTAGAATGTTTATTAGAATGTTATAATGTATTTTAGAATGTTTTAATGGATGTTATAATGTATGTTAGAATGTAATAATGTATATTAGAATGTTATAATGGATGTTGCAATGTATATTAGAATGTTATTATCTATGTTAGAATGTTATAATGGATGTTAGAATATTAGAATGGATGTTAAAATGTATATTAGAATGTTATAATGTATTTTAGAATTTTATTATGAATCTTAGAATGTTAGAATAGATGTTAGAATGGATGTTAGAATGTTAGAATGGATGTATTAATGTATATTAGAATGTTAGAATGGATGTTAGAACGTTATAATGGGTGTTATAATGGATACTAGAATGTTATAATGTATGTGAAAATGTTATTATGGATGTTAGAATGTATATTAGAATGTTATAATGTTTGTTAGAATGTTATAATGGATGTTAGAATGTATATTAGAATGTTAAAATGTATTTTATAATGTTATAATGGATGTTAGAATGTTATAATGGATGTTAGAATGTATATTAGAATGTTATAATCTATTTTACATTGTATGTTAGAATGTTATTATGGATGTTAGAATGTTATAATGGATGTTAGAATGTTATAATGGATGTTAGAATATATACTAGAATGTTATTATGTATGTTAGAATGTTATAATGGATGTTAGAATGTATGTTAGAATGTTAAAATGTATGTTAGAATGTTATAATGGATGTAATAATATAATAATGGATGTAATAATGTCTATTAGAATGTTAATATGGATATTAGAATGTTATAATTGATGTTAGAATGTATATTTGAATGTTTGAATGGATGTTAGATTGATATAATGGATGTAAGAATGTATATTAGAATGTTATAATGTATGTTAGAGTGTTAGAATGTTAGAATGTTATAATGGATGTTGAAATGTATATTAGAATGTTAGAATGTATGTTAGAATGTTATTATGGATGTTAGAATGTTTTTTGGATGTTGAAATGTTATGCTGGATGTTAGAATGTATAATAGAATGTTAAAATGCATGTTAGAATGTTATAATGGATGTTAGAATGTTAGAATGGATGTTAGAATTAATATTACAATGTTATAATGTATGTTACCATGTTATTATGGATGTTAGAATGTTATAATGGATGGTAAAATGTTATAATGGATGTTAGAATGTATACTAGAATGTTATAATGTATGTTAGAATGTTACAATGGATGTTATAATGTATATTAGAATGTTATAATGGATGTTAGCATGTTATAATGGATGTTAGAATGTATATTAGAATGTTATAATGTTTGTTAGAATCTTATAATAGATGATAGAATGTTTATTAGAATGTTATAATGGATGTTAGAATGTTAGAATGGATGTTAGAATGTTAGAATGGATGATGGAATGTATATTAGAATGTTATAATGTATTTTAGAATTTTATTATGGATGTTAAAATGTTAGAATGGATGTTAGAATGGATGTTAGAATGTTAGAATTTTTGTTTTAATGTATTTTTGAGTGTTAGAATGGATGCTAGAATGTTATAGTGGATGTTATAATGTATACTAGAATGTTATAATGTATGTGATAATGTTACAATGGATGTTAGAATGTATATTAGAATGTTATATTGTTTGTTAGAATGTTATAATGGATGTTAGAATGTATATTAGAATGTTATAATGTATGTTATAATGTTATAATGTATGTTAGAATGTTATAATGGATGTTAGAATGTATACTAGAATGTTATAATGTATGTGATAATGTTACAATGGATGTTAGAATGTATATTAGAATGTTATATTGTTTGTTAGAATGTTATAATGGATGTTAGAATGTATATTAGAGTGTTATAATGTATATTAGAATGTTATAATGGATGTTACAATGTATATTAGAATGTTACAATGGGTGTTAGAATGTATATTAAAATGTTATAATGGATGTTATAATGTTATAATGAATGTTAGAATGTATATTAGAATGTTATAATGTATGTTAGAATGTTATAATGGATGTTAGAATGTATATTAGAATGTTATAATGTATATTTGAATGTTATAATGGATGTTAGAAAGTATATTAGAATGTTAGAATGTATGTTAGAATGTTATAATAGATGTTAGAATGTTAGAATGGATGTTAGAATGTATATTAGAATGTTATAATATATGTTACCATGTTATTATGGATGTTAGAATGTTATAATGGATATTACAATGTATACTAGAATGTTATAATGTATGTTAGAATATTACAATGGATGTTGGAAAGTATATCAGAATGTTATAATGTATGTTAGCCTGTTATAATGGATGTTAGAATGTATAATAGAAAGTTATAATGTATGTTACAATGTATGTTAGAATGTTTTTGTGGATGTTTTAATGTATATTAGAATGTTATAATGTATGTGAGAATGTTACAATGGATGTTAGAATGTATATTAGAATGTTATAATGTTTGTTAGAATGTTATAATGGATGTTACAATGTATATTAGAATGTTATAATGTATGTTATATTGTTATAATGGATGTTAGAATGTTATAATGGATTTTAGAATGTATATTAGAATGTATGTTACAATGTATGTTAGAATGTTTTTATGGATGTTAGTATGTTATAATGTATGTTAGAATGTTATAATGGATGTTAGAATGTATACTAGAATGTTATAATTTATGTTAGAATGTTAGAATGGATGTTAGAATGTATATTAGAATGTTATAATGTATTTTATAATGTTAGAATGGATGTTAGAATGTTAGAATGGATGTATTAATGTATATTAGAATGTTAGAATGGATGTTAGAATTTATAATGGGTGTTATAATGTATACTAGAATTTTATAATGTATGTGAGAATGTTATTATGGATGTTAGAATGTATATTAGAATGTTATAATGTTTGTTAGAATGTTATAATGGATGTTAGAATGTATATTAGAATGTTATAATGTATTTTATAATGTTATAATGGATGTTAGAATGTTATAATGGATGTTAGAATGTATATTAGAATGTTATAATCTATTTTACATTGTATGTTAGAATGTTATTATGGATGTTAGAATGTTATAATGGATGTTAGAATTTTATAATGGATGTTAGAATATATACTAGAATGTTATTATGTATGTTAGAATGTTATAATGGATGTTAGAATGTATATTAGAATGTTAAAATGTATGTTAGAATGTTATAATGGATGTAATAATATAATAATGGATGTAATAATGTCTATTAGAATGTTAATATGGATATTAGAATGTTATAATCGATGTTAGAATGTATATTTGAATGTTTGAATGGATGTTAGATTGATATAATGGATGTTAGAATGTATATTAGAATGTTATAATGTATGTTAGAGTGTTAGAATGTTTGTTAGAATGTTATAATGGATGTTGGAATGTATATTAGAATGTTAGAATGTATGTTAGAATGTTATTATGGATGTTAGAATGTTTTTTGGATGTTGAAATGTTATGCTGGATGTTAGAATGTATAATAGAATGTTAAAATGCATGTTAGAATGTTATAATGGATGTTAGAATGTTATAATGGATGTTAGAATTAATATTACAATGTTATAATGTATGTTACCATGTTATTATGGATGTTAGAATGTTATAATGGATGGTAAAATGTTATAATGGATGTTAGAATGTATACTAGAATGTTATAATGTATGTTAGAATGTTACAATGGATGTTATAATGTACATGAGAATGTTATAATGGATGTTAGCATGTTATAATGGATGTTAGAATGTATATTAGAATGTTATAATGTATGTTAGAATCTTATAATGGATGCTAGAATGTTTATTAGAATGTTATAATGTATGTTAGAATGTTATAATGGATGTTAGAATGTTAGAATGGATGATGGAATGTATATTCGAATGTTATAATGTATTTTAGAATTTTATTATGGATGTTAAAATGTTAGAATGGATGTTAGAATGGATGTTAGAATGTTAGAATTTTTGTTTTAATGTATTTTACAGTGTTAGAATGGATGTTAGAATGTTATAATGGGTGTTATAATGTATACTAGAATGTTATAATGTATGTGATAATGTTACAATGGATGTTAGAAAGTATATTAGAATGTTATATTGTTTGTTTGAATGTTATAATGGATGTTAGAATGTATATTAGAATGTTATAATGTATGTTATAATGTTATAATGGATGTTATAATGTTATAATGGATGTTAGAATGTATACTAGCATGTTATAATGTATGTTAGAATGTTATAATGGATGTTAGAATGTATACTAGAATGATATAATGTAAGTTAGAATGTTATAATGGATGTTAGAATGTATATTAGAGTGTTATAATGTATATTAGAATGTTATAATGGATGTTACAATGTATATTAGAATGTTATAATGTATGTTAGAATGTTATAATGGGTGTTAGAATTTTAGAATGGATGTTAGAATGTATATTAGAATGTTATAATGTATTTTAGAATGTTATAATGGATGTTAGAATGAATATTAGAATGTTATAATGTATATTAGAATGTTATAATTGATGTTAGAATGTATATTAGAATGATATAATGTATGTTAGAATGTTATAATGGCTGCTAGAATGTTATAAAGGATATTAGAATGTATATTAGAATGTTAAAATGGATGTTAGTTTGTTGTAATTGATGTTAGAATGTATATTAGAATGTTAGAATGGATGTTAGAATGTTATAATGGATGTTAGAATGAATATTAGAATGTTATAATGTATATTAGAATGTTATAATTGATGTTAGAATGTATATTAGAATGTTATAATGTATGTTAGAATGTTATAATGGATGTTAGAATGTTAGAATGGATGTTAGAATGTATATTAGAATGTTATAATGTATGTTACCATGTTAATAATGATGTTAGAATGTTATAATGAATGTTAAAATGTTATAATGGATCTTGGAATGTATAATAGAATGTTAGAATGTATGTTAGAATGTTTCAATGGATGTTAGAATGTATATTAGAATGTTATAATGTATGTTAGCATGTTATAATGGATGTTAGAATGTATATTAGAATGTTATAATGTATGTTAGAATCTTATAATGGATGTTAAAATGTTTATTAGACTGTTATAATGTATGTTAGAATGTTAGAATGGATGATAGAATGTATATTAGAATGTTCTAATGTATTTTAAATTTTATTATGGATGTTAGAATGGATGTTAGAATGGATGTTAGAATGTTAGAATGGATGTTTTAATGTATATTAGAATGTTAGAATGGATGTTAGAATGTTAAAATGGGTGTTTTATGTATACTAGAATGTTATAATGTATGTGAGAATGTTACAATGGATGTTAGAATGTATATTAGAATGTTATAATGTTTGTTAGAATGTTATAATGGATGTTACAATGTATATTAGAATGTTATAATGTATTTTATAATGTTATAATGGATGTTAGAATGTTATAATGGATGTTAGAATGTATATTAGAATGTTATAATCTATTTTACATTGTATGTTAGAATGTTATTATGGATGTTAGAATGTTATAATGGATGTTAGAATGTTATAATGGATGTTAGAATATATACTAGAATGTTATTATGCATGTTATAATGTTATAATGGATGTTAGAATGTATATTAGAATGTTAAAATGTATGTTAGAATGTTATAATGGATTTAATAATATAATAATGGATGTAATAATGTCTATTAGAATGTTAATATGGATATTAGAATGTTATAATCGATGTTCGAATGTATATTTGAATGTTTGAATGGATGTTAGATTGATATAATGGATGTTAGAATGTATATTAGAATGTTATAATGTATGTTAGAGTGTTAGAATGTTTGTTAGTATGTTATAATGGATGTTGGAATGTATATTAGAATGTTAGAATGTATGTTAGAATGTTATTATGGATGTTAGAATGTTTTTTGGATGTTGAAATGTTATGCTGGATGTTAGAATGTATAATAGAATGTTAAAATGCATGTTAGAATGTTATAATGGATGTTAGAATGTTATAATGGATGTTAGAATTAATATTACAATGTTATAATGTATGTTACCATGTTATTATGGATGTTAGAATGTTATAATGGATGGTAAAATGTTATAATGGATGTTAGAATGTATACTAGAATGTTATAATGTATGTTAGAATGTTACAATGGATGTTATAATGTACATGAGAATGTTCTAATGGATGTTAGCATGTTATAATGGATGTTAGAATGTATATTAGAATGTTATAATGTATGTTAGAATCTTATAATGGATGCTAGAATGTTTATTAGAATGTTATAATGTATGTTAGAATGTTATAATGGATGTTAGAATGTTAGAATGGATGATGGAATGTATATTCGAATGTTATAATGTATTTTAGAATTTTATTATGGATGTTAAAATGTTAGAATGGATGTTAGAATGGATGTTAGAATGTTAGAATTTTTGTTTTAATGTATTTTACAGTGTTAGAATGGATGTTAGAATGTTATAATGGGTGTTATAATGTATACTAGAATGTTATAATGTATGTGATAATGTTACAATGGATGTTAGAAAGTATATTAGAATGTTATATTGTTTGTTTGAATGTTATAATGGATGTTAGAATGTATATTAGAATGTTATAATGTATGTTATAATGTTATAATGGATGTTATAATGTTATAATGGATGTTAGAATGTATACTAGCATGTTATAATGTATGTTAGAATGTTATAATGGATGTTAGAATGTATACTAGAATGATATAATGTAAGTTAGAATGTTATAATGGATGTTAGAATGTATATTAGAGTGTTATAATGTATATTAGAATGTTATAATGGATGTTACAATGTATATTAGAATGTTATAATGTATGTTAGAATGTTATAATGGGTGTTAGAATTTTAGAATGGATGTTAGAATGTATATTAGAATGTTATAATGTATTTTAGAATGTTATAATGGATGTTAGAATGAATATTAGAATGTTATAATGTATATTAGAATGTTATAATTGATGTTAGAATGTATATTAGAATGATATAATGTATGTTAGAATGTTATAATGGCTGCTAGAATGTTATAAAGGATATTAGAATGTATATTAGAATGTTAAAATGGATGTTAGTTTGTTGTAATTGATGTTAGAATGTATATTAGAATGTTAGAATGGATGTTAGAATGTTATAATGGATGTTAGAATGAATATTAGAATGTTATAATGTATATTAGAATGTTATAATTGATGTTAGAATGTATATTAGAATGTTATAATGTATGTTAGAATGTTATAATGGATGTTAGAATGTTAGAATGGATGTTAGAATGTATATTAGAATGTTATAATGTATGTTACCATGTTAATAATGATGTTAGAATGTTATAATGAATGTTAAAATGTTATAATGGATCTTGGAATGTATAATAGAATGTTAGAATGTATGTTAGAATGTTTCAATGGATGTTAGAATGTATATTAGAATGTTATAATGTATGTTAGCATGTTATAATGGATGTTAGAATGTATATTAGAATGTTATAATGTATGTTAGAATCTTATAATGGATGTTAAAATGTTTATTAGACTGTTATAATGTATGTTAGAATGTTAGAATGGATGATAGAATGTATATTAGAATGTTCTAATGTATTTTAAATTTTATTATGGATGTTAGAATGGATGTTAGAATGGATGTTAGAATGTTAGAATGGATGTTTTAATGTATATTAGAATGTTAGAATGGATGTTAGAATGTTAAAATGGGTGTTTTATGTATACTAGAATGTTATAATGTATGTGAGAATGTTACAATGGATGTTAGAATGTATATTAGAATGTTATAATGTTTGTTAGAATGTTATAATGGATGTTACAATGTATATTAGAATGTTATAATGTATTTTATAATGTTATAATGGATGTTAGAATGTTATAATGGATGTTAGAATGTATATTAGAATGTTATAATCTATTTTACATTGTATGTTAGAATGTTATTATGGATGTTAGAATGTTATAATGGATGTTAGAATGTTATAATGGATGTTAGAATATATACTAGAATGTTATTATGCATGTTATAATGTTATAATGGATGTTAGAATGTATATTAGAATGTTAAAATGTATGTTAGAATGTTATAATGGATTTAATAATATAATAATGGATGTAATAATGTCTATTAGAATGTTAATATGGATATTAGAATGTTATAATCGATGTTCGAATGTATATTTGAATGTTTGAATGGATGTTAGATTGATATAATGGATGTTAGAATGTATATTAGAATGTTATAATGTATGTTAGAGTGTTAGAATGTTTGTTAGTATGTTATAATGGATGTTGGAATGTATATTAGATTGTTAGAATGTATGTTAGAATGTTATTATGGATGTTAGAATGTTTTTTGGATGTTGAAATGTTATGCTGGATGTTAGAATGTATAATAGAATGTTAAAATGCATGTTAGAATGTTATAATGGATGTTAGAATGTTATAATGGATGTTAGAATTAATATTACAATGTTATAATGTATGTTACCATGTTATTATGGATGTTAGAATGTTATAATGGATGGTAAAATGTTATAATGGATGTTAGAATGTATACTAGAATGTTATAATGTATGTTAGAATGTTACAATGGATGTTATAATGTACATTAGAATGTTATAATGGATGTTAGCATGTTATAATGGATGTTAGAATGTATATTAGAATGTTATAATGTATGTTAGAATCTTATAATGGATGCTAGAATGTTTATTAGAATGTTATAATGTATGTTAGAATGTTATAATGGATGTTAGAATGTTAGAATGGATGATGGAATGTATATTAGAATGTTATAATGTATTTTAGAATTTTATTATGGATGTTAAAATGTTAGAATGGATGTTAGAATGGATGTTAGAATGTTAGAATTTTTGTTTTAATGTATTTTACAGTGTTAGAATGGATGTTAGAATGTTATAATGGGTGTTATAATGTATACTAGAATGTTATAATGTATGTGATAATGTTACAATGGATGTTAGAATGTATATTAAAATGTTATATTGTTTGTTTGAATGTTATAATGGATGTTAGAATGTATATTAGAATGTTATAATGGATGCTATAATGTTATAATGGATGTTATAATGTTATAATGGATGTTAGAATGTATACTAGCATGTTATAATGTATGTTAGAATGTTATAATGGATGTTAGAATGTATACTAGAATGTTATAATGTAAGTTAGAATGTTATAATGGATGTTAGAATGTATATTAGAGTGTTATAATGTATATTAGAATGTTATAATGGATGTTACAATGTATATTAGAATGTTATAATGTATGTTAGAATGTTATAATGGGTGTTAGAATTTTAGAATGGATGTTAGAATGTATATTAGAATGTTATAATGTATTTTAGAATGTTACAATGGATGTTAGAATAAATATTAGAATGTTATAATGTATATTAGAATGTTATAATTGATGTTAGAATGTATATTAGAATGATATAATGTATGTTAGAACATTATAATGGCTGCTAGAATGTTATAATGGATGTTAGAATGTATATTAGAATGTTAAAATGGATGTTAGTTTGTTGTAATTGATGTTAGAATGTATATTAGAATGTTAGAATGGATGTTAGAATGTTATAATGGATGTTAGAATGTATATTAGAATGTTATAATGTATGTTACAATGTATGTTAGAATGTTATTATGGATGTTAGAATGTTACAATGGATGTTAAAATGTTATAATGGATGTTAGAATGTATACTAGAATGTTATAATGTATGTTAGAATGTTATAATGGGTGTTAGAATGTATATTAGAATGTTATAATGTATGTTAGAATGTTATAATGAATGTTAGAATGTATATTAGAATGTTATAATGTATGTTAGAATGTTATAATGGATGTTAGAATGTATATTAGAATGTTATAATGTATATCAGAATGTTATAATGGATGTTAGAATGTATATTAGAATGTTATAATGTATTTTAGAATGTTATAATAGATGTTAGAATGTTAGAATGGATGCTAGAATGTATATTAGAATGTTATAATATTAGTTACCATGTTATTATGGATGTTAGAATGTTATAATGGATATTAGAATGTATACTAGAATGTTATAATGTATGTTAGAATGTTACAATGGATGTTGGAAAGTATATCAGAATGTTATAATGTATGTTAGAATGTTATAATGGATGTTAGAATGTATAATAGAATGTTATAATGTATGTTAGAATCTTATAATGGATGATATAATTTATATTAGAATGTTATAATGTATTTTCGAATTTTATTAATGATGTTAGAATGTTAGAATGGATGTTAGAATAGATGTCAGAATATTATAATGGATTTTAGAATGTTATAATGGATGTTATACTGTATACTAGAATGTTATAATGTATGTTAGAATGTTAGAATAGATGTAAGAATGTACATTAGAATGTATAAATGTATGTTAGAATGTTATTATGGGTGTTAGAAAGTATATTAGAATATTATAATGTATGTTATAATGTTAAAATGGATGTTATAATATTATAATGGATGTTATAATGTCTATTAGAATGTTAAAATGGATGTTAGAATGTTATAAAGGATGTTAGAATGTATGTTTTAAAGTTTGAATGGATGTTAGATTGTTATAATGGATTTTAGAATGTAAATTAGAATGTTATAATGTATGTTACAATGTATGTTCGAAAGTTGTTATGGATGTTAGAATGTATATAAAAATGTTATAATGTATGGTAGAATGTTAAAATGGATGTTAGAATATTATAATGTATGTTAGAATGTTATAATGGATGTTAAAATATTATAAAGGATGTTATAATGTCTATTAGAATGTTAAAATGGATGTTAGAATGTTATAATGGATGTTAGAATGTATATTAGAATGTTATAATGTATGATAGAATGTTTGAATGTTTGTTAGAATGTTATAATGGATGTTGGAATGTATATTAGAATGTTAGAATGTATGTTAGAATGTTATTATGGATGTTAGAATGTTATAGTGGATGTTAAAATGTATATTAGAATGTTATAATGTATGTTAGAATGTTAGAATGGATGTTAGAATGTATATTAAAATGATATAATGTATATTAGAATGTTATAATGGATGTTAGAATGTTAGAATGGATGTGAGAATGTATATTACAATGTTATAATGTATGTTACCATGTTATTATGGATGTTATAATGTTATAATGGATGTTAAAAAGTTATAATGGATGTCAGAATGTATACTAGACTGTTATAATGTTACAATGGATGTTATAATATATATGTTATAATATATATGTTATAATGTATGTTAGCATGTTTTAATGTATGTTAGAATGTATTTTAGAATGTTATAATGTATGTTAGAATCTTATAATGGATGGTAGAATGTTTATTAGAATGTTATAATGTATGTTAGAATGTTATAATGTATGTTAGAAAGTTAGAATGGGTGTTATAATGTATACTAGAATGTTATAATGTATGTGATAATGTTACAATGGATGTTAGAATGTATATTAAAATGTTATATTGTTTGTTTGAATGTTATAATGGATGTTAGAATGTATATTAGAATGTTATAATGGATGTTATAATGTTATAATGGATGTTATAATGTTATAATGGATGTTAGAATGTATACTAGCATGTTATAATGTATGTTAGAATGTTATAATGGATGTTAGAATGTATACTAGAATGTTATAATGTAAGTTAGAATGTTATAATGGATGTTAGAATGTATATTAGAGTGTTATAATGTATATTAGAATGTTATAATGGATGTTACAATGTATATTAGAATGTTATAATGTATGTTAGAATGTTATAATGGGTGTTAGAATTTTAGAATGGATGTTAGAATGTATATTAGAATGTTATAATGTATTTTAGAATGTTATAATGGATGTTAGAATAAATATTAGAATGTTATAATGTATATTAGAATGTTATAATTGATGTTAGAATGTATATTAGAATGATATAATGTATGTTAGAACATTATAATGGCTGCTAGAATGTTATAATGGATGTTAGAATGTATATTAGAATGTTAAAATGGATGTTAGTTTGTTGTAATTGATGTTA
Organism: Taudactylus pleione; assembly: GCA_031769625.1. Lineage (NCBI taxonomy): Eukaryota > Metazoa > Chordata > Amphibia > Anura > Myobatrachidae > Taudactylus > Taudactylus pleione. The sequence continues at coordinate 1,235,953 of JAUIMM010000944.1, read as the reverse complement.
GAATGTATATTAGAATGTTAGAATGGATGTTAGAATGTTATAATGGATGTTAGAATGTATATTAGAATGTTATAATGTATGTTACAATGTATGTTAGAATGTTATTATGGATGTTAGAATGTTACAATGGATGTTAAAATGTTATAATGGATGTTAGAATGTATACTAGAATGTTATAATGTATGTTAGAATGTTATAATGGGTGTTAGAATGTATATTAGAATGTTATAATGTATGTTAGAATGTTATAATGAATGTTAGAATGTATATTAGAATGTTATAATGTATGTTAGAATGTTATAATGGATGTTAGAATGTACATTAGAATGTTATAATGTATATCAGAATGTTATAATGGATGTTAGAATGTATATTAGAATGTTATAATGTATTTTAGAATGTTATAATAGATGTTAGAATGTTAGAATGGATGTTAGAATGTATATTAGAATGTTATAATATTAGTTACCATGTTATTATGGATGTTAGAATGTTATAATGGATATTAGAATGTATACTAGAATGTTATAATGTATGTTAGAATGTTACAATGGATGTTGGAAAGTATATCAGAATGTTATAATGTATGTTAGAATGTTATAATGGATGTTAGAATGTATAATAGAATGTTATAATGTATGTTAGAATCTTATAATGGATGATATAATTTATATTAGAATGTTATAATGTATTTTCGAATTTTATTAATGATGTTAGAATGTTAGAATGGATGTTAGAATAGATGTCAGAATATTATAATGGATTTTAGAATGTTATAATGGATGTTATACTGTATACTAGAATGTTATAATGTATGTTAGAATGTTAGAATAGATGTAAGAATGTACATTAGAATGTATAAATGTATGTTAGAATGTTATAATAGATGTTAGAATGTTAGAATGGATGTTAGAATGTATATTAGAATGTTATAATATATGTTAACATGTTATTATGGATGTTAGAATGTTATAATGGATGTTAGAATGTATACTAGAATGTTATAATGTATGTTAGAATATTACAATGGATGTTGGAAAGTATATCAGAATGTTATAATGTATGTTAGCATGTTATAATGGATGTTAGAATGTATAATAGAAAGTTATAATGTATGTTACAATGTATGTTAGAATGTTTTTATGGATGTTTTAATGTATATTAGAATGTTAGAATGGATGTTTGAATGTTAAAATGGGTGTTTTATGTATACTAGAATGTTATAATGTATGTGAGAATGTTACAATGGATGTTAGAATGTATATTAGAATGTTATAATGTTTGTTATAATGTTATAATGGATGTTACAATGTATATTCGAATGTTATAATGTATGTTATATTGTAATAATGGATGTTAGAATGTTATAATGGATGTTAGAATGTATATTAGAATGTTATAATGTATGTTACAATGTATGTTAGAATGTTTTTCTTGATGTTAGAATGTTATAATGTATGTTAAAATGTTAAAATGGATGTTAGAATGTATACTAGAATGTTATAATTTATGTTAGAATGTTATAATGGATGTTAGAATGTATATTAGAATGTTATATGGTATGTTAGAATGTTATAATGGATGTTAGAATGTTTATTAGAATGTTATAATGTATTTGAGAATGTTATAATGGATGTTATAATGTATATTAGAATGTTATAATGTATATTAGAATGTAATAATGGATGTTACAATGTATTTTAGAATGTTATAATGTATGTTAGAATGTTATAATGGATGTTAGAATGTTAGAATGGATGTTAAAATGTATATTAGAATTTTATAATGTATTTTAGAATTTGATTATGAATCTTAGAATGTTAGAATGGATGTTAGAATGGATGTTAGAATGGATGTTAGAATGTTAGAATGGATGTATTAACGTATATTAGAATGTTAGAATGGATGTTAGAATGTTATAATGGGTGTTATAATGTATACTAGAATGTTATAATGTATGTGAGAATGTTATTATGGATGTTAGAATGTATATTAGAATGTTATAATGTTTGTTAGAATGTTATAATGGATGTTAGAATGTATATTAGAATGTTATAATGTATTTTATAAAGTTATAATGGATGTTAGAATGTTATAATGGATGTTAGAATGTATATTAGAATGTTATAATCTATTTTACATTGTATGTTAGAATGTTATTATGGATGTTAGAATGTTATAATGGATGTTAGAATGTTATAATGGATGTTAGAATATATACTAGAATGTTATTATGTATGTTAGAATGTTATAATGGATGTTAGAATGTATATTAGAATGTTAAAATGTATGTTAGAATGTTATAATGGATGTAATAATATAATAATGGATGTAATAATGTCTATTAGAATGTTAATATGGATATTAGAATGTTATAATCGATGTTAGAATGTATATTTGAATGTTTGAATGGATGTTAGATTGATATAATGGATGTTAGAATGTATATTAGAATGTTATAATGTATGTTAGAGTGTTAGAATGTTTGTTAGAATGTTATAATGGATGTTGGAATGTATATTAGAATGTTAGAATGTATGTTAGAATGTTTTTATGGATGTTAGAATGTTTTTTTGATGTTGAAATGTTATGCTGGATGTTAGAATGTATAATAGAATGTTAAAATGCATGTTAGAATGTTATAATGGATGTTAGAATGTTATAATGGATGTTAGAATGTATATTAGAATGTTATAATGTATGTTACAATGTATGTTAGAATGTTTTTATGGATGTTAGAATGTTATAATGTATGTTAGAATGTTATAATGGATGTTAGAATGTATACTAGAATGTTATAATTTATGTTAGAATGTTATAATGGATGTTAGAATGTATATTAGAATGTTATATGGTATGTTAGAATGTTATAATGGATGTTAGAATGTTTATTAGAATGTTATAATGTATTTGAGAATGTTATAATGGATGTTATAATGTATATTAGAATGTTATAATGTATATTAGAATGTTATAATGGATGTTACAATGTATATTAGAATGTTATAATGTATGTTAGAATGTTATAATGGATGTTAGAATGTTAGAATGGATGTTAAAATGTATATTAGAATTTTATAATGTATTTTAGAATTTGATTATGAATCTTAGAATGTTAGAATGGATGTTAGAATGGATGTATTAATGTATATTAGAATGTTAGAATGGATGTTAGAATGTTATAATGGGTGTTATAATGTATACTAGAATGTTATAATGTATGTGAGAATGTTATTATGGATGTTAGAATGTATATTAGAATGTTATAATGTTTGTTAGAATGTTATAATGGATGTTAGAATGTATATTAGAATGTTATAATGTATTTTATAATGTTATAATGGATGTTAGAATGTTATAATGGATGTTAGAATGTATATTAGAATGTTATAATCTATTTTACATTGTATGTTAGAATGTTATTATGGATGTTAGAATGTTATAATGGATGTTAGAATGTTATAATGGATGTTAGAATATATACTAGAATGTTATTATGTATGTTAGAATGTTATAATGGATGTTAGAATGTATATTAGAATGTTAAAATGTATGTTAGAATGTTATAATGGATGTAATAATATAATAATGGATGTAATAATGTCTATTAGAATGTTAATATGGATATTAGAATGTTATAATCGATGTTAGAATGTATATTTGAATGTTTGAATGGATGTTAGATTGATATAATGGATGTTAGAATGTATATTAGAATGTTATAATGTATGTTGGAGTGTTAGAATGTTTGTTAGAATGTTATAATGGATGTTGGAATGTATATTAGAATGTTAGAATGTATGTTAGAATGTTTTTATGGATGTTAGAATGTTTTTTGGATGTTGAAATGTTATACTGGATGTTAGAATGTTAGAATGGTTGTTTTAATGTATATTGGAGAGTTAGAATGGATGTTATAATGTTATAATGGGTGTTATAATGTATACTAGAATGTTATATTGTATGTGATAATGTTACAATGGATGTTAGAATGTATATTAGAATGTTATACTGTATGTTATAATGTTATAATGGATGTTATAATGTTATAAAGGATGTTAGAATGTATACTAGCATGTTATAATGTATGTTAGAATGTTATAATGGATGTTAGAAAGTATATTAGAATGTTATAAAGTAAGTTAGAATGTTATAATGGATGTTAGAATGTGTATTAGAATGTTATAATGTTTATTAGAATGTTATAATTGATGTTAGAATGTATATTAGAATGTTATAATGTATGTTAGAATGTTATATAGGATGTTAGAATGTTAGAATGGATGTTAGAATGTATATTAGAATGTTATAATGTATGTTACCATGTTAATAATGATGTTAGAATGTTATAATGAATGTTAAAATGTTATAATGGATCTTGGAATATATAATAGAATGTTATAATGTATGTTAGAATGTTACAATGGATGTTAGAATGTATATTAGAATGTTATAATGTATGTTAGCATGTTATAATGGATGTTAGAATGTATATTAGAATGTTATCATGTATGTTAGAATCTTATAATGGATGTTAAAATGTTTATTAGACTGTTATAATGTATGTTAGAATGTTAGAATGGATGATAGAATGTATTTTAGAATGTTCTAATGTATTTTAGAATTTTATTATGGATGTTAGAATGGATGTTAGAATGGATGTTAGAATGTTAGAATGGATGTTTTAATGTGTATTAGAATGTTAGAATGGATGTTAGAATGTTAAAATGGGTGTTTTATGTATACTAGAATGTTATAATGTATGTGAGAATGTTACAATGGATGTTAGAATGTATATTAGAATGTTATAATGTTTGTTAGAATGTTATAATTGATGTTACAATGTATATTAGAATGTTATAATGTATGTTATATTGTTATAATGGATGTTATAATGTTATAATGGATGTTAGAATGTATATTAGAATGTTATAATGTATGTTACAATGTATGTTAGAATGTTTTTATGGATGTTAGAATGTTATAATGTATCTTAAAATGTTATAATGGATGTTAGAATGTATACTAGAATGTTATAATGTATGTTAGAATGTTATAATGGATGTTAGAATGTATATTAGAATGTTATATGGTATGCTAGAATGTTATAATGGATGTTAGAATGTTTATTAGAATGTTATAATGTATTTGAGAATGTTATAATGGATGTTATAATGTATATTAGAATGTTATAATGTATATTAGAATGTTATAATGGATGTTACAATGTATATTAGAATGTTATAATGTATGTTAGAATGTTATAATGGATGTTAAAATGTTAGAATAGATGTTAAAATGTATATTAGAATTTTATAATGTATTTTAGAATTTGATTATGAATCTTAGAAAGTTAGAATGGATGTTAGAATGGATGTTAGAATGTTAGAATGGGTGTATTAATGTATATTAGAATGTTAGAATGGATGTTAGAATGTTATAATGGGTGTTATAATGTATACTAGAATGTTATAATGTATGTGAGAATGTTATTATGGATGTTAGAATGTATATTAGAATGTTATAATGTTTGTTAGAATGTTATAATGGATGTTAGAATGTATATTAGAATGTTATAATGTATTTTATAATGTTATAATGGATGTTAGAATGTTTTAATGGATGTTAGAATGTATATTAGAATGTTATAATCTATTTTACATTGTATGTTAGAATGTTATTATGGATGTTAGAATGTTATAATGGATGTTAGAATGTTATAATGGATGTTAGAATATATACTAGAATGTTATTATGTATGTTAGAATGTTATAATGTATGTTAGAATGTATGTTAGAATGTTAAAATGTATGTTAGAATGGTATAATGGATGTAATAATATAATAATGGATGTAATAATGTCTATTAGAATGTTAATATGGATATTAGAATGTTATAATCGATGTTAGAATGTATATTTGAATGTTTGAATGGATGTTAGATTGATATAATGGATGTTAGAATGTATATTAGAATGTTATAATGTATGTTAGAGTGTTAGAATGTTAGAATGTTATAATGGATGTTATAATGTATACTAGAATGTTATAATGTATGTGATAATGTTACAATGGATGTTAGAATGTATATTAGAATGTTATATTGTTTGTTAGAATGTTATAATGGATGTTAGAATGTATATTAGAATGTTATAATGTATGTTATAATCTTATAATGGATGTTATAATGTTATAATGGATGTTAAAATGTATACTAGCATGTTATAATGTATGTTAGAATGTTATAATGGATGTTAGAATGTATACTAGAATGTTATAATGTATGTGATAATGTTACAATGGATGTTAGAATGTATATTAGAATGTTATATTGTTTGTTAGAATGTTATAATGGATGTTAGAATGTATATTAGAGTGTTATAATGTATATTAGAATGTTATAATGGATGTTACAATGTATATTAGAATGTTATAATGGGTGTTAGAATGTATATTAGAATGTTATAATGGATGTTATAATGTTATAATGAATGTTAGAATGTATATTAGAATGTTATAATGTATGTTAGAATTTTATAATGGATGTTAGAATGTATATTAGAATGTTATAATGTATATTAGAATGTTATAATGGATGTTAGAAAGTATATTAGAATGTTAGAATGTATGTTAGAATGTTATAATAGATGTTAGAATGTTATAATGGATGTTAGAATGTATATTAGAATGTTATAATATATGTTACCATGTTATTATGGATGTTAGAATGTTATAATGGATATTAGAATGTATACTAGAATGTTATAATGTATGTTAGTATATTACAATGGATGTTGGAAAGTATATCAGAATGTTATAATGTATGTTAGCATGTTATAATGGATGTTAGAATGTATAATAGAAAGTTATAATGTATGTTACAATGTATGTTAGAATGTTTTTATGGATGTTTTAATGTATATTAGAATGTTAGAATTGATGTTAGAATGTTAAAATGGGTGTTTTATGTATACTAGAATGTTATAATGTATGTGAGAATGTTACAATGGATGTTAGAATGTATATTAGAATGTTATAATGTTTGTTAGAATGTTATAATGGATGTTATAATGTATTTTAGAATGTTAGAATGTATGTTATATTGTTATAATGGATGTTAGAATGTTATAATGGATGTTAGAATGTATATTAGAATGTTATAATGTATGTTACAATGTATGTTAGAATGTTTTTATGGATGTTAGAATGTTATAATGTATGTTAGAATGTTATAATGGATGTTAGAATGTATACTAGAATGGTATAATTTATGTTAGAATGTTATAATGGATGTTAGAATGTATATTAGAATGTTATATGGTATGTTAGAATGTTATAATGGATGTTAGAATGTTTATTAGAATGTTATAATGTATTTGAGAATGTTATAATGGATGTTATAATGTATATTAGAATGTTATAATGTATATTAGAATGTAATAATGGATGTTACAATGTATTTTAGAATGTTATAATGTATGTTAGAATGTTATAATGGATGTTAGAATGTTAGAATGGATGTTAAAATGTATATTAGAATTTTATAATGTATTTTAGAATTTGATTATGAATCTTAGAATGTTAGAATGGATGTTAGAATGGATGTTAGAATGTTAGAATGGATGTATTAACGTATATTAGAATGTTAGAATGAATGTTAGAATGTTATAATGGGTGTTATAATGTATTCTAGAATGTTATAATGTATGTGAGAATGTTATTATGGATGTTAGAATGTATATTAGAATGTTATAATGTTTGTTAGAATGTTATAATGGATGTTAGAATGTATATTAGAATGTTATAATGTATTTTATAATGTTATAATGGATGTTAGAATGTTATAATGGATGTTAGAATGTATATTAGAATGTTATAATCTATTTTACATTGTATGTTAGAATGTTATTATGGATGTTAGAATGTTATAATGGATGTTAGAATGTTATAATGGATGTTAGAATATATACTAGAATGTTATTATGTATGTTAGAATGTTATAATGGATGTTAGAATGTATATTAGAATGTTAAAATGTATGTTAGAATGTTATAATGGATGTAATAATATAATAATGGATGTAATAATGTCTATTAGAATGTTAATATGGATATTAGAATGTTATAATCGATGTTAGAATGTATATTTGAATGGATGTTAGATTGATATAATGGATGTTAGAATGTATATTAGAAAGTTATAATGTATGTTAGAGTGTTAGAATGTTTGTTAGAATGTTATAATGGATGTTGGAATGTATATTAGAATGTTAGAATGTATGTTAGAATGTTATTATGGATGTTAGAATGTTTTTTGGATGTTGAAATGTTATGCTGGATGTTAGAATGTATAATAGAATGTTAAAATGCATGCTAGAATGTTATAATGGATGTTAGAATGTTATAATGGATTTTAGAATTAATATTACAATGTTATAATGTATGTTACCATGTTATTATGGATGTTAGAATGTTATAATGGATGGTAAAATGTTATAATGGATGTTAGAATGTATACTAGAATGTTATAATGTATGTTAGAATGTTACAATGGATGTTATAATGTATATTAGAATGTTATAATGGATGTTAGCATGTTATAATGGATGTTAGAATGTATATTAGAATGTTATAATGTATGTTAGAATCTTATAATGGATGGTAGAATGTTTATTAGAATGTTATAATGTATGTTAGAATGTTATAATGGATGTTAGAATGTTAGAATGGATGATGGAATGTATATTAGAATGTTATAATGTATTTTAGAATTTTATTATGGATGTTAAAATGTTAGAATGGATGATAGAATGGATGTTAGAATGTTAGAATTTTTGTTTTAATGTATTTTACAGTGTTAGAATGGATGTTAGAATGTTATAATGGGTGTTATAATGTATACTAGAATGTTATAATGTAAGTTAGAATGTTATAATGGATGTTAGAATGTATATTAGAGTGTTATAATGTATATTAGAATGTTATAATGGATGTTACCATGTATATTAGAATGTTATAATGTATGTTAGAATGTTATAATGGGTGTTAGAATTTTAGAATGGATGTTAGAATGTTATAATGGATGTAATAATATAATAATGGATGTAATAATGTCTATTAGAATGTTAATATGGATATTAGAATGTTATAATCGATGTTAGAATGTATATTTGAATGTTTGAATGGATGTTAGATTGATATAATGGATGTTGGAATGTATATTAGAATGTTAGAATGTATGTTAGAATGTTTTTATGGATGTTAGAATGTTTTTTGGATGTTGAAATGTTATACTGGATGTTAGAATGTTAGAATGGTTGTTTTAATGTATATTGGAGAGTTAGAATGGATGTTATAATGTTATAATGGGTGTTATAATGTATACTAGAATGTTATATTGTATGTGATAATGTTACAATGGATGTTAGAATGTATATTAGAATGTTATACTGTATGTTATAATGTTATAATGGATGTTATAATGTTATAAAGGATGTTAGAATGTATACTAGCATGTTATAATGTATGTTAGAATGTTATAATGGATGTTAGAAAGTATATTAGAATGTTATAAAGTAAGTTAGAATGTTATAATGGATGTTAGAATGTGTATTAGAATGTTATAATGTATATTAGAATGTTATAATTGATGTTAGAATGTATATTAGAATGTTATAATGTATGTTAGAATGTTATATAGGATGTTAGAATGTTAGAATGGATGTTAGAATGTATATTAGAATGTTATAATGTATGTTACCATGTTAATAATGATGTTAGAATGTTATAATGAATGTTAAAATGTTATAATGGATCTTGGAATGTATAATAGAATGTTATAATGTATGTTAGAATGTTACAATGGATGTTAGAATGTATATTAGAATGTTATAATGTATGTTAGCATGTTATAATGGATGTTAGAATGTATATTAGAATGTTATAATGTATGTTAGAATCTTATAATGGATGTTAAAATGTTTATTAGACTGTTATAATGTATGTTAGAATGTTAGAATGGATGATAGAATGTATATTAGAATGTTCTAATGTATTTTAGAATTTTATTATGGATGTTAGAATGGATGTTAGAATGGATGTTAGAATGTTAGAATGGATGTTTTAATGTGTATTAGAATGTTAGAATGGATGTTAGAATGTTAAAATGGGTGTTTTATGTATACTAGAATGTTATAATGTATGTGAGAATGTTACAATGGATGTTAGAATGTATATTAGAATGTTATAATGTTTGTTAGAATGTTATAATGGATGTTACAATGTATATTAGAATGTTATAATGTATGTTATATTGTTATAATGGATGTTATAATGTTATAATGGATGTTAGAATGTATATTAGAATGTTATAATGTATGTTACAATGTATGTTAGAATGTTTTTATGGATGTTAGAATGTTATAATGTATCTTAAAATGTTATAATGGATGTTAGAATGTATACTAGAATGTTATAATGTATGTTAGAATGTTATAATGGATGTTAGAATGTATATTAGAATGTTATATGGTATGCTAGAATGTTATAATGGATGTTAGAATGTTTATTAGAATGTTATAATGTATTTGAGAATGTTATAATGGATGTTATAATGTATATTAGAATGTTATAATGTATATTAGAATGTTATAATGGATGTTACAATGTATATTAGAATGTTATAATGTATGTTAGAATGTTATAATGGATGTTAAAATGTTAGAATAGATGTTAAAATGTATATTAGAATTTTATAATGTATTTTAGAATTTGATTATGAATCTTAGAAAGTTAGAATGGATGTTAGAATGGATGTTAGAATGTTAGAATGGGTGTATTAATGTATATTAGAATGTTAGAATGGATGTTAGAATGTTATAATGGGTGTTATAATGTATACTAGAATGTTATAATGTATGTGAGAATGTTATTATGGATGTTAGAATGTATATTAGAATGTTATAATGTTTGTTAGAATGTTATAATGGATGTTAGAATGTATATTAGAATGTTATAATGTATTTTATAATGTTATAATGGATGTTAGAATGTTTTAATGGATGTTAGAATGTATATTAGAATGTTATAATCTATTTTACATTGTATGTTAGAATGTTATTATGGATGTTAGAATGTTATAATGGATGTTAGAATGTTATAATGGATGTTAGAATATATACTAGAATGTTATTATGTATGTTAGAATGTTATAATGTATGTTAGAATGTATGTTAGAATGTTAAAATGTATGTTAGAATGGTATAATGGATGTAATAATATAATAATGGATGTAATAATGTCTATTAGAATGTTAATATGGATATTAGAATGTTATAATCGATGTTAGAATGTATATTTGAATGTTTGAATGGATGTTAGATTGATATAATGGATGTTAGAATGTATATTAGAATGTTATAATGTATGTTAGAGTGTTAGAATGTTAGAATGTTATAATGGATGTTGGAATGTATATTAGAATGTTAGAATGTATGTTAGAATGTTATTATGGATGTTAGAATGTTTTTTGGATGTTGAAATGTTATGCTGGATGTTAGAATGTATAATAGAATGTTAAAATGCATGTTAGAATGTTAGAATGGATGTTAGAATGTTAGAATGGATGTTAGAATTAATATTACAATGTTATAATGTATGTTACCATGTTATTATGGATGTTAGAATGTTATAATGGATGGTAAAATGTTATAATGGATGTTAGAATGTATACTAGAATGTTATAATGTATGTTAGAATGTTACAATGGATGTTATAATGTATATTAGAATGTTATAATGGATGTTAGCATGTTATAATGGATGATAGAATGTATATTAGAATGTTATAATGTTTGTTAGAATCTTATAATGGATGGTAGAATGTTTATTAGAATGTTATAATGTAGGTTATAATTTTATAATGGATGTTAGAATGTTAGAATGGATGATGGAATGTATATTAGAATGTTATAATGTATTTTAAAATTTTATTATGGATGTTAAAATATTAGAATGGATGTTAGAATGTTAGAATTTTTGTTTTAATGTATTTTAGAGTGTTAGAATGGATGTTAGAATGTTATAATGGATGTTATAATGTATACTAGAATGTTATAATGTATGTGATAATGTTACAATGGATGTTAGAATGTATATTAGAATGTTATATTGTTTGTTATAATCTTATAATGGATGTTATAATGTTATAATGGATGTTAAAATGTATACTAGCATGTTATAATGTATGTTAGAATGTTATAATGGATGTTAGAATGTATACTAGAATGTTATAATGTATGTGATAATGTTACAATGGATGTTAGAATGTATATTAGAATGTTATATTGTTTGTTAGAATGTTATAATGGATGTTAGAATGTATATTAGAGTGTTATAATGTATATTAGAATGTTATAATGGATGTTACAATGTATATTAGAATGTTATAATGGGTGTTAGAATGTATATTAGAATGTTATAATGGATGTTATAATGTTATAATGAATGTTAGAATGTATATTAGAATGTTATAATGTATGTTAGAATTTTATAATGGATGTTAGAATGTATATTAGAATGTTATAATGTATATTAGAATGTTATAATGGATGTTAGAAAGTATATTAGAATGTTAGAATGTATGTTAGAATGTTATAATAGATGTTAGAATGTTATAATGGATGTTAGAATGTATATTAGAATGTTATAATATATGTTACCATGTTATTATGGATGTTAGAATGTTATAATGGATATTAGAATGTATACTAGAATGTTATAATGTATGTTAGAATATTACAATGGATGTTGGAAAGTATATCAGAATGTTATAATGTATGTTAGCATGTTATAATGGATGTTAGAATGTATAATAGAAAGTTATAATGTATGTTACAATGTATGTTGGAATGTTTTTATGGATGTTTTAATGTATATTAGAATGTTAGAATTGATGTTAGAATGTTAAAATGGGTGTTTTATGTATACTAGAATGTTATAATGTATGTGAGAATGTTACAATGGATGTTAGAATGTATATTAGAATGTTATAATGTTTGTTAGAATGTTATAATGGATGTTACAATGTATATTAGAATGTTAGAATGTATGTTATATTGTTATAATGGATGTTAGAATGTTATAATGGATGTTAGAATGTATATTAGAATGTTATAATGTATGTTACAATGTATGTTAGAATGTTTTTATGGATGTTAGAATGTTATAATGTATGTTAGAATGTTATAATGGATGTTAGAATGTATACTAGAATGGTATAATTTATGTTAGAATGTTATAATGGATGTTAGAATGTATATTAGAATGTTATATGGTATGTTAGAATGTTATAATGGATGTTAGAATGTTTATTAGAATGTTATAATGTATTTGAGAATGTTATAATGGATGTTATAATGTATATTAGAATGTTATAATGTATATTAGAATGTAATAATGGATGTTACAATGTATTTTAGAATGTTATAATGTATGTTAGAATGTTATAATGGATGTTAGAATGTTAGAATGGATGTTAAAATGTATATTAGAATTTTATAATGTATTTTAGAATTTGATTATGAATCTTAGAATGTTAGAATGGATGTTAGAATGGATGTTAGAATGTTAGAATGGATGTATTAACGTATATTAGAATGTTAGAATGGATGTTAGAATGTTATAATGGGTGTTATAATGTATACTAGAATGTTATAATGTATGTGAGAATGTTATTATGGATGTTAGAATGTATATTAGAATGTTATAATGTTTGTTAGAATGTTATAATGGATGTTAGAATGTATATTAGAATGTTATAATGTATTTTATAATGTTATAATGGATGTTAGAATGTTATAATGGATGTTAGAATGTATATTAGAATGTTATAATCTATTTTACATTGTATGTTAGAATGTTATTATGGATGTTAGAATGTTATAATGGATGTTAGAATGTTATAATGGATGTTAGAATATATACTAGAATGTTATTATGTATGTTAGAATGTTATAATGGATGTTAGAATGTATATTAGAATGTTAAAATGTATGTTAGAATGTTATAATGGATGTAATAATATAATAATGGATGTAATAATGTCTATTAGAATGTTAATATGGATATTAGAATGTTATAATCGATGTTAGAATGTATATTTGAATGGATGTTAGATTGATATAATGGATGTTAGAATGTATATTAGAATGTTATAATGTATGTTAAAGTGTTAGAATGTTTGTTAGAATGTTATAATGGATGTTGGAATGTATATTAGAATGTTAGAATGTATGTTAGAATGTTATTATGGATGTTAGAATGTTTTTTGGATGTTGAAATGTTATGCTGGATGTTAGAATGTATAATAGAATGTTAAAATGCATGCTAGAATGTTATAATGGATGTTAGAATGTTATAATGGATTTTAGAATTAATATTACAATGTTATAATGTATGTTACCATGTTATTATGGATGTTAGAATGTTATAATGGATGGTAAAATGTTATAATGGATGTTAGAATGTATACTAGAATGTTATAATGTATGTTAGAATGTTACAATGGATGTTATAATGTATATTAGAATGTTATAATGGATGTTAGCATGTTATAATGGATGTTAGAATGTATATTAGAATGTTATAGTGTATGTTAGAATCTTATAATGGATGGTAGAATGTTTATTAGAATGTTATAATGTATTTTAGAATTTTATTATGGATGTTAAAATGTTAGAATGGATGATAGAATGGATGTTAGAATGTTAGAATTTTTGTTTTAATGTATTTTACAGTGTTAGAATGGATGTTAGAATGTTATAATGGGTGTTATAATGTATACTAGAATGTTATAATGTATGTGATAATGTTACAATGGAAGTTAGAATGTATATTAGAATTAGGGATGTGCAGGCTCGGTTCTACTCGGTTCCGTTCGGTTCTTTTTACCGAACCTTATTGGCTATCCAAAACTCGTGACAGCTGAAACCCAATAAGATCCGGTAAAAAGAACCGAACGGAACCGAGTAGAACCGAGCCTGCACATCCCTAATTAGAATGTTATATTGTTTGTTTGAATGTTATAATGGATGTTAGAATGTATATTAGAATGTTATAATGTATGTTATAATGTTATAATGGATGTTATAATGTTATAATGGATGTTAGAATGTTTACTAGCATGTTATAATGTATGTTAGAATGTTATAATGGATGTTAGAATGTATACTAGAATGTTATAATGTAAGTTAGAATGTTATAATGGATGTTAGAATGTATATTAGAGTGTTAGAATGTATATTAGAATGTTATAATGGATGTTACCATGTATATTAGAATGTTATAATGTATGTTAGAATGTTATAATGGGTGTTAGAATTTTAGAATGGATGTTAGAATGTATATTAGAATGTTATAATGTATTTTAGAATGTTATAATGGATGTTAGAATGAATATTAGAATGTTATAATGTATATTAGAATGTTATAATTGATGTTAGAATGTATATTAGAATGATATAATGTATGTTAGAATGTTATAATGGCTGCTAGAATGTTATAATGGATGTTAGAATGTATATTAGAATGTTAAAATGGATGTTAGTTTGTTGTAATTGATTTTAGAATGTATATTAGAATGTTAGAATGGATGTTAGAATATTATAATGGATGTTAGAATGAATATTAGAATGTTATAATGTATATTAGAATGTTATAATTGATGTTAGAATGTATATTAGAATGTTATAATGTATGTTAGAATGTTATAAGGGATGTTAGAATGTTAGAATGGATGTTAGAATGTATATTAGAATGTTATAATGTATGTTACCATGTTAATAATGATGTTAGAATGTTATAATGAATGTTAAAATGTTATAATGGATCTTGGAATGTATAATAGAATGTTATAATGTATGTTAGCATGTTATAATGGATGTTAGAATGTATATTAGAATGTTATAATGTATGTTAGAATCTTATAATGGATGTTAAAATGTTTATTAGACTGTTATAATGTATGTTAGAATATTAGAATGGATGATAGAATGTATATTAGAATGTTCTAATGTATTTTAGAATTTTATTATGGATGTTAGAATGGATGTTAGAATGGATGTTAGAATGTTAGAATGGATGTTTTAATGTATATTAGAATGTTAGAATGGATGTTAGAATGTTAAAATGGGTGTTTTATGTATACTAGAATGTTATAATGTATGTGAGAATGTTACAATGGATGTTAGAATGTATATTAGAATGTTATAATGTTTGTTAGAATGTTATAATGGATGTTACAATGTATATTAGAATGTTATAATGTATGTTATATTGTTATAATGGATGTTAGAATGTTATAATGGATGTTAGAATGTATATTAGAATGTTATAATGTATGTTACAATGTATGTTATAATGTTTTTATGGATGTTAGTTATGTTATAATGTATCTTAGAATGTTATAATGGATGTTAGAATGTATACTAGAATGTTATAATGTATGTTAGAATGTTATAATGGATGTTAGAATGTATATTAGAATGTTATATGGTATGTTAGAATGTTATAATGGATGTTAGAATGTTTATTAGAATGTTATAATGTATTTGAGAATGTTATAATGGATGTTATAATGTATATTAGAATGTTATAATGGATGTTACAATGTATATTAGAATGTTATAATGTATGTTAGAATGTTATAATGGATGTTAGAATGTTAGAATGGATGTTAAAATGTATATTAGAATTTTAAAATGTATTTTAGAATTTGATTATGAATCTTAGAAATTTAGAATGGATGTTAGAATGGATGTTAGAATGTTAGAATGGATGTATTAATGTATATTAGAATGTTAGAATGGATGTTAGAATGTTATAATGGGTGTTATAATGTATACTAGAATGTTATAATGTATGTGAGAATGTTATTATGGATGTTGGAATGTATATTAGAATGTTATAATGTTTGTTAGAATGTTATAATGGATGTTAGAATGTATATTAGAATGTTATAATGTATTTTATAATGTTATAATGGATGTTAGAATGTTATAATGGATGTTAGAATGTATATTAGAATGTTATAATCTATTTTACATTGTATGTTAGAATGTTATTATGGATGTTAGAATGTTATAATGGATGTTAGAATGTTATAATGGATGTTAGAATATATACTAGAATGTTATTATGTATGTTAGAATGTTATAATGGATTGTAGAATGTATGTTAGAACGTTATAATGGATGTAATAATATAATAATGGATGTAATAATGTCTATTAGAATGTTAATATGGATATTAGAATGTTATAATTGATGTTAGAATGTATATTTGAATGTTTGAATGGATGTTAGATTGATATAATGGATGTTAGAATGTATATTAGAATGTTATAATGTATGTTAGAGTGTTAGAATGTTAGAATGTTATAATGGATGTTGGAATGTATATTAGAATGTTAGAATGTATGTTAGAATGTTATTATGGATGTTAGAATGTTTTTTGGATGTTGAAATGTTATGCTGGATGTTAGAATGTATAATAGAATGTTAAAATGCATGTTAGAATGTTATAATGGATGTTAGAATGTTAGAATGGATGTTAGAATTAATATTACAATGTTATAATGTATGTTACCATGTTATTATGGATGTTAGAATGTTATAATGGATTGTAAAATGTTATAATGGATGTTAGAATGTATACTAGAATGTTATAATGTATGTTAGAATGTTACAATGGATGTTATAATGTATATTAGAATGTTATAATGGATGTTAGCATGTTATAATGGATGTTAGAATGTATATTAGAATGTTATAATGTATGTTAGAATCTTATAATGGATGGTAGAATGTTTATTAGAATGTTATAATGTATGTTAGAATCTTATAATGGATGGTAGAATGTTAGAATGGATGATGGAATATATATTAGAATGTTATAATGTATTTTAGAATTTTATTATGGATGTTAAAATGTTAGAATGGATGTTAGAATGGATGTTAGAATGTTAGAATTTTTGTTTTAATGTATTTTAGAGTGTTAGAATGGATGTTAGAATGTTATAATGGGTGTTATAATGTATACTAGAATGTTATAATGTATGTGATAATGTTACAATGAATGTTAGAATGTATACTAGAATGTTATATTGTTTGTTAGAATGTTATAATGGATGTTAGAATGTATATTAGAATGTTATAATGTATGTTATAATGTTATAATGGATGTTATAATGTTATAATGGATGTTAGAATGTATACTAGAATGTTATAATGTAAGTTAGAATGTTATAATGGATGTTAGAATGTATATTAGAGTGTTATAATGTATATTAGAATGTTATAATGGATGTTACAATGTATATTAGAATGTTATAATGGGTGTTAGAATGTATATTAGAATGTTATAATGGATGTTATAATGTTATAATGAATGTTAGAATGTTTATTAGAATGTTATAATGTATGTTAGAATGTTAGAATGGATGTTAGAATGTATATTAGAATGTTATAATGTATATTAGAATGTTATAATGGATGTTAGAAAGTATATTAGAATGTTAGAATGTATGTTAGAATGTTATAATAGATGTTAGAATGTTAGAATGGATGTTAGAATGTATATTAGAATGTTATAATATATGTTACCATGTTATTATGGATGTTAGAATGTTATAATGGATATTAGAATGTATACTAGAATGTTAGAATGTATGTTAGAATATTATAATGGATGTTGGAAAGTATATCAGAATGTTATAATGTATGTTAGCATGTTATAATGGATGTTAGAATTTATAATAAAAAGTTATAATGTATGTTACAATGTATGTTAGAATGTTTTTATGGATGTTTTAATGTATATTAGAATGTTAGAATGGATGTTAAAATGTTAAAATGGGTGTTTTATGTATACTAGAATGTTATAATGTATGTGAGAATGTTACAATGGATTTTAGAATGTATATTAGAATGTTATAATGTTTGTTAGAATGTTATAATGGATGTTACAATGTATATTAGAATGTTATAATGTATGTTATATTGTTATAATGGATGTTAGAATGTTATAATGGATGTTAGAATGTATATTAGAATGTTATAATGTATGTTACAATGTATGTTAGAATGTTTTTATGGATGTTAGAATGTTATAATGTATGTTAGAATGTTATATTAGATGTTAGAATGTATACTAGAATGTTATAATTTATGTTAGAATGTTATAATGGATGTTAGAATGTATATTAGAATGTTATATGGTATGTTAGAATGTTATAATGGATGTTAGAATGTTTATTAGAATGTTATAATGTATTTGAGAATGTTATAATGGATGTTATAATGTATATTAGAATGTTATAATGGATGTTACAATGTATATTAGAATGTTATAATGTATGTTAGAATGTTATAATGGATGTTAGAATGTTAGAATGGATGTTAAAATGTATATTAGAATTTTATAATGTATTTTAGAATTTGATTATGAATCTTAGAATGTTAGAATGGATGTTAGAATGGATGTATTAATGTATATTAGAATGTTAGAATGGATGTTAGAATGTTATAATGTGTGTTATAATGTATACTAGAATGTTATAATGTATGTGAGAATGTTATTATGGATGTTAGAATGTATATTAGAATGTCATAATGTTTGTTAGAATGTTATAATGGATGTTAGAATGTATATTAGAATGTTATAATGTATTTTATAATGTTATAATGGATGTTAGAATGTTATAATGGATGTTAGAATGTATATTAGAATGTTATAATCTATTTTGCATTGTATGTTAGAATGTTATTATGGATGTTAGAATGTTATAATGGATGTTAGAATGTTATAATGGATGTTAGAATATATACTAGAAAGTTATTATGTAGGTTAGAATGTTATAATGGATGTTAGAATGTATATTAGAATGTTAAAATGTATGTTAGAATGTTATAATGGATGTAATAATATAATAATGGATGTAATAATGTCTATTAGAATGTTAATATGGATATTAGAATGTTATAATCGATGTTAGAATGTATATTTGAATGTTTGAATGGATGTTAGATTGATATAATGGATGTTAGAATGTATATTAGAATGTTATAATGTATGTTAGAGTGTTAGAATGTTTGTTAGAATGTTATAATGGATGTTGGAATGTATATTAGAATGTTAGAATGTATGTTAGAATGTTATTATGGATGTTAGAATGTTTTTTGGATGTTGAAATGTTATGCTGGATGTTAGAATGTATAATAGAATGTTAAAATGCTTGTTAGAATGTTATAATGGATGTTAGAATGTTATAATGGATGTTAGAATTAATATTACAATGTTATAATGTATGTTACCATGTTATTATGGATGTTAGAATGTTATAATGGATGGTAAAATGTTATAATGGATGTTAGAATGTATACTAGAATGTTATAATGTATGTTAGAATGTTACAATGGATGTTATCATGTATATTAGAATGTTATAATGGATGTTAGCATGTTATAATGGATGTTAGAATGTATATTAGAATATTATAATGTATGTTAGAATCTTATAATGGATGGTAGAATGTTTATTAGAATGTTATAATGTATGTTAGAATGTTATAATGGATGTTAGAATGTTAGAATGGATGATGGAATGTATATTAGAATGTTATAATGTATTTTAGAATTTTATTATGGATGTTAAAATGTTAGAATGGATGTTAGAATGGATGTTAGAATGTTAGAATTTTTGTTTTAATGTATTTTACAGTGTTAGAATGGATGTTAGAATGTTAGAATGTCTACTAGAATGTTATAATGTATGTGATAATGTTACAATGGATGTTAGAATGTATATTAAAATGTTATATTGTTTGTTTGAATGTTATAATGGATGTTAGAATGTATATTAGAATGTTATAATGTATGTTATAATGTTATAATGGATGTTATAATGTTATAATGGATGTTAGAATGTATACTAGCATGTTATAATGTATGTTAGAATGTTATAATGGATGTTAGAATGTATACTAGAATGTTATAATGTAAGTTAGAATGTTATAATGGATGTTAGAATGTATATTAGAGTGTTATAATGTATATTAGAATGTTATAATGGATGTTACAATGTATATTAGAATGTTATAATGTATGTTAGAATGTTATAATGGGTGTTAGAATTTTAGAATGGATGTTAGAATGTATATTAGAATGTTATAATGTATTTTAGAATGTTATAATGGATGTTAGAATAAATATTAGAATGTTATAATGTATATTAGAATGTTATAATTGATGTTAGAATGTATATTAGAATGATATAATGTATGTTAGAATGTTATAATGGCTGCTAGAATGTTATAATGGATGTTAGAATGTATATTAGAATGTTAAAATGGATGTTAGTTTGTTGTAATTGATGTTAGAATGTATATTAGAGTGTTAGAATGGATGTTAGAATGGTATAATGGATGTTACAATGTATGTTAGAATGTTATTATGGATGTTTGAATGTTACAATGGATGTTAAAATGTTATAATGGATGTTAGAATGTATACTAGAATGTTATAATGTATGTTAGAATGTTATAATGGGTGTTAGAATGTATATTAGAATGTTATAATGTATGTTAGAATGTTATAATGAATGTTAGAATGTATATTAGAATGTTATAATGTATGTTAGAATGTTATAAAGGATGTTAGAATGTATATTAGAATGTTATAATGTATATTAGAATGTTATAATGGATGTTAGAATGTATATTAGAATGTTAGAATGTATATTAGAATGTTACTATGGATGTTAGAATGATATAATGGATGTTAGAATGTATATTAGAATGTTATAATGGAAGTTAGAATGTTATAATGGATGTTAGAATGTATATTAGAATGTTATAATGTATGTTACAATGTATGTTAGAATGTTATTATGGATGTTTGAATGTTACAATGGATGTTAAAATGTTATAATGGATGTTAGAATGTATACTAGAATGTTATAATGTATGTTAGAATGTTATAATGGGTGTTAGAATGTATATTAGAATGTTATAAGGTATGTTAGAATGTTATAATGAATGTTAGAATGTATATTAGAATGTTATAATGTATGTTAGAATGTTATAAAGGATGTTAGAATGTATATTAGAATGTTATAATGTATATTAGAATATTATAATGGATGTTATAATGTATATTAGCATATTAAAATGAATGTTAGAATGTTATAATTGATGTTAGAATGTATATTAGAATGTTAGAATGGATGTTAGAATGTTATATTGAATGTTATAATGTATATTAGAATGTTATAATGGATGTTAGAATGTTATAATGGATGTTAGAATATTATAATGGATGTTATAATGTATATTAGAATGTTAAAATGGATGTTAGAATGTTATAATTGATTTTAGAATGTATATTAGAATGTTAGAAAGTATGTTAGAATGTTATAATGGATGTTAGAATGTATATTAGAATGTTGGAATGTATGTTAGAATGTTATAATGGATGTTAGAATGTATATTAGAATGTTATAATGTATGTTAGAATGTTATAATGGATGTTAGAATGTATTTTAGAATGTTATAATGGATGTTAGAATGTTATAATGGATGTTATAATGTATACTAGAATGTTATAATGTATGTTAGAATGTCTATTAGAATGTTATTATGTATGTTAGAATGTTATATTGGATGTTAGAATGTATACTAAATTGTTATAATGTATGTT
This sequence comes from Taudactylus pleione, assembly GCA_031769625.1. Lineage (NCBI taxonomy): Eukaryota > Metazoa > Chordata > Amphibia > Anura > Myobatrachidae > Taudactylus > Taudactylus pleione. Next base: position 1,213,205 of record JAUIMM010000944.1, on the reverse strand, counting down.
AGAATGTTATAATGGATGTTAGAATGTATATTAGAATGTTATAATGTATGTTAGAATGTTATAATGGATATTAGGATGTATATTAGAATGTTGTATTGTATGTTATAATGTTATAATGTATGTTATAATGTCTATTAGAATGTTATAATGTATATTAGAATGTTATAATGGATGTTAGAATGTTAGAATGGATGTTTGAATGTATATTAGAATGTTATAATGGATGTTAGCATGTTATAATGGATGATAGAATGTATATTAGAATGTTATAATGTTTGTTAGAATCTTATAATGGATGGTAGAATGTTTATTAGAATGTTATAATGTAGGTTATAATTTTATAATGGATGTTAGAATGTTAGAATGGATGATGGAATGTATATTAGAATGTTATAATGTATTTTAAAATTTTATTATGGATGTTAAAATATTAGAATGGATGTTAGAATGTTAGAATTTTTGTTTTAATGTATTTTAGAGTGTTAGAATGGATGTTAGAATGTTATAATGGATGTTATAATGTATACTAGAATGTTATAATGTATGTGATAATGTTACAATGGATGTTAGAATGTATATTAGAATGTTATATTGTTTGTTAGAATGTTATAATGGATGTTAGAATGTATATTAGAATGTTATAATGTATGTTATAATCTTATAATGGATGTTATAATGTTATAATGGATGTTAAAATGTATACTAGCATGTTATAATGTATGTTAGAATGTTATAATGGATGTTAGAATGTATACTAGAATGTTATAATGTATGTGATAATGTTACAATGGATGTTAGAATGTATATTAGAATGTTATATTGTTTGTTAGAATGTTATAATGGATGTTAGAATGTATATTAGAGTGTTATAATGTATATTAGAATGTTATAATGGATGTTACAATGTATATTAGAATGTTATAATGGGTGTTAGAATGTATATTAGAATGTTATAATGGATGTTATAATGTTATAATGAATGTTAGAATGTATATTAGAATGTTATAATGTATGTTAGAATTTTATAATGGATGTTAGAATGTATATTAGAATGTTATAATGTATATTAGAATGTTATAATGGATGTTAGAAAGTATATTAGAATGTTAGAATGTATGTTAGAATGTTATAATAGATGTTAGAATGTTATAATGGATGTTAGAATGTATATTAGAATGTTATAATATATGTTACCATGTTATTATGGATGTTAGAATGTTATAATGGATATTAGAATGTATACTAGAATGTTATAATGTATGTTAGAATATTACAATGGATGTTGGAAAGTATATCAGAATGTTATAATGTATGTTAGCATGTTATAATGGATGTTAGAATGTATAATAGAAAGTTATAATGTATGTTACAATGTATGTTAGAATGTTTTTATGGATGTTTTAATGTATATTAGAATGTTAGAATTGATGTTAGAATGTTAAAATGGGTGTTTTATGTATACTAGAATGTTATAATGTATGTGAGAATGTTACAATGGATGTTAGAATGTATATTAGAATGTTATAATGTTTGTTAGAATGTTATAATGGATGTTATAATGTATTTTAGAATGTTAGAATGTATGTTATATTGTTATAATGGATGTTAGAATGTTATAATGGATGTTAGAATGTATATTAGAATGTTATAATGTATGTTACAATGTATGTTAGAATGTTTTTATGGATGTTAGAATGTTATAATGTATGTTAGAATGTTATAATGGATGTTAGAATGTATACTAGAATGGTATAATTTATGTTAGAATGTTATAATGGATGTTAGAATGTATATTAGAATGTTATATGGTATGTTAGAATGTTATAATGGATGTTAGAATGTTTATTAGAATGTTATAATGTATTTGAGAATGTTATAATGGATGTTATAATGTATATTAGAATGTTATAATGTATATTAGAATGTAATAATGGATGTTACAATGTATTTTAGAATGTTATAATGTATGTTAGAATGTTATAATGGATGTTAGAATGTTAGAATGGATGTTAAAATGTATATTAGAATTTTATAATGTATTTTAGAATTTGATTATGAATCTTAGAATGTTAGAATGGATGTTAGAATGGATGTTAGAATGTTAGAATGGATGTATTAACGTATATTAGAATGTTAGAATGAATGTTAGAATGTTATAATGGGTGTTATAATGTATTCTAGAATGTTATAATGTATGTGAGAATGTTATTATGGATGTTAGAATGTATATTAGAATGTTATAATGTTTGTTAGAATGTTATAATGGATGTTATAATGTATATTAGAATGTTATAATGTATTTTATAATGTTATAATGGATGTTAGAATGTTATAATGGATGTTAGAATGTATATTAGAATGTTATAATCTATTTTACATTGTATGTTAGAATGTTATTATGGATGTTAGAATGTTATAATGGATGTTAGAATGTTATAATGGATGTTAGAATATATACTAGAATGTTATTATGTATGTTAGAATGTTATAATGGATGTTAGAATGTATATTAGAATGTTAAAATGTATGTTAGAATGTTATAATGGATGTAATAATATAATAATGGATGTAATAATGTCTATTAGAATGTTAATATGGATATTAGAATGTTATAATCGATGTTAGAATGTATATTTGAATGGATGTTAGATTGATATAATGGATGTTAGAATGTATATTAGAATGTTATAATGTATGTTAGAGTGTTAGAATGTTTGTTAGAATGTTATAATGGATGTTGGAATGTATATTAGAATGTTAGAATGTATGTTAGAATGTTATTATGGATGTTAGAATGTTTTTTGGATGTTGAAATGTTATGCTGGATGTTAGAATGTATAATAGAATGTTAAAATGCATGCTAGAATGTTATAATGGATGTTAGAATGTTATAATGGATTTTAGAATTAATATTACAATGTTATAATGTATGTTACCATGTTATTATGGATGTTAGAATGTTATAATGGATGGTAAAATGTTATAATGGATGTTAGAATGTATACTAGAATGTTATAATGTATGTTAGAATGTTACAATGGATGTTATAATGTATATTAGAATGTTATAATGGATGTTAGCATGTTATAATGGATGTTAGAATGTATATTAGAATGTTATAATGTATGTTAGAATCTTATAATGGATGGTAGAATGTTTATTAGAATGTTATAATGTATGTTAGAATGTTATAATGGATGTTAGAATGTTAGAATGGATGATGGAATGTATATTAGAATGTTATAATGTATTTTAGAATTTTATTATGGATGTTAAAATGTTAGAATGGATGATAGAATGGATGTTAGAATGTTAGAATTTTTGTTTTAATGTATTTTACAGTGTTAGAATGGATGTTAGAATGTTATAATGGGTGTTATAATGTATACTAGAATGTTATAATGTAAGTTAGAATGTTATAATGGATGTTAGAATGTATATTAGAGTGTTATAATGTATATTAGAATGTTATAATGGATGTTACCATGTATATTAGAATGTTATAATGTATGTTAGAATGTTATAATGGGTGTTAGAATTTTAGAATGGATGTTAGAATGTAATAATGGATGTAATAATATAATAATGGATGTAATAATGTCTATTAGAATGTTAATATGGATATTAGAATGTTATAATCGATGTTAGAATGTATATTTGAATGTTTGAATGGATGTTAGATTGATATAATGGATGTTAGAATGTATATTAGAATGTTATAATGTATGTTAGAGTGTTAGAATGTTTGTTAGAATGTTATAATGGATGTTGGAATGTATATTAGAATGTTAGAATGTATGTTAGAATGTTTTTATGGATGTTAGAATGTTTTTTGGATGTTGAAATGTTATACTGGATGTTAGAATGTTAGAATGGTTGTTTTAATGTATATTGGAGAGTTAGAATGGATGTTATAATGTTATAATGGGTGTTATAATGTATACTAGAATGTTATATTGTATGTGATAATGTTACAATGGATGTTAGAATGTATATTAGAATGTTATACTGTATGTTATAATGTTATAATGGATGTTATAATGTTATAAAGGATGTTAGAATGTATACTAGCATGTTATAATGTATGTTAGAATGTTATAATGGATGTTAGAAAGTATATTAGAATGTTATAAAGTAAGTTAGAATGTTATAATGGATGTTAGAATGTGTATTAGAATGTTATAATGTATATTAGAATGTTATAATTGATGTTAGAATGTATATTAGAATGTTATAATGTATGTTAGAATGTTATATAGGATGTTAGAATGTTAGAATGGATGTTAGAATGTATATTAGAATGTTATAATGTATGTTACCATGTTAATAATGATGTTAGAATGTTATAATGAATGTTAAAATGTTATAATGGATCTTGGAATGTATAATAGAATGTTATAATGTATGTTAGAATGTTACAATGGATGTTAGAATGTATATTAGAATGTTATAATGTATGTTAGCATGTTATAATGGATGTTAGAATGTATATTAGAATGTTATAATGTATGTTAGAATCTTATAATGGATGTTAAAATGTTTATTAGACTGTTATAATGTATGTTAGAATGTTAGAATGGATGATAGAATGTATATTAGAATGTTCTAATGTATTTTAGAATTTTATTATGGATGTTAGAATGGATGTTAGAATGGATGTTAGAATGTTAGAATGGATGTTTTAATGTGTATTAGAATGTTAGAATGGATGTTAGAATGTTAAAATGGGTGTTTTATGTATACTAGAATGTTATAATGTATGTGAGAATGTTACAATGGATGTTAGAATGTATATTAGAATGTTATAATGTTTGTTAGAATGTTATAATGGATGTTACAATGTATATTAGAATGTTATAATGTATGTTATATTGTTATAATGGATGTTATAATGTTATAATGGATGTTAGAATGTATATTAGAATGTTATAATGTATGTTACAATGTATGTTAGAATGTTTTTGTGGATGTTAGAATGTTATAATGTATCTTAAAATGTTATAATGGATGTTAGAATGTATACTAGAATGTTATAATGTATGTTAGAATGTTATAATGGATGTTAGAATGTATATTAGAATGTTATATGGTATGCTAGAATGTTATAATGGATGTTAGAATGTTTATTAGAATGTTATAATGTATTTGAGAATGTTATAATGGATGTTATAATGTATATTAGAATGTTATAATGTATATTAGAATGTTATAATGGATGTTACAATGTATATTAGAATGTTATAATGTATGTTAGAATGTTATAATGGATGTTAAAATGTTAGAATAGATGTTAAAATGTATATTAGATTTTTATAATGTATTTTAGAATTTGATTATGAATCTTAGAAAGTTAGAATGGATGTTAGAATGGATGTTAGAATGTTAGAATGGGTGTATTAATGTATATTAGAATGTTAGAATGGATGTTAGAATGTTATAATGGGTGTTATAATGTATACTAGAATGTTATAATGTATGTGAGAATGTTATTATGGATGTTAGAATGTATATTAGAATGTTATAATGTTTGTTAGAATGTTATAATGGATGTTAGAATGTATATTAGAATGTTATAATGTATTTTATAATGTTATAATGGATGTTAGAATGTTTTAATGGATGTTAGAATGTATATTAGAATGTTATAATCTATTTTACATTGTATGTTAGAATGTTATTATGGATGTTAGAATGTTATAATGGATGTTAGAATGTTATAATGGATGTTAGAATATATACTAGAATGTTATTATGTATGTTAGAATGTTATAATGTATGTTAGAATGTATGTTAGAATGTTAAAATGTATGTTAGAATGGTATAATGGATGTAATAATATAATAATGGATGTAATAATGTCTATTAGAATGTTAATATGGATATTAGAATGTTATAATCGATGTTAGAATGTATATTTGAATGTTTGAATGGATGTTAGATTGATATAATGGATGTTAGAATGTATATTAGAATGTTATAATGTATGTTAGAGTGTTAGAATGTTAGAATGTTATAATGGATGTTGGAATGTATATTAGAATGTTAGAATGTATGTTAGAATGTTATTATGGATGTTAGAATGTTTTTTGGATGTTGAAATGTTATGCTGGATGTTAGAATGTATAATAGAATGTTAAAATGCATGTTAGAATGTTAGAATGGATGTTAGAATGTTAGAATGGATGTTAGAATTAATATTACAATGTTATAATGTATGTTACCATGTTATTATGGATGTTAGAATGTTATAATGGATGGTAAAATGTTATAATGGATGTTAGAATGTATACTAGAATGTTATAATGTATGTTAGAATGTTACAATGGATGTTATAATGTATATTAGAATGTTATAATGGATGTTAGCATGTTATAATGGATGATAGAATGTATATTAGAATGTTATAATGTTTGTTAGAATCTTATAATGGATGGTAGAATGTTTATTAGAATGTTATAATGTAGGTTATAATTTTATAATGGATGTTAGAATGTTAGAATGGATGATGGAATGTATATTAGAATGTTATAATGTATTTTAAAATTTTATTATGGATGTTAAAATATTAGAATGGATGTTAGAATGTTAGAATTTTTGTTTTAATGTATTTTAGAGTGTTAGAATGGATGTTAGAATGTTATAATGGATGTTATAATGTATACTAGAATGTTATAATGTATGTGATAATGTTACAATGGATGTTAGAATGTATATTAGAATGTTATATTGTTTGTTAGAATGTTATAATGGATGTTAGAATGTATATTAGAATGTTATAATGTATGTTATAATCTTATAATGGATGTTATAATGTTATAATGGATGTTAAAATGTATACTAGCATGTTATAATGTATGTTAGAATGTTATAATGGATGTTAGAATGTATACTAGAATGTTATAATGTATGTGATAATGTTACAATGGATGTTAGAATGTATATTAGAATGTTATATTGTTTGTTAGAATGTTATAATGGATGTTAGAATGTATATTAGAGTGTTATAATGTATATTAGAATGTTATAATGGATGTTACAATGTATATTAGAATGTTATAATGGGTGTTAGAATGTATATTAGAATGTTATAATGGATGTTATAATGTTATAATGAATGTTAGAATGTATATTAGAATGTTATAATGTATGTTAGAATTTTATAATGGATGTTAGAATGTATATTAGAATGTTATAATGTATATTAGAATGTTATAATGGATGTTAGAAAGTATATTAGAATGTTAGAATGTATGTTAGAATGTTTTAATAGATGTTAGAATGTTATAATGGATGTTAGAATGTATATTAGAATGTTATAATATATGTTACCATGTTATTATGGATGTTAGAATGTTATAATGGATATTAGAATGTATACTAGAATGTTATAATGTATGTTAGAATATTACAATGGATGTTGGAAAGTATATCAGAATGTTATAATGTATGTTAGCATGTTATAATGGATGTTAGAATGTATAATAGAAAGTTATAATGTATGTTACAATGTATGTTAGAATGTTTTTATGGATGTTTTAATGTATATTAGAATGTTAGAATTGATGTTAGAATGTTAAAATGGGTGTTTTATGTATACTAGAATGTTATAATGTATGTGAGAATGTTACAATGGATGTTAGAATGTATATTAGAATGTTATAATGTTTGTTAGAATGTTATAATGGATGTTATAATGTATTTTAGAATGTTAGAATGTATGTTATATTGTTATAATGGATGTTAGAATGTTATAATGGATGTTAGAATGTATATTAGAATGTTATAATGTATGTTACAATGTATGTTAGAATGTTTTTATGGATGTTAGAATGTTATAATGTATGTTAGAATGTTATAATGGATGTTAGAATGTATACTAGAATGGTATAATTTATGTTAGAATGTTATAATGGATGTTAGAATGTATATTAGAATGTTATATGGTATGTTAGAATGTTATAATGGATGTTAGAATGTTTATTAGAATGTTATAATGTATTTGAGAATGTTATAATGGATGTTATAATGTATATTAGAATGTTATAATGTATATTAGAATGTAATAATGGATGTTACAATGTATTTTAGAATGTTATAATGTATGTTAGAATGTTATAATGGATGTTAGAATGTTAGAATGGATGTTAAAATGTATATTAGAATTTTATAATGTATTTTAGAATTTGATTATGAATCTTAGAATGTTAGAATGGATGTTAGAATGGATGTTAGAATGTTAGAATGGATGTATTAACGTATATTAGAATGTTAGAATGAATGTTAGAATGTTATAATGGGTGTTATAATGTATTCTAGAATGTTATAATGTATGTGAGAATGTTATTATGGATGTTAGAATGTATATTAGAATGTTATAATGTTTGTTAGAATGTTATAATGGATGTTATAATGTATATTAGAATGTTATAATGTATTTTATAATGTTATAATGGATGTTAGAATGTTATAATGGATGTTAGAATGTATATTAGAATGTTATAATCTATTTTACATTGTATGTTAGAATGTTATTATGGATGTTAGAATGTTATAATGGATGTTAGAATGTTATAATGGATGTTAGAATATATACTAGAATGTTATTATGTATGTTAGAATGTTATAATGGATGTTAGAATGTATATTAGAATGTTAAAATGTATGTTAGAATGTTATAATGGATGTAATAATATAATAATGGATGTAATAATGTCTATTAGAATGTTAATATGGATATTAGAATGTTATAATCGATGTTAGAATGTATATTTGAATGGATGTTAGATTGATATAATGGATGTTAGAATGTATATTAGAATGTTATAATGTATGTTAGAGTGTTAGAATGTTTGTTAGAATGTTATAATGGATGTTGGAATGTATATTAGAATGTTAGAATGTATGTTAGAATGTTATTATGGATGTTAGAATGTTTTTTGGATGTTGAAATGTTATGCTGGATGTTAGAATGTATAATAGAATGTTAAAATGCATGCTAGAATGTTATAATGGATGTTAGAATGTTATAATGGATTTTAGAATTAATATTACAATGTTATAATGTATGTTACCATGTTATTATGGATGTTAGAATGTTATAATGGATGGTAAAATGTTATAATGGATGTTAGAATGTATACTAGAATGTTATAATGTATGTTAGAATGTTACAATGGATGTTATAATGTATATTAGAATGTTATAATGGATGTTAGCATGTTATAATGGATGTTAGAATGTATATTAGAATGTTATAATGTATGTTAGAATCTTATAATGGATGGTAGAATGTTTATTAGAATGTTATAATGTATGTTAGAATGTTATAATGGATGTTAGAATGTTAGAATGGATGATGGAATGTATATTAGAATGTTATAATGTATTTTAGAATTTTATTATGGATGTTAAAATGTTAGAATGGATGATAGAATGGATGTTAGAATGTTAGAATTTTTGTTTTAATGTATTTTACAGTGTTAGAATGGATGTTAGAATGTTATAATGGGTGTTATAATGTATACTAGAATGTTATAATGTAAGTTAGAATGTTATAATGGATGTTAGAATGTATATTAGAGTGTTATAATGTATATTAGAATGTTATAATGGATGTTACCATGTATATTAGAATGTTATAATGTATGTTAGAATGTTATAATGGGTGTTAGAATTTTAGAATGGATGTTAGAATGTAATAATGGATGTAATAATATAATAATGGATGTAATAATGTCTATTAGAATGTTAATATGGATATTAGAATGTTATAATCGATGTTAGAATGTATATTTGAATGTTTGAATGGATGTTAGATTGATATAATGGATGTTAGAATGTATATTAGAATGTTATAATGTATGTTAGAGTGTTAGAATGTTTGTTAGAATGTTATAATGGATGTTGGAATGTATATTAGAATGTTAGAATGTATGTTAGAATGTTTTTATGGATGTTAGAATGTTTTTTGGATGTTGAAATGTTATACTGGCTGTTAGAATGTTAGAATGGTTGTTTTAATGTATATTGGAGAGTTAGAATGGATGTTATAATGTTATAATGGGTGTTATAATGTATACTAGAATGTTATATTGTATGTGATAATGTTACAATGGATGTTAGAATGTATATTAGAATGTTATACTGTATGTTATAATGTTATAATGGATGTTATAATGTTATAAAGGATGTTAGAATGTATACTAGCATGTTATAATGTATGTTAGAATGTTATAATGGATGTTAGAAAGTATATTAGAATGTTATAAAGTAAGTTAGAATGTTATAATGGATGTTAGAATGTGTATTAGAATGTTATAATGTATATTAGAATGTTATAATTGATGTTAGAATGTATATTAGAATGTTATAATGTATGTTAGAATGTTATATAGGATGTTAGAATGTTAGAATGGATGTTAGAATGTATATTAGAATGTTATAATGTATGTTACCATGTTAATAATGATGTTAGAATGTTATAATGAATGTTAAAATGTTATAATGGATCTTGGAATGTATAATAGAATGTTATAATGTATGTTAGAATGTTACAATGGATGTTAGAATGTATATTAGAATGTTATAATGTATGTTAGCATGTTATAATGGATGTTAGAATGTATATTAGAATGTTATAATGTATGTTAGAATCTTATAATGGATGTTAAAATGTTTATTAGACTGTTATAATGTATGTTAGAATGTTAGAATGGATGATAGAATGTATATTAGAATGTTCTAATGTATTTTAGAATTTTATTATGGATGTTAGAATGGATGTTAGAATGGATGTTAGAATGTTAGAATGGATGTTTTAATGTGTATTAGAATGTTAGAATGGATGTTAGAATGTTAAAATGGGTGTTTTATGTATACTAGAATGTTATAATGTATGTGAGAATGTTACAATGGATGTTAGAATGTATATTAGAATGTTATAATGTTTGTTAGAATGTTATAATGGATGTTACAATGTATATTAGAATGTTATAATGTATGTTATATTGTTATAATGGATGTTATAATGTTATAATGGATGTTAGAATGTATATTAGAATGTTATAATGTATGTTACAATGTATGTTAGAATGTTTTTGTGGATGTTAGAATGTTATAATGTATCTTAAAATGTTATAATGGATGTTAGAATGTATACTAGAATGTTATAATGTATGTTAGAATGTTATAATGGATGTTAGAATGTATATTAGAATGTTATATGGTATGCTAGAATGTTATAATGGATGTTAGAATGTTTATTAGAATGTTATAATGTATTTGAGAATGTTATAATGGATGTTATAATGTATATTAGAATGTTATAATGTATATTAGAATGTTATAATGGATGTTACAATGTATATTAGAATGTTATAATGTATGTTAGAATGTTATAATGGATGTTAAAATGTTAGAATAGATGTTAAAATGTATATTAGATTTTTATAATGTATTTTAGAATTTGATTATGAATCTTAGAAAGTTAGAATGGATGTTAGAATGGATGTTAGAATGTTAGAATGGGTGTATTAATGTATATTAGAATGTTAGAATGGATGTTAGAATGTTATAATGGGTGTTATAATGTATACTAGAATGTTATAATGTATGTGAGAATGTTATTATGGATGTTAGAATGTATATTAGAATGTTATAATGTTTGTTAGAATGTTATAATGGATGTTAGAATGTATATTAGAATGTTATAATGTATTTTATAATGTTATAATGGATGTTAGAATGTTTTAATGGATGTTAGAATGTATATTAGAATGTTATAATCTATTTTACATTGTATGTTAGAATGTTATTATGGATGTTAGAATGTTATAATGGATGTTAGAATGTTATAATGGATGTTAGAATATATACTAGAATGTTATTATGTATGTTAGAATGTTATAATGTATGTTAGAATGTATGTTAGAATGTTAAAATGTATGTTAGAATGGTATAATGGATGTAATAATATAATAATGGATGTAATAATGTCTATTAGAATGTTAATATGGATATTAGAATGTTATAATCGATGTTAGAATGTATATTTGAATGTTTGAATGGATGTTAGATTGATATAATGGATGTTAGAATGTATATTAGAATGTTATAATGTATGTTAGAGTGTTAGAATGTTAGAATGTTATAATGGATGTTGGAATGTATATTAGAATGTTAGAATGTATGTTAGAATGTTATTATGGATGTTAGAATGTTTTTTGGATGTTGAAATGTTATGCTGGATGTTAGAATGTATAATAGAATGTTAAAATGCATGTTAGAATGTTAGAATGGATGTTAGAATGTTAGAATGGATGTTAGAATTAATATTACAATGTTATAATGTATGTTACCATGTTATTATGGATGTTAGAATGTTATAATGGATGGTAAAATGTTATAATGGATGTTAGAATGTATACTAGAATGTTATAATGTATGTTAGAATGTTACAATGGATGTTATAATGTATATTAGAATGTTATAATGGATGTTAGCATGTTATAATGGATGATAGAATGTATATTAGAATGTTATAATGTTTGTTAGAATCTTATAATGGATGGTAGAATGTTTATTAGAATGTTATAATGTAGGTTATAATTTTATAATGGATGTTAGAATGTTAGAATGGATGATGGAATGTATATTAGAATGTTATAATGTATTTTAAAATTTTATTATGGATGTTAAAATATTAGAATGGATGTTAGAATGTTAGAATTTTTGTTTTAATGTATTTTAGAGTGTTAGAATGGATGTTAGAATGTTATAATGGATGTTATAATGTATACTAGAATGTTATAATGTATGTGATAATGTTACAATGGATGTTAGAATGTATATTAGAATGTTATATTGTTTGTTAGAATGTTATAATGGATGTTAGAATGTATATTAGAATGTTATAATGTATGTTATAATCTTATAATGGATGTTATAATGTTATAATGGATGTTAAAATGTATACTAGCATGTTATAATGTATGTTAGAATGTTATAATGGATGTTAGAATGTATACTAGAATGTTATAATGTATGTGATAATGTTACAATGGATGTTAGAATGTATATTAGAATGTTATATTGTTTGTTAGAATGTTATAATGGATGTTAGAATGTATATTAGAGTGTTATAATGTATATTAGAATGTTATAATGGATGTTACAATGTATATTAGAATGTTATAATGGGTGTTAGA